>QPKB01000009.1:10643590-10851143 GCA_003546025.1 Camphora micrantha | reverse complement strand
GGATCCGAATCCAGAACCGTTTCAGAACCGGTTTCTTGGCTACAAAACCGGAACCAGAACCGTATATGGGACGGGTCTGGATCCGGGTCCGGCTTTAGGTAGAGAATGATATTAAAAAAAACATGGTTTTTAGGAGAGATTTTCAAAAATTGATGTAATATATCGGGTCTTGAGTCTACAGGTCCGAACCGAGGTGGAACCGGATCCGGACTCATTTACTTATCAAGACCTAAATAATGATCCAGACCCGATTTTAACGAATCAAAACTTCCGAAGAGAATCGAATACCCATTTACATCCCTACCCCAGGCCCAAACATTCATAAATAGGTATCACTTGAGGCTACCGTCTAAAAGTCCCAAACCCCAAACGGTCATAAACAGGTCACACTTGAGGCTACAATCTAAAAGTCAAGTCGAGCCTGGGTATAACCCCCACGGTACACACACGAAGAAAAAAGAAAAAATAACCCCTTTCTATAAGCTCTCCTTCTCTCTTTAAGGCTCTAACCTCTCTCTCTCTCTCTCTCTCTAAAGCTCCCAAAGTTCTCTCTCTTCAAGGTATTTATTTAAGTCTCAGTTTTATTTACTATATACATATTTATTTACTATATACATATTAATATGATATATATAAGTAAGTCTCATCTTCTACCCTTTCAATATATAAAATATAGCAACAAATACATCACATATTTATATATAATTTTCTAATTTATATTTTTGAAAAATGGCTAGAGCATCATAAGAATACAGATTTTACAGTAGCATAAATGACTCAATTATGCAAATTTGAAAGAAAAAAAACGGAGCAAGATATTGAGGTAGAAAGCAATAAGACCTGAGGCCAAACCAATTCTGCAGAAAAAAAAAAAAAAAAAGAGAGAAGCAAATTAATTTTTACAGTAATGAAAATGTTCGATAGAGTTAATGTACCATTTGTAACTAAGAGCTAAAGTCCTAGTACAAATAGTGTAAAAGGTAATATAGTTGCAAGTCTACAGATGGCATTGGCCACCTTAATAGACACAAGAAGAATTGTGTCCCCAAAAATACTGAAGGTGAGGAGCATGGGTCCAAAGGGGGTAGAGGCATTTAAACTAGCTTTCTCAAAGTTCTTCTCGTAGTGTAGGAGTTTTTTGTTTATAAAAGTGTTATGTATTATTAGATTGACTATATGTAAAGCATGTATCTATATTTTACACACGTCAATCCAAAGGTTTCTATGGCTCAAATGTCCATAGGAATTGACTTACGCTTTGTTCTTTCATTATAAAAATATATAATTATATATATTAAACCAGCAGCCTTGTTTCTAAAAGAGCGACATGTGGCGTGCTCTAATTTCAAGAAGTTTTTTAATACTCTCTAACACCCTCCAACAAACCATCTAAAATATCTAAATGCAAATAAGGATATTTTTGAAATAGGATGCATGCTAAGTCCTTTTACTTACTTGCCTATAAGAAATTAGAGGTCGCAAAACGGGTTGGGTTGGGCTAAACGGGTCAGGCCTGTTTATTAAACGGGTTAGATGCTCCTAACTCATACGACCCGTTATTAAACGAGTTAGATACCCCTAACCCGCACTCGTTGCGGGTTAACCCGACCCACATTAACCCCCATAACCATTATGGGTTATTGCAGGTCGGATTTACCCACATAACTTATACCTAAACCTAGATTTATTAAAAATCCTTTAAGGCATTAACCATACCCAAAGTTTAAATTAGACTCGAACCGATAAGTTGATTTATAAAAATGAAATAAAATCTAAAAGAACAATCCATAACTTTCTAAATCTTATTAGTGCAATTTAAAACCTATCATGATAGGCAATATGTACAAGCTCTATTTGTGTTATGATATGTTTATTGTTAATTTGTTTCATATAGGTTCTTAAATTAGAGTTAGGCTCAATTGATGTTGGGTTGAGAATTTAGGCATAGGCCTGGGTCTTGATGTCATAATTCACAATTCTGTCTAACTTGTACTATGTAAGGAGAAAATAGTGTTGAAACTTAATATGAATTTGGCTATTACTTGATTTTATTTTTTTTTTATATCATGTCCATTGTATTTTAAATAGTGACTATGAAGATACAAAAACAACATATAAAACTAAATTAAATTTTTTATAAAAATAGAAAAACATCATATCAAAATAAAATGATACACTCTATAGAATTAAATATGAGTATAAGTTTTAACTACAATAAAAAAACCAACAGATTGTGCGGATTAAACAAGTTAATCCTAACTCGAACCGTTTAAATGCAGGTTTGGAAAACTTGACCTGCAACCGCCCCGTATATTATGCAAGTCAGGTGGCTTTTGCCAGGTCTACAAGAAACTCTGCAAGATAGATTTTCACCTGTGATTGGGTTTTTTTTTTTTTTTTTAATATTTCTGTCCATATCAGTATCATGCTAATGTAGGGCCCCACCTGGGCTCAACCAAAATATCTGCATCATGATCTCGAGCTTTCAAATGGAAAGATCCATCAATAAGATGGGCAATTTGGATAGAGCAAATCAGTGCTTCCAAAGGGCCCAACCTATGAAAAATATACTTCCACAATGCCAAGTCATTGCGCGGCCCCAAGATTCAAATGGTTTTTGTTATTAAATTTAAAGAGATCTGCCTTCTTAGGTTAGATGTCTAATTTCAAGGAGTTTGCCGGGTGGTCAGGACCACGGTTCCTCTCTCTTCCGGAGCTAGAGGTCTTGGTATTGACCTCTGGTTCTCCCCTCTTCAGGAACCAAAGGTTGAGCTCACTTGTGCTACCATCTAAGGGCCACAGGGGTTTTACCAGGCTTCTTTTTGGATCCAGAGAGAATAGTCCAGCCCAAAGGGTTGGGAACCCTATATCCATTAGCAACAAAAAAAAAAAAAAAAAAAGGTTTGGATGTCTCATAAAACAAAGAAGTCACTTTTTATCTAACTAGTTTGATCTAAGTCATTTTGTCCTGTAAAATTTCTTGCACCTTTTATCTAAATCTTAGAGTGAATATCCATTGCTTTCGTTTTATAGAAAAACATATATAAGATCTTTTTGGCGTTTTTGTTATTTTTAAAGGCCCTTTTGCATAACTTTTATGAATTTCTTCAAATTAAGATCAATGTAATTCTACTTTGACATACTATCTTTAGTACAAATATGCTTTTGTATCTTGATTTGACTGTAGCTATATTTTTTAATAACTATTATGGTTTTTCATTTTTTTTAATATTTTAGCATGCCTACTTAAATTGTGGGTGTTTAATAATGACAATGGATTATTTGAGAGTTTTACTTTCCGTGTTTGGCTTGATTAAATAGTAAGGCCTCTACCTTTTTTAAGTTTTGATGTTATTTTATTTCCGTATTTTTTGGTTTTTGATGTGTATTTCTGTGAACTTTACACCCATTCTAACTCCAATTTATCAATTTTCTTCATAGTGAAAGGGTTTGCACATCGGACTGTTTCCATCTGATTTTTTTACCATAAATGATTTTTTTCTTGAGTTGAGTTTATGAATTGAACGGAAAATGATATAATTTTTTTGATAATATTCTAATGAAAGTCTACAAGTAGATTATATTTCTTTTTCAATTTAGTTCTTAGTTTTCCAAATTGTATCTTTTCAATTTACTAATATGATATTTAATTTTTATATGCCATTTAAACATTTTTCTCAAATTAAATTCCTTTTTTGGCCTGTGTTTTACTTTCTAATTTAGTGTTTTTATGTTTTTTTTTTCCTTTACTGGCCCGTGTTGGGCATGGACCTTTCACACTAGTAATTAAATTAAGGTCCATGCGAATCATGAGCATGCCACCCCTTTAATAATTTTTGGTAGAGTTTATTTCAACATGAATTCCTATGTATCGAGTTCCATTGAAATTTTGTACAAAATAACTTACATTAGTCTTTCAAAAAGTCTACTTACCCCAACTGTCGAAACTCGAAAGTGACCTCGATCCGACCTGGAGGTCCAGCTGGACCAGACCTCACGTGCTTTAAAACAGAACAAAAAGTCAAAAAGTCTACAGAGAGAAACAAAAAGAAACAGAGCCCCGCCCAAAATAAAAAACAGAGAGAAATTCCCGCCCGCCCCGCCCGCCTGAAAGTGTCTGGAGAAAGGGGAAGAAGTAGAACCCTCTCTTCCTCTCTGCAGAGCCAGCGCTACCTCTTCATCTCTTCCTCTCTGCAAGTCCACCCTCATCTCTTCCGACCTGCAAGTCCGCCTAGCATCAGCCTCTAGCATTCTCTGCTGGAAATCTCTTCTAAACAAGGCCTTTTTGTGGGCAGGAGAATTGGATGAAGTAGGTGAGATGAATCAGTGCAGTGGGTAGGAGCATTCACTGCAGTGGGTGTGATATAATAGTGGATGAAGAAAGAATCCAAAAATATAATATCATGTAGTTGGAGCATTCACTTCTGTAACAAACATATGAGCATTCAGTGCAGTAGGAGCATTCAGTGCATTCATTAAGCTCTCAATTTAATAGGAGTAACATTGACTTCTGCATGTATCTTTTATTATTATTAATTTCTTTCACTTCTGTAACAAATGAAGAAACGAAATGTGGCAGACGTCACTTGCATTGAACCTCGCTCTCGCTATAGCGAGGAACAAAATAGTGGCAGCCTCCCATAGCTCGCTATAGCGAGGGCCGCCACTGCCTCCCTTGGCTTTCTGCCTTCAATCTTTCGAGACAGAAAAATTCTCGCTATAGCGAGTGAATTTCTCGATATAGCGAGGCAACACTCTGTCTTGTAAGAAACAAAAAGAGGAATTATTTTTGCTATAGCGAGAAACAATTCGGTATGGCAAGACTAACCTCTGACTTGAATGATTTTCGATATATCAAGAAAAGTGTGGATGTTATAAATTATTATTAGACTAATAATTAATAGCAGAGAAGAGTGATTCATCCAATTTATTATTATTATTTTATTATAATAATTTCAATTCAAACATTTTACAATATGATGGTATGATTTTTTTTGCATTAATAAATTATTATTTTTTGTCATATTTATCATCCTGGTTGGGTATAGTGGGTATACAGCTGACTGAAACACAAAGTATAACTTAAAAAAAAAAAACAAAATGGGGACAAAAATCTAATAAACATATATATTAAAAACCTGTTTACTGTTATTTTCCCCAAAAAGGCCCTGTTTAGGATTAAAATTTTCCCCAAAAAGGCACAACAACATAGCCCTGTTCAGATACTTACCTAGTTCGGAAGAGATTTTCAGCAGAGAATGCTAGAGGCTGATGCTGGGCGGACTTGCAGGTCGGAAGAGATGAGGGCGGACTTGCAGAGAGGAAGAGATGAAGAGGTAGCGATGGCTCTGCAGAGAGGAAGAGAGGGTTCTACTTCTTCCCCTTTCTCCAGCCACTTTCAGGCGGGCGGGGCGGGCGGGATTTTATCTCTGTTTTTTATTTTGGGCGGGGCTCTGTTTCTTTTTGTTTCTCTCTGTAGGCTTTTTGACTTTTTGTTCTGTTTTAAAGCACGTGAGGTCTGGTCCAGCTGGAGTCCAGCTGGACCTCCAGGTCGGATTGGGGTCACTTTTGGATTTCGACAGTCGGGGTAAGTAGACTTTTTGATTGGAATATGGAGCTATGAAGGAGATGGGGCTAATAAAGATTTATTCCTAAAGGGCAATAAATGTTGTCGTTATTAAATTGGCTACAAGTGAGAAGTTATGGACTTTTGGGTTTGTCTTTTAGAGTTGAGAGTTTTTTAAGTGGGGAGATGTTTAGTAAAAAAAGGGTACTATGGCAACAACATTCACAACATTATATAGTCCTGTTCCAAACTCACAAATGGTCAAAAGGAAGAAGGGGTAAATTACTGGTATGTAAGGAAGTGGAGCATCAGATACATCTAATGAGCACAAGAAAGGCAACCAAAGTTTGTACCATGGTAAGACGACCAGTCTTATGGCAACACCAAAGTGCATTGGAATAAAATCAATAATATCTTTAATACTATACTAGTGGACATTTATTTTGATCAGCTTAGATTTTCAAAAGGTGGCCACCATTATAGAGCTCTCCTTCTTTTAAGTCAAAGCCCTACTAGCATAGCATGCCCATGCCGAGTCGGAAGAATTTAGAAAGGGAAATGTGTTTAAAATTTTCAAATGATGAAGCCATTTTCATGAGCCCCAAAGTTTCAAGGAAGTTCAACTCAATATTTAAATCAGTAAATCCCCAAACTCCATTCAAATGTTGAGACTCTGTATCAAAGTTGGACATCATTAAAGTTCTCTCGTTTAATTCTTTTTTTTTTTTTTTTTTACTTTAATTTATATAAGTTAGGTATACTTTCAATGCGTGTCAAATTTCGCATCATGCATGAGATGGGGGAAATGGGTTAAATTGATCATACAGGGACTAGGTGGGCCTCTCCACAGGCCATGCTTTCCTTACTTGTGTTGGACTTCCCTTCATTGAAAATGAAAATTTTTCTTCATTTTCCTTTGAATTATAGGGGTGGCAAATTGGTTGGTTCAGCTCTAAACAGCTTGGATTGAAATAAGAGAATTGTGGGTTCAGTCTCAAGCAGCAACCAAACTCATTCATTAAATGGGTAGCATAACCTGTTTGGATTGAGATAATGGCTTTGGTTTTGTATCTTGAAGAGGGATTGAGAAATGCAATAGAAACTCCCAGATAAAAAATGAATGACAATTATATGATAGTCTATATTAGCCTTAACATTCATTATTCTCCATGGAAAATGCTGGCCTTTTGCACATTGGACATACATTCTTCAAAAATAGCCATTGTTTGATACAATCAACATAGTAGTCGTGTCCACATTCCAAAATTCCAATCTTGTCATTCTCCTCATACTCCATGAAACACCAAATTATCTCAAGTTAGAATTAAAAATAAACTTTTAAACAGATAATTCGACTTGGTCCCCTAATTGCAATTATAAAACATCTCAAAGGACTTCTCCCACATCTTATAATTACTTACTACCTTAACTTTCAAGTGCAGAATATACATTTCATTTTTACAAGTGGGTTTTTAAGATATTGCACTTCACCTTTTCTTCTTTGAATCATTTGGTGATTGCATTTTTCGAATGAATAAGCATCTGAGAGGGTTTTTCTATATTTTGTACATGATAAACCAGACATTTCCAATTCGTTCCTCCAAAGCCAACAGTTCCTGCAATTGCAATAAAAACTTTAAAAATAGCAAATACAAAATAATAATCACAATTTTGCTAATATATCCCATCAATCTCCATTAGACCTCCATTTACAGATATAAAAACTATTGTGCCTATTATCTGACCCAAATTGGTGCTCATCCCAAAATGGTCCACACTTGTCCACTAAAAGTGGACTGGTGGAGGGAGCGCCACATTTGCTTTAGGCAGCATCTTGTAAAAGGTGATCTTAACTGAAGAAGATCATCAAAGAAGGAATAAAACTCATCTTAGTCTCTAATACACATCCCTTTGTGAAGAACTAAAGGTTCTAATAAGTTTAATAAGGTTTCAGATCAGGGATTTGTTTTACACATGAACCAGATTCCCTCACAACAAGGTCTCAATTCCAATTCCTATTGCCCCCATCCATCCATCAGAGATCATCTTTAAGCTCATTCCCTTCATCACATTTTCTCACTATTTTTGGTCTTTTGCACCTCTCAAGAGCATTTACACACTCTCTCCTTGTCATAATCATCAAGTTCTTATAAAGTTCAAACCTATTTTCTATTGATTTTCATCTTCATGTATATATCACATCTCCATTTCTCCCACCCATGTGTGTATACATATGAACCATTCAATGGCAAGAGAATTGTATAAAATGGAGGGAAGATATATGGGCAGTGATGCCCCCAAACACAAGTCTCAAGGACCAACCATACATAATTAGTGTTTCCTCCATCAGATTCTCTATTTTGATTAATGGCTCTCCCAATGGCTACTTTTCTACTTAGAGAGGCTTTAGTCAGGGTGATCCTCTTTCCATGGTTGGGGAGGCCCTTAGTAGTATGATCTCAGTGGCAAGCCAAGCAAATATAATAATTGAAATCAGACCAGCGATTAATGGCCCTACGGTCACTCATTTGCAGTTTGCATATGATATTCTAAGCTTTTGTGCAGTAGAGGAAGAGCAGATCAAGAATGTAGTAGCAATCCTCAGGTCCTTTGAAGTGATGTCGAGCCTCAAAGTTAATCTCTCTAAAAAGTTCTCTTATAGGAATTGAGGTGGAGGCGCAACTCCTAGAGGGGCTAGCTACCATAATGGGTTGGCACACATAAGGAGTTCTAGGGGGTCATTTCTTGTTGGTTTGGAGTCCCATTTACTTGAATAGGTTGGCACACATAAGTAGTTCTTCTTTGATGATTTCGGGCCTTCTAAGACTATGATCTTTATCTTCGAACTTGATCTTCCTTGATAGACACTAATAGGCAAGGTCTTTGACTCATTTGATACGAAGTTGACAAACAAGGGTGGGCATATATGACTATGGCCCTAAAAATCTCCCCCTTTGTCAATTTCATGGCAAAACACCTATTTTATACACAACTACAACATATGGCCTCAATTACAACCAAGATATATAGAGTACATGGACTCAATTGTTGGAGACCTTGCGGGGTTGGTGTAATATCCTGCGGGACATCACCCGGTGTCCACAATGCTGCTCCCTTAGGTGACAGCTATAAAAAAAGACCTATCGGTGCGATGTCGAATGTCAAGACCTTAAAACCTTAAGTTGTGCCTCTTCCATCACCAATTGGTTTGGGTCGGAATAGTGGCTCAAGGGGTGTAAGATCCTACAAGAAATAAGCGGTGCTTTGAAAGGCGTTGATCTCCTTCTACAATTGTCGCTACTAAAGCCAAATTCCTCGCTGCTTCATGGGTTTCTACTATGCTAGTTTTTTCGGGTGTGCCAATGGAGGTCATTTTGTTTAATTGGGAGGGTGGGGTTTCTCCTTAGATTTTCTGTTCTTACTTAAACAATTTTATATGGAAAATCACAAAATGACAAGATGATTGTTCGGACATATTTTTTGAATGAAATTACCCAAATTGACGATATCATCAACCCAATTGATGATATCGTCGACCTTCATTGCAAAAAATGATATTTTACTCCATCTTCTTCTATGTAGTGATGGAAAGATTATAAAAATCTTTGCATTTCGCATCCCAGTGGTCTTCCTTAAGTGGTCTCGGTAATCTTCCTTAGGTGTGTGCATCCCATGCTTTACGCATTTGTCACCCCTTTCGAGTGAGTTTTAAGCATTCGAGTTTGGTATGTAAGCTACTCGGTGAAATGCCTAAATGTGGGTTTTTTGTTTATTTGGGGGTGGCTTTGAGTTAGGTTTGAGGGGATGAATTTGACTATGCATTTGTGAACATTTAGAGTTTGAAGCCATTTGTTTGGGAGGATTTCGTAGGTCTTGGTGTTTGTAAGCAATACTTACAGAGCCATGTTCAGCAATCGTTGACTAGTGAATGTGAGCTTTTCTCCAAGTTATTGTATTGTTTGTTTGGAGTTTTAGATCCCAAGAGTTTTGTTGTTAAGTTATTCCGGAATCTATGAACCAACTTTAACAATGCATTTGATAGTAAACAGATTGAACACACTTCATTATACGATTTGTGAAAGAATTATCAAACCCTTCTACTTTGATCCATTCATCACCTCTTTTCGATTTTTCTGATCCATTCATCACCTCTTTTCGATTTTTCTGTATTTCTTTGATATTGATATTCATCTCCAACTGAATTTCAGCATCATCCCCTCCGAACCTAAGACAATTTTGTGTGAAAGAGTTGCAGAAGGTTGACGATATCCTCAACTTGGGTACTTCCATCCAAAAATGTTGTACGAACAATTATCTTCTCATTTTATGTTTTTTTTTCTAAATAAAACCCCTTAATTATGGTTTAAGCTCATTTTTTTCATAAAAATCCCATTAAAAAAGATATGGTACATCTATGTAGTCCGTCTATAAAATTTAAACAGTTAAAAAACACTATCTTCCTATGTTTTAGTATTAAAACAAGGGAAAATTACCGTACAGAAACTCTAAAATCCCACATTTACCCAAAGAAAGATAAAAATTTACAAATGACCAAAGCAAAGATCGTACATAAAAGTATAACGATTTTACCCTTTATCCTGAGATATCCTAATAGTATAGGATATCCCAGTTTTCGATATCTCAAGCCATTAGGATATTACACCGTTGGATATCCTAGATATACAGGATATCTCCAAAAAAAGTTTTCATCATTCGTCTTTCTACCAGGTAAAACAAGACGATGAACTCAGTAAAAACCCATTTTATTGTGAATCTGTGATCATCATCCTCCTTCGATCCTCCCATGGTTTTTCCTCGTTGTTTTTCTCATCGTCTTATTATGGATTCTACAGGAACACAACCTTTCACTCTATTCTCTTTCATCAGTAGCTGCAACGTGGTGGATCTTCAAGTTTCTAGGGTTTTATTGTGGGAAATATACGCAATCGTTAGAAGTTTAAGGTAAGGGAAAAAAGTATTCTTTTTCCTTTATCTCTCTATTTGTTTTTATCTTTTTCTGGATTAGGGCTTGTTTTAAGGATGGGCATTTGGGCTTTTATTGTTATTTGGGGGTTGCATCGTGTAATGTTGCTACGAATCTTATTTTTTCTTCCACTATTTTGAGTATTGGAGAGCCCTTGTAAAAAAATTTGGTATTGGTGCTGCTGTCTGCTTATTTTACCATTTTTCCATGAAACTTTATTGCTCTCCATGTTTTACTTTTAGGCTTAAAATGTTGAACACTCACAAAATGATATATCAGCAGATAAAACTTCTCAAGTAGCACAGGCTAGTTGAATGCTACTTCATTCAAAATTTGTCCAATAAATAGGTGCCCTTCCATCTCCAGATTATCACTCCCACAGCATAGTGGTTAATGTTTAAAAAAAAAAAAACAAACAACCACCATGGCATGGCTCCCTCCCTGACTGAATTTTCGTCTGACCACTCTTTGAAAAATGGTATATTGTGGCTTTAACCATTGAAATTATATATAATGTATATAAAAATGAGTGTCATAGCACTGCTATTCTGATGTCTAAGTTGATTATGATAGATTGTTTTTTTTTTTAATGTTAGATTGGCTGTTAAATTGCATTATATTTTTTCTCAAATGTTATCTTCACCTGATTTGAGTAATGATTGGCAGATGGAACCATTTCAACCCAATCCCATTGATTCATCTGTTTTATCAGACCAAGATAATCATGTATCTACGTCAATATGGAATGGCAAGGAACCTGGTGTTTACCGATGTATTCCTGCTAATCCTAAGAGTGGAATTTGGAAATTAAATGAAAGACAATGCAACATTGTGAAAAGAACTGGTCGCTACCATCTATCGCAGATTTGCCACATGCGAATCGATCATTCTCTGGTAAGTGCGTTAATTGAAAGGTGAAAGCCAGAAACAAATACCTTTCATTTTTTGTCCGGAGAGGCCACTATTACACTTGAAGATGTGGCGTATATTTATGGCCTACCCATTGATGGTCCACCAGTTATAGGATGCACTTGTACGAAAAGACCCATCATTGAGGAAGTATGTAATACACTCTCAAGAAAGGTGCCTAAACCAGCGGATATCGAGGGTGGACAATTGAAACTCACATGGTTTCATAAGAACTCGTTGAGCCCCCAGAGAATGCGTCTGAAGATGATATCGATAGGTATACTAGGGCATATCTCTTTTGCCTTGTTTCAACCCAAATTTGCGGGTTTACTTCGAGGTCAAGGGGGCCTGCCTACCTTCTTGAATTATTTGAAACCTTCCAAGTATATGCATGGGCTCCTGCTTGCCTCACAAATTTATACAGAACACTGTCCAATGCCACCCGTGTGAAGGATGGGATAAGAACAATATGTGGGGCCCTCCAACTTCTTCAGGTAAATAATAACTACTACGTATATTGCTAGATTACAATAAATATTTAACGAAACCAAATTTATGAATTGATGATATTTCGACAGATATGGGCATATTCCCGAATGAGAATTGGACGTCCAATCAAACAAACTATGGAAAATATCAAATTCGAGTTCCCACTTTTTAAAATGTGGGAAAAAAGACTGAAAAATCACTTTTCGTTAACTACTGTTGAAGAAGCTTGTCAACAACTCGATCAGCAAGGCATTGATTAGGTAAGTTATTTCGGTTATCTCTGTCTTCTTATCCATGTTTCCTCTTAATATGAAATAACGAAAAATTTATTGCAGTTTGAGTGGCAGTCTTACCTCCAATTTGCTGAAGAGCTGATCGAACAGGTCTCAGAAGCGGATAATTGTCTTTTTACAGTATGTACGGAAATGATCTTTTACTCGATTGTTGAACCTCATAATGCGGATCGAGTAATGAAGCAATTTGGCTGGAGACAAATCCTACCTCCGCCACTCCATTCAATTCTTTGGAGAGATGAAAAAAGCTCAAATGTTAGAGTGGATTATAGAGTTAAGCTGAAACAATAAGTAGAAGCATGGCAAAATAGATTATCATTAGTTTTCGATGGAGAGTACGATGAATTGGTTGGTAGACATCCTGATGAGTACTTCGCTTGATATCACCGTATCACCAGACTGCGTGTAGGACGGCCACCACAAGGGAAGAGAAATCCACTATATGAACATGCAGTTCATCAGGTAATTGTAGCTACAACATTAAGTTGAAATAGTGGCTTACACAATAAATTTATGTTATTATGACATTACTTTGAATTTGTTTTTTTAAATAACATGTTACACAGTAATTTTTATGTAGAATAATAACTTGCTAATCTTAACATTTTCTACCATCAGATGGAAATCTTCCTGAAATATGTTGCGGCTACCATAGAAAGTGTGGATGAGAAATATGATTCATGGTTCTTGTATAAAATTATGCAAACAATTCAACAGCAATGTTTGAAATTCTCGGCTCCTTGCTCTACTGGATTTGAAAATTTCAACTTGGAGGAATGTATTAATAGCATGTCATATGAGAATTTCAATAAGGTTAGTTTCTTTATATTAATAATTCTTTCATTGTAAACTACAATTGAATTTAATTCATTGGTTGTGGGACTCTGTTGTTGAATATAATATTATTATGAGATATCCATGGTGTTCGACAGGAAAATCAAGAGGAAGAAATGGGAGCAGTGCCACCTGATGTCCACACACCTCAACCTTCCCCATTCGTAAATCCCAGTCCCACACCTCATCCACCCCCATTCGTAACCCCAAGCGCTACACCCCAACCTTCTCCATCTGTGGTTCCAAGTCCAACACCACAACCACCCCCGATCGTAGCCTCTAGCTCCACACCCGGCTTTTTTCCATATACAATTCCAAGTCCAACACCACACAACCTCTATCCCGGCGTTGGTACACATCGAGGTTCACACCCCACCTTGATCCATCTGTGATTTAGAGTCCAACACCTCAAGCTGTCCCTTTTGTAATCCAAAGTCCCACACCCAATCCACGTCTAATTGTTATCCCAAGTCCATCACACGTCGTATCTTCAATGGTTGGCCGAGTGAAAGGTAATCCTAGGAAAATGATTATTCCTCCAAGGCTCTCTCCATATGTCTTGGGTCCAACAAGCAAACGCTCACGGCCCAATCCGCCCAATCCACAATATTCTCCTACAGCTGAAGAAGATAAGATCTTACATAAGTTTTGGAAGAGTTATTATAAAAAGTATGTTTGTATAATTTATTTTGTTTAAATATGCACTATTGGATTGGGCAATACAATATATAATGATCTTTTATATGTGCAAGGTACGAGAATTAGATCAAATTTGTTCAAGGGTCTCTGCTGAGAGTATGCGTCAGTGCCTGCGTAAATATTGGATCGATACCAATGTATGTCGCAATTATTTGATAGTAATATTGTATTCAACGTATTTATTTTATCATGTAAATGAATAAATTGTGTCAGATGGGTTGATTATGGTGCATGTGTCTTAGATAATGGATTGATGGTTTGAAATTCTCGAGTCCAATGTCCCAACATCACATTTCTTTCCATCTAGTCTGGCGATAAGGAATTTTCTTTTGTCCTTGATGACTTATATTATTATGATGTGGGTAGTACTAACATTAACATTATGTTTCTTTACCTTGCAGCATTGGGAGCAGAAAAAATTGACAGATTATTATCATATTGCATTTGGGAAAGAGGGACTTAGAAAGATCAGTGAATATGAAATGTTGGTTTTCCCAGTATGGTATCAATCACATTTTTTACTCCTAGTTGGATATCCAAAAAGAGAAAAATGGCATTTCTATAACAGTTTGGATAGCGATGTTTACTGGAAATATACTCGCCACTTTGTAAGTGTATTTCTACTGCAAAAATATATTTATTACATATTTTAGAGTATTACGTCATTGTGCATTGACATATGTGATCTCATGTGTACAGGTTTTATTCATTACCGGGGTTTTCTCCCAACTTGGTTGGGACAATCCTGCTGGCTGGCCAATTATACCTTATGAATGTCCTAAACAAGATAATACGTGAGTTTAAGTTACAAATGTTGGATGTTTGCATTATTAAATGATGGGATGCATGTTCTCACGTGCGAATGTTTGTGCAGGGATGATTGTGGACTATTTGCGATGGCATATGCTGAGCATCTATTACTTGGACGACCCATGCAGTTCACACAAAGCGATATGTAGTTTTACAGATAGAAGATCGTACATGATATATTTTACAAGCAATGGAAAAATAGTGGTTTTCTCGAATGTACGACAGATGACTGAGAGGATTTTTTGAATGTGATGTCCAATTTAATTTTGTTATATCAGGCAATGTCATTTTTGAGGTCAATCATTATTTTTTTTTTTATCCCTCAGCAATGTAAATAACAGTGTACAGGTTTTTAATATATATGTTTATTAGATTTTTGTCCCCATTTTTTTTTTTTTAAGTTATACTTTGTGTTTCGGTCAGTAGTATACCCACTAATATCTTGAAATTATGGGTCCAACCAGGGTGATAAATATGACAAAAGAGAATTTATTGTATAATAATTTATTAATGGAAAAAAATCATACCATCATATTGTAAAATGTTTGAATTGAAATTATTATAATAAAATAATAATAATAAAATGTCTGATTTTAGTGGATGAATCACTCTTCTCTGCTCTTAATTATTAGTCTACATAATTTATCGTTGTATCCACACTTTTCTTGATATATCGAAAATCACTCAGGTTAGAGGATAGTCTCGCTAGAGCGACTTGTTTCTCGCTATAGCGAAAATAATTCCAATTTTTGTTTCTCAGAAGACAGAGCGATGCCTCGCTATACCGAGAACTTCACTCGCTATAGCGAGAATTTTTCTGTCTCGAAAGAATGAAGGCAGATAGCAGTGGCAGTCCTCGCTATAGCGAGGTTCTGTGGGAAATTTCCTCGCTATAGCGAGGTTCCTCTCAGATGAAGGGTATTTTTGTAATATGCTTTAAAGGGCAATTTGGATTCTTTTTTCATCCACTGAATTATCACACCCACTGCAGTGAATTCTCCTACCCACTACACTGATTCATCTCACCCATTGCATCAAATTCTCCTGCCCACCATATTAAATTCTCCAACCCACTACTGCCCAGTGCAATGAATTTTCTTTAAATAAACCTCTCGTCACTCTTCAATATTTCATGTTTATTCTCTCATGTTCTTATCTTCTCACAGGTATCAACGTATTCTCTTCTTCTTGTGAGTTTTATCTTCTTCTTTTTTTTTTAATCATTCACTGGCCTTCTCTACTCACTCTTCAATCTTTCATTTTTTTTTCTCTCATCTTCTCACAGGTATCAACGTGTTCTCTTATTCTTGTGAGTTTTATCTTCTGTTTTTTTTTATCATTCACTGGCCTTCTCTACTCACTCTTCAATCTTTCATTTTTTTTTCTCTCATCTTCTCATCATCTCACAGGTATCAACGTGTTCTCTTATTCTTATGAGTTTTATCATTTTTTTTTTCAATCATTCACTGGTGTAGTTAATTCACTCGTGCATGTTCTTATGTTTTCTTGGATTTTCGAGTGTAGTTTTTTCTCACAAGTGTAATTTCTCTTCTTCTCACATGTGTATTTTTTTTAAGGATTATTTTCTTTCATTTTTCTTCTCTCATCTTCTCGTCTTCTCACAGGTATGATTGTCTTCTCTTCTTCTTATATATTTTATCATGTATTTTTCAATCTCATTCACTGGTGTAGTTTATTCACTCGTTTAGTTTTTGTTTTCTTAGGTTTTCGAGGATTCGTATCCACATTCACTCATGTAGTTTCGGTTATTTTAAACCCTAAAAAAAAAAACCAAAAAACAAAAAAGGATTTTGGAATTCAAAAATACATGTGCTGGGTGTTCTCTGCGTCTATTGGGGGTGTTCTCTTATTTAACAGTTGATTAATGTTGGTTATACATTGACTTTTTCATGCTTCACACTTTTTGGGATTATATGAGGTGTCAGTCTTATGTATATTTCATGCCTTGTGACTTTCCAAAGTCCAACCTTATGTGTTTGTTTATGTTATTGTTACTTTCCATGATACAGCATGCCTCCTAAAACTTTTGAGGGGAAGCGACCAGCTGGGTCTTCATCTCGATTCAATACCGAACGGTTCAAAGATGCTGCGAGTGCTTCTCGTTTTGAATCTAGATTCAAACATCACACAGTGATATTTGAGAGACTAGTTGTGCAGTCCGATCTTACGGGCACAAGGTTTTTGCACTCGCTTCATATTAATGGCTGCATGATACTAATGAACTTGATTAATGAATGCTTTGAGGACTGGGTTAGAGAGTTTTATTGCAATATATTTGATGTTTCGGATAGTGATTTCAAGACCTATGTTCGGGGAAAGACACTCCATGTGAATGCAAATAAAATTGCTACTTTACTCAATCTTCGGAGACCTGCTGCCAGATCATACCCATTCGCTGATGTGGATTGAGATACAAGGGAATGAGGTGGCTACCGTTTTATGTGGTGAACCTATTATTTGGGATACTCCAACCTTCTCCATATCCGGTCTAACCACTGATTACAGGTTGCTCAACACATTTGTCTACCATAATATTGAGCCTAGAAGCCATCAATCTGATCTTCTCTATCCTCAGGCTTTCCTTCTCTACTGCTTAGGCACAGGCAATTCCGTGGACATTCCACTAACAATACTTGAATCAATACTGCGAATTCACCATGAACTACGGAAACTCACTCTTCCATTTGGTGCAATCATTTGCAAAATGATGATTGAGGCCAGTTGCGAAGCATACACCCATGAAATGCCTGTCGCTAAATGAAAGAAAATAGATTGCAGGACTTCAGCAATGTCTGATACACATGTCCGTCGACGTCCTCAAAAGGGGCAAGCCCCAGTCCAAGCTGAGGATGCAGAGACAGATTCCATTGAAGATAGGCTCCTTGCGATTGAACATGCAGTGTATGATCAGTCTGTCCAAATTGAACAATTGGAGGAAAGGATGGCAACCAGTTTTTCTGACATTAGTAATCAGCTGACCAAAATGTTCAAACAGCTTCGTCGTAAATGAATTGCCTTTTTCTTTTTCTTTTTTTTTTTCTATGCTTTTCTATTTGTACGCCATGACTATGTACAACATGTTTATATATTATCTGCTTCGGATTTATGTTTTGGTTTAACATTATGTACACGTGTCAACTCCCCTAGGGTATCAAGTGTCAATTAACTGACACATTTACCCTCAAGACAACTAATCTATAAAATCCTACAAAAACATCACAAAAAATATCAATAAAAATAATTTTAAAAGAATGTGTTACAATTTTAAGCAAAATAGGCTGGATTCATTTAGTGCAGATACTTCACAAATTTATATATTACGGAAAGGGTATTACAAAAAAGGACCCTCATGATGCTTGTTTCCCATATATACAGCAAGTAGGGAACAACAAACAGGCGTGGGTCAAGGTAAACGCATTTTAGATATTCTTTCTTGTTACAAAAGTAGTTACTGTAAATAATTATCACCATTATTTATGAGCCGAGGGATTGCGACATGTTTGTCGATTATGACCCTTCCCTCGACATCGGGAGCACGTGACTGGATTCCTTTGTCGATCTTCAGTACGAATTCTATTCTTCTTGGGTCGGCCAGGTTGTCTTCTTGCATGTGGTGGTAATACCCGCACGTTGCTTCTTTCCTCCCATTGCTTTATATCTCGTATTGCATGTAAAACATAACTGTATGTTTGCCGATATGTGTCTCTACTGAACCAATGTTGACAAAAGTTGTATGGGTCGAGACCTCTGGCCTTGATTACCGCTAAGGCATGAGAACATGGTATCCCAAGTGCGTCCCACTTCCGACAAGTACAAGAACGTTTTTCAAGCAAAACGACATCTACATACTCACCAGGTGAATGAACTTGAAATTCTCATTGAATGGCTAGAAACACTCCCAATCTACGTGAACGTTCCAACTCCATGTGTATGACCTTTTCAGCATAATGGGTCATCCTTGTTTCTAACAATTGTGATTTCAAGTGTTGATCTTCAAAAAACTCCATCAGTTTGGCGCGTATCGCTTCAACTTGTTTTGCTATAGGAAACTCCCTCACTTCCTTCAGCAAAGCTTTTGTACATTCCACAATATTCTGAGTGAGCATATCATAACGTCTGCCCCTTACAAATGCATTTGCCCACTGCTCTCTTAGGATGTTGTCAATATACTTATATGCTTCCTTTGAAACAATTCGTATATCAGCTATCTCTTTCTCATACTCACATGCTCTGTACGTTTTTGCCATTCTCCAGAACTTAGCCACGATAGCTTTATACTTGAATCTTTCAGCTATATTTTGTGCAACATGTCGTACACAATGACAATGATATGTATTTGGGAACCTATTGGAAACAGCTTGCACAAGTCCTTTTTGCCGGTCAGAGACAATGGTCAAATTCTGTATAGGGCGAAACACAATAGTAAATGCAGCAAAGAACCACTCCCAATAATCTTGTCGCTCAATTTCAGCTATGGCAAATGCAAGCGGAAAGAGTTTGCGGTCTCCATCATAAGTAACGAATGTGAGTAAGACTCCAGGTTATTTTCCGCGAAGATAGGCACCATCGACAGCAATTAATGGTCTTAGGGAAGAACGAAATGATTGTATGCTTGACCCAAATGCCCAAAAAAATCTTAAGAACGAATCATCATCTTCCTTAATCAGCATCGTTACACTGCCAGGATTTGTCATCTGCAATTCAAGGCAATAGTGGGGCAAAACACTGAAAGATTCCTCGTAAGAACCCTGTATATCAAGCATCGCAATTTCTTTCGCTTTCCACGCCTTCCTGTAACTGAGTAAAACACCAAATTCCAATTGAAAGTCGGTTATAATTTCCTTCGGTGTGTACAACGGATGGTGTCGAAGCCGCTCTTTGATCCACTTAGCAACTAAAATCGATGTAGCTTGTCTATGTCCCATCCTCATCGCTGGCTTTGAACAACAGTGACTGCTTTTATATGTCCTCACTTGAAATTGTGGTCCGGAAGCCACAATCGAAGCGTGGATACGCCACGGACAAGTAGGATCAGCACATCTTGCAGTGACTTCTGTCTTGCTCATTTGCAGAGGCTTAATAGCAAAGTTTTTGTGCATTGCAAATTTCGCCAGTGTTTCTCTGAATGAATCACGATCTGGAAATTGTCTTCCCTTCCACATGTCATGTTGAGAATTCTCTACATGCTCATCATCAGTGTGCTCTAGATCGGGAACCAAAGTGTCAACAACATTATTGTCTTGTATTGCATGAGATTTCTCTCCATTAACTTCTGCGACACATGCTCCGTTTTCTTGTATAACAAAATGTTGGGATTTCCATAGTGGGGGAGTAGCACATGCCACGGGACTGTTTAAATCGAACTGAATAGGTTTAGTGCCCGGACTGTTTGGCTCGAACTGAATTTCTAAAGTTTAGTGCAAACCTATTGGATTTAGTAATTGGAAAAAGACTGACTTCATCCTCAAGGACTATTGATGAGTTTATATCAGCTTCATTCATGAACAATCTCTTCTTTACACCATTACCTCTTGTTGCCTTCTCATTATCTTGTTCATCCTCAAGGACTATTGAGGGGTTTATATCAACTTCATTCATGAACATTCTCTTTCTTACGCCATTACTTCTTGTTACCTTCTCATTATATTGTTCTTCCTGAAAAACTCTTAATGGCTTTATATTAGCTTCATCCACGAGCAATCTCTTCCTTATGCCAATACTTCTCGTTACCTTCTCATCATCTTGGTCTAATTGAGATATTGTACACCTACTGCGCATCCAAATTGACTTAGGTAATAAAAATGATAATAATAGATATCGAGCAGTAATGTGATTTATTCCATACCTTAAACTTGGTGGTTGATTGTTTGTGGCAACACCATCACTTCTATGGATATACAGAAAGATAGGATCAACTCCATATCGAAATAATCTAAACATTCGCATCAGATCGTCATCTCCACTTAGGCCTACTAATGTAAAGTTCCGGCCTGTATGATATATGTATTGCATGTAAGGGTGGCCATTTCTCATCTTCCAATTGGTTTCTACTGCAACTTTTTCAATTAGTGAATTGCAAGTTATGTTGCTATAGACAAAGATAGGCTTCTGCTCTCCACCGTTATATATTGGATGTGAGTGATCCACGTCTAGCTCTCCATCAAAGTGCAGTATAAGACACAAATCAACATCTGACATCCTAATTCAAATAATAAAAATAAAATATATTTTACTAATAAAAATTGCATGGGTTGGAAATATGTAGTAATCATAGGATGAATTTTACCATCAAATCACTTGTTCTGAGATTTATAAAAACAATATAATGCCACAATATTAGTACCTATAAAGGACTCTTCTGCCTTATTTTCTAGTGAGTAACAAGTTCATACATTTTATTATAACATAAAAATAAAATAAAATAAAAAGGCTTCACCAATGGACTATTAAATAGGTTAATGGTGAAAGATATAACATGAGGGAGCAGTATATAAATAAATAAAAAAAAATCAGTAAGTTTAACAAAATAATGCATTTCATGGAGGGATCTAGATCTTAATGAATGATTTACGGTTTCCATCATAATAATCAAAGCAGAAAAAAGGTTTATCAAAACAACATTTATGAGCTATTTTTTTAACCTATTCAGAAATTATATGGTCCTACATACCTTTTGTGATGAATAAAATGTATAAAGTAGTGAAGAAAGAAGATGGAATCTTAATATCCTATAGTAACCCACAAGACAAAACGAGATGGAAACGGAAACGGAGCTCTGCAGCTTTTGGAAACGGGGTTCTTACTACAGCTTTTGGAAACGGAGGTCTCTACGTTGTGTAAAAAGTGGGAGTAGGTAACTATGCGATATCCTACAAGTGTAGGATATCGAACAATGCGATATCGCACTGGGATGGGATATCGCACCTTGGGATATCCTATTACATTAGCATATCGCATGAAAAAGGGTAAAATTGTACAGCTTTCCATGTCCTCTTATGTACGATCTGCTCATGGGTAATTCCTAGTTTCTCATCTTGTATTGGGTAATTGTGGGATTTGGGAGCTTCCGTACTGTAATTTTCCCTTAAAAAAACGGAAAAAAAAAACAGATTTACTCTTCAGGTGTCGGGATGTAAAATGAGTCAACGTGCCGTGGCACCTACCGGTACTTCCCAAGCATTACATAGGCCCATTTGGTATATGGGTAGGCCTTGGATTCATAGGAAGTGAACCCAAGCCCGGCCTGGCCCTTTTATAAAAGTAATTAGAAGAAGAGTCACGGGACACGATTCGAGCACATAACAACTCACCTAAGACAAGTATACCCAAACTAGCAAAGCCACATCTATGGATTGTGTATGGAATCTCTTTCTGGCTAGGTTAGTTAGAGTCCGGATCACGTGAGGATTTACCCCAAGGTGATCGAAAGTGAACCAATTACGGTCCGCCATGTCACTGTGGGTAGTTTGCCATACATCCAGACAGGGGCTGCCCATGGTGACGTGATAGACTGGGATTGATCCACTCACAGTCACCATGGGGGAAATTATCAGATGGTCCTGATTCAGTTAACGTGAGGTTCTAATGGAGATGGGGCTTATAAAGATTTATCCCTGAAGGACAATAAATGTGGTTGGTATTAAATTGGCTACAAGTGAGAAGTTTTGGACTTTTTTTGTCCTTTAGAGAGCAGAGTTTTCCAATGGGAAGATGTTTTGTAAAAACAGAGTACTAAGGCAATGACATTCACAACCATTACATGGTCTTGGTCCCGACTCCTGCCCGCAATACAGATGCAAATGCTCAAAAGGGGGAAGGGGTAAATTGCAAGAACATAAAGAAGCCAAGCATCAAATACATCTAATGAGCACAAGTAAGACTACCAATCCTATGGTGACACCAAAGTGTATTGGAATAAACTTAATAATATCACATATACTATACTACCTGGCATTTATTTTGACGAACTCAGATTTTCAATAGATGGCCACCATTATAGAGTTCCGCTTCTTTAAAGTCATAAGCCCTAATAGCATAGCATGCCCATGCCAGGTCAGAAGAATTTAGAAAGGGAAATGTGTTTGAAAAATTCAAATGATAAGACCATATTCTTGAGCTTTGAAGTTTTAAGGAAGTTAAACTCTATATTTAAATCACTAAGACAGTAAGACCCCTAAGTTTCTATTTAATCTCAAACTTTTCAAGCTGATACAAAATGCAACATTGCTGTTGCAAACACTCACCATAACATAAAGTTGACAACTGCTGGCATTAACTACCACGGTTAACATAGCCATAGTCATTCAGCATCCAAATGGCAGACAAGAGCTGGTTCTTGAAGTCTTGAGAAAATTTTGGTGCTTGTATTTGGCTAATTATGCCAGATTTTGGTCCATCGTCTTCCATTCAGAATGTTAGAAAAATGAAATAGGCTTAATCATTGCGTCAGAAATTAATTATATTAGTGATTAGTGAACTCAGGGTGTTTTTGTAGGAGTTTGAAAAGCTTAAGAGGTTCCTTCTAGAAAAGGTAAAAATCAAGGGGTACAATTGAGTTCAGTCTCACGTAGTAGTAACCAAAGTCATTCATTAAACAATCAATCACAACAAGAAATAATTAAAACTCAAGTACAGTCCAAAGACCTGAAAATAGAGACCAAATCCAACCCAATGCCAGTCGGGTTCAGGTTGGGCTCCAGTTAGGGAGGACCAATGAAGCAAGCTTAACCTTAATTCCTTCACATGGATTTTGCTTAATTATGCAGGTTTGAAGGCTTAGATGGGATTACATCTAACTCATTGAATTGCAGGTCAAATTAGAGGATCAAGTCAACCAAGCACATCCTAAAGAGCGATTGAGAAATGCCATAAAAACTCCCAAAAGCAGACAAAAGATGAATTCACAGTTATAATGATAGTCTCTTTACAAATTGGTAACAGTAAAAAAACAAGTTGGTATGTGTATTAGTCTCAACTCTCCTTACTATCCATAGAAAATGCAGGCCTTTTGCACATTGGACAGACATTCTTCAAAAGCAACCATTGTTTGATACAGTCTACATGGTATTCGTGTCCGCATCCCAAAATTCCAATGTTGTCACTCTCCTCATACTCAGCCTGAAACACCAAATTATAACAAGTTAGAAATAAAATAAACTTTTTAAGCAGACAATTCCACTTGGTCCCCTTATTGACATTATAAAACAACTCAAAGGACTTCACCCACATCTAATTTCTACTTACTGCCATAGTTTTCTAGTGCAGAATACACATTTCATTTCTATCAGTGGGTTTTTTTAGATGATTGCACTTTCCTTTTTTTTTTCTTTGATTCATTTGGTGATTGCATTTTCTGATGAATAAGTAGCTAAAAGGGTTTTTCTTACTTTTATATAAAAAGAAAAAACCGTAAACACAACTGATTCAAGGTGAGGCAAAGGTGTCTCGATTGTATATACCTGGCATACAACACAAATTGAGTTCTGATCCATTTCTGAAGACTTATCATGATCTGATGAGGTTGTGCATGAGGTATGAGTTCTTGTCCTTAGACAGTTTATGATGGTGCGTTCAGATAGACCCGTGTTGACATTTCCAATTTGTTCCTCCAAAGCCAACAGTTCCTGAATTAGCAAGCAGAACTTATAAAAATTAGTAAATAAATAATAATAATTATCACAATTTTGCTAATAGATCCCATCAATATCCATTAGACCTCCATTTGTAGATATAAAAACTACTATGCCTATCATCTGACCCAAATTGATGCTCATCCCCAAATGGACCCCACTTGTCCACTAAAAGTGAACTGGTGGAGGGAGGGCCACATTTTCTTTAGAAAACATTTTGTAAAAGGTGATCAAAAGGAAAGAAGATCATCAAAGAAAGCGTAAAATTCATCCAAGTCTCTAATATACAACATTTTGTGAAGAAGAACGGGTTCTAATAAGTTTAATAAGGTTTCAGATCAGGGATTTTTTTACACATGAACCACATTCCCTTATACAAAGGTCTCAATTCCACTGCCTATTGCCCCTAGCCATCCATAAAAGATTGTCTTTAAGCCCATTCCCTTCATCTCATTTTCTCAGTACTTTTAGCCTTCCACACTTCTCAAGTGCATTTCCACCCTCTCCTTATCATAATCATCAGGTTCGTATAAAGTTCCCAACCAGTTTCTATTAATTTTCATCTTCATGTATTTCACATCTCCCTCTCTCCCACCCATGTGTGTATACTACATAGAAACCATTTAATGGAAACAGAATTGTATAAAAAAGAGGAAAGATATATGGGCAGTGATGCCCCCAAACACAAGTCTCAAGGACTAGCTATACATAATTAGTGCAACAGAAAACGGAACAATATTGCATACAGTATGCAATCCCAAAATAGAGAGCAACCCAAAAGAGACAAAAGTGGGTTTGGTAAAAACAATAAAGAAAAGTTACAGGGAATGTGTTGATGGAGGCCTAACTCTCAAAATAATCATTAGGCAACAAACAGATGAACCTCTAAATGGCCTCCTATATTTTGCCATGATCCTCCTAAATTTTCAGTGATTCTAACTTCACTGAAACAAAAAAGTTGCAACTTACAAGTGGTACCACAACTTTGTTTACCTCATAAGATGCATCATTTGTGTCCGGCTGCATGCTTGGAAATTCTAGTACTGCAACTTCCTACATAAACCATAAGAGAAGTTACATTACGGTAACAATGACATAACAGAATTGATATTATCAACTTAAAGAGCATAATCCATTTAAGCCACCATTGCAATTAACCCGTGGCCTTGAAATCACTCTTACAGTTCTTACACTACAAGTTAGTTGACAAAGGTTTTGACATGATTTTTGAACAAATGAAGTTCTATATCTATGAAAGCATGCATCTTTGTATACACATATTCAACTTTACTAACAATCTACCATTTCGGGAGCACCCGTCCGGTGCCGTCCATCACCATCTGGACTCCAAACACCATTCAACACCATATAAAGCAAACGCTCCCGTTTTAACTTTCTATCTATAGTTGTGCAAAATCTTAAAATGAACAAAGTCAACCCAATCCCTGATAGAAGAGATGAGGCTTTGATGATGAGAATGATGATGGAGAACAAGAAGGTAATTAAGGAGAATACTCAGTGTTTCCATAAACCCCAGTTCTACAACTCCCAATCAGTGAAAAATAGAATAATGAGTACAAAATTAATACTATGTCTAATTCTTATCTACATTGAACGTTGAGAATAGCATTTGCTCCTATTGAACACCCTTTCAAACAAAAGAAAAACCCTCTAAATATATTTGTGAATTTACATCATCTGGTTCACAAGAAGCCTACTTGTTGATTACAAATTAAAAGAAAATATAAGAGAAAAAAAAGTCACCTCTGATGGTAGAATCCTTATACGTCCAGTGATCTCTACAGGAGCATACTGAGATACCCTCCTTTGAGGCCTGTAAAAATGTCTTGGGTATGAAGACATAGACTCTCGTCCATCCCATGTATTCCTTACAGTGCGGTGATGGAAATGGTGATCCACATGGTGCCTGTAGAAAGGTGCTGTCATTTGATGATGAAAATGATAATTAAGATCTTGAATGCCTTGCACCAATGGAGGATAGTGGTAGTTGTAGTAATGAATGGAAGAAGGATGCAAGAGAATTGCGAAATTATTGCGGGACGTGGTGTTCTCATATTCCTGTTCACCTCTACTTCCAATCTCAAGACTGCCTGCACTAACACTACTACCTGAGGCAAACCAAATAAAAAGGTGAAAATGATAAAGATTAGCATTCATAATGAGCTCAAAATCACAAAATTTTGTAGAAATACTAGAGATTTTAGATGGTACCAATTAGCAAAAAGAAATGAATTAGTTTGTTTTCAAGTTCCCTAGCACCAGCATTAAGTAACTCAAAACATTTGTCAAAACACTATGAGTATTAAAAAAATTATATAGAAATAGAAGGTTCTGATTCAAAACAATTCTATATTTAAGAAGATAAATGCGGCAGATAGGTTGTTCTCTACATAAATTTGAGGCAGAGTGGAAATTCAAAACCACAATAAATGTAAGTCTACATATATCAAATCAAATATAGTAATCTATAAGAACGAAGAATATCGTTTTATGAAGAAATCATACAAAAGGCGAAGCAAGCAAAAGAAAAAATATATATTTTCTCCATTTTGGGTTACCTACTAATCATTTTCGTAGATTCAAATGATACAACTCCGCTATAGTAAGAAAGAACAAAAAAGGGGAAAAAAAATTTAAAGAATGCATAAAGCCCTATAAATAAAGTTTTTCATTATACTTTTGGCTGCTTGTTGAGGACCACTGTATTTGTAAGACATATAATAATCTTTAGAATTCGGGGTGGCCCCAATTAATGGGTATTATTGCTATATACTTGTTGTAAATGGAATAAGCTAATGTTATAGGAGAAGTCCGATCACATTGATCGACTGACAATTCGTTCATCTTCTTGTTTCTCTCTTTTTCTCAGTTTATCAGATTGACCTTTTATTTTACATGAGACCCTAAACAATGTGAAGAGTAATGATTGATGTCAATGATAATCATCTAAAACTTTTGGCATGCATATTTTAAAAGCAAGAAGTTGTTCTTTCGATATCAAAATAACACTAAAAATGCATGAATGAAGAAATTCTCGTGTGGGTTCTTCATATGTGCTCACAAAGGTTATTAATAATTGCGCAAAGCCAAGTTCTTACTATGTCAAGAAACAACAGATTTTAGTATGCATGGATGAACTACAAGACATCAATATAGACAACAGCATTTTTAGGCATGCATGATTTAATTCCCCTAAAAAAGACCTGATGCAAAAAGGAAAAAAAAATCAATAGACTCACCTTGTAAATAAGGCATATGAGGAATGTAACTCCAATTGAAACTGCTAGGATCACCACCGACATGATAACGATTTCCATAAAACATATTGGAATCATGATTGCCAAATAACGGATATAGATTCAGATTTGCAGTGCTTCCCAAAGATGATAACATTGGATGAATACTTGGGTATGAAGGACTATTAGTGTCACGCAAAAAAGTGTGATGTTCTTGATGAAGGGTACTTTGGCCTGGATCTATTACTAAATCAAGCATTTGACTGTTGAATAGCATGTTCCTCTGTCCCATGTTTGATGGGTAACTTCGGTTGGTCCTAATCATCGATAGTAATAATTGGTCCTAGCCTTCCAAAGTTGCAAAACTCTGAATCCTAACACACATAGCAATGAAAGTTTAAGTCGAGAGAAGAATAGTTCAAAACAAAAAGAAAATTACATGAGTTTTGGTATTACAACTCAATATGGCATAATTAAATGTGCATTCTCACAAACTACTTTGATTAAGAACTGGATGTAGTTGAGGTCAGCCAACACTTAATATTAACAATGGAATCGCGTTTGCATGTAAAAACAAAAAGAGTTCATCATTAAGTGAGTGGAAAGTGGAAACAAACAACCTTTGAAAATAAATGACACACAGTAACATACATAAATAGGCATTTCCAGAATACATGCTTTTAAAGAAAAAAAAAACTATTTCAATTATTTAAGCATTTGAAAGACATTTCAAAATGCAAGATAATGTTAAAATCTGATTTTGGGTAATGTGAGCAAATTGGAAACATTCATTCAGCCAATTTGGAAAGTATTAAATCCATGTCATAACTGAAGGTAAAACAAATGCAAAAAAATTCATTGAAAAACCAAAGGTTCACTTTGAGGAACTCTTATGAGGGACGCTTCACATCCAAGTCCTTCACTTGGATGAAAAAACATATATTTGGTCTTAGTTTCAACCACAGACTAATTTTAAACTTCCAACCAAAATGCATTCATTAACTTGGTAAAGCTAGAATTAATCATGTGCACCAAGGAATTAGGGCCCTTGATAGGGCTAATTTGACTCTAACAATTAAAACTCCAACAGATACTTAAAAGTAGAAATTTCCTAAAAAGATTCCAAGTTTAGGGCATAGTAAATTATCTCTAATAGGTAGATAAATATATGCACATGCATATATCTATATTTCTATATATATATATATATATATTATTTATATACATTAATGCATATCCATATGCTTTGCACATACTTGCGTGCACACCATCTGTCACTGAATCGGTTAAGTTGATTGGTTTCTGTCAACAATTTGAACCAAGCTGTATAAAATACAACTTGTCCGATTTGGCTAAAATGGATTTTATAGAAATAAGCTAGAGATACCTTCAACCATCCTTGAAAGTGTGTAATCAGTAATAACCAGAAATTTGTAAGCATTCCGGCTACTACTTCATCCAATAACTTGAAAATGTCCATTTTCTACAACAAGAAATTTCCATTTCGATACAAGTATTCATTTCCTAGGACAAGAAAAAAAAACTTACATATATAGAAACCCCATCTTCTATGGAAGAAACTTCTATCTTTTACTAACTCTTTCAATAATAGAACTAACGCCCAATAATTTAAACGGACAGAATCTGAACTTTTTTGCAGATGTATCCATGACAAAATTGAACAACAATTTCTCAACTATGGTTTTCCATGAATGTTCAAAAATTTACACAAACAAAAGAGAACTACTGCTACAGATGCTTTATGCATGTAAAGCTCCATAAATTAGGTGGAAAGCAGAAGAATTAAAAGCAGATAGATCCCAAGGGAATGCCTCAAACTGCATTTGTGTTTGAGAAATATAGCGTCGTATCTTGCCTTTTTATTTCCACATTTAACGAATTGCCACTTTACACTGGAGTTTTTGTTCATGTTAGAAAGTCTTAAGTTATCATAGAGAAACCCACAAAAGGGAAATCATCAAATGTGTTAATATGAAGCCAACAAGCAGGAGAAGAAATGAGGTTTTTCTACTCATTGAATCCAAATATAGCTTTGGCATGAATAAGAGATTGAAATTATGCTATATCAATACATCAACAAAAATTAAGCAACAAACAACCAAAGAGCCAACAACCAAAACAAAGAAAGAAACAAATAGGGCGAGAGAGAGAGAGAGAGAGAGAGAGAGAGAGAATAGGAAAAAGAAAGCAATGGTTTCCTCTTGAAGCAGTAAACAATCAACATGTATTTGATTGATTAAAAAAAGAGTGCTGCTTCTAGAACGCCCTTTTATATAATATTGTTTCAAAAACTTAGAAAGTAGCAACTATATTAACTAAGAAGGGAAATAGGATCTAAATTATATACTATTTCTGTAGTAGGACATTGTCATCATCAACATCATAAACAGAGCCTTTTCCCATCAATATGGGTTCAACAAGAAGGGTTCTAGTTTTCCTCAAACACTAATAAACTAGAAAGTAAGGTGCTCATCCTCTCACACTCTCACACAAACACAATCCCCACTTATGTAAAAATTGTAAAGTAATGTCACTTGGGAAGTATGCATTATATTGCAAGTTTCAAGAACCATCTGAACTGTAATAGCATTCACTACTCAAAACACCATCCATTATATTGAAATCTGGCAAGGATTGAATATGTATGGAAGAAGGAAAAACTCCAGTAACCATTCCAGATGCTAAGGAGTTTTATAATGCAAAAAATGTGTAATAACTAAAACTATAAGGCATGATGACTACAAAGTTCCTTCGCTGTGAAAGATAACGACATCAACTACTTTAAGATCTAAAAAACGTATGAAAATGTACCCATGTAAAATACCAACTATTGAAATCACTAAAAAGAACATCTATTTCAATCAAAACCATGCATTTAAATACCAGTGATCAGCACTCTCTGCAGCCTTAATAAGCAACTCCAGAACGGAATCTCATTCAAAGTCATTGACAGATATAAGTCATATAACATCAAGAAGAAGGTGTGGCAAAAGAGTTTTTTCAAATGATATTGTATGAAGCATTTACAAAGTCCTTCCCTCCAAACCACAAGGCCTTTGCAATGGCAGTGAGAATCTCCCCACATAATTGAATCCCTGAAGATATGAAAGTCACTTGAGTATGTTGTAGCAGCAACCTCACTGATGTCTTTGTTCATAGAAATAAAGAAACCATGTGGATATAACCTCCCCAAACATAGTTGGAATCCCTGAGTACAGAAAATGTACTTAAACGGGTATTTTGAAGTACAACTTTCAACAACATGCATTTGATGACCACGCTTGATGATAGAAGAACCAATATCAATATAATACATCATCATTAAGAACCAGCCGAAGGAGAGCCACTGAACTCGCAATCGAATGAGAGATCATGGAACAAACCCCAAATATTACAAAAATCACTTATTGGAACTCTGTCCAAATATCTAATCCATATCGAGACTAAAGAAGATCCACAAAATTGGCCACCACACAAACATAGAATATCCCCCGAATGCTGAAATAAGTTTTTTGTATGCTGTAACTCCAGTCCATTAGATGGAAACACCAATACATAAGCCATAGGAAAGGACCACATAGGCATATTATCCTGTCCTGCAGCACCATCTCAAATTCAGTATAAAAGGGGAAGAAAGTAAAGGAAATCTACCCTTCCATTGGCACGACATCACATGCATGAACTAACACCTTTCAACATTACTAAACTGTCAAAATAGATCTATCTAACATAAACGACAATAAATAAAATTCACCACATGGGACAAAAATTGAAAAGAGCCCATGCATATCATCAATGGGGCAACAAAATGAGAGTGAAAGTGAAAGAAGGGTCGTATGGAGCTGAACAAGCACGTGGTGCCGTAAAGCTAGGGAAGAAAATCTTAAGGCAATACAAAGCAATGTAAAGTGAGGGCCCCATGCAATCGAAAGTGTTGTAACAGCAATAAACTGGCCTATATGATCATATTCACCCTAACAATGTGACTCTTATTCGTCTTATAATCAGTTTGCCTCTACAGTTCATTGTGCATTGAATTCCCTCTTTCTTCTAAAAAAAACTTAAAGAAAAAAACTCAGGAACACTGTAAAGATACAGCTTGTAGCCATCTAGATTATGATGTGTATTCATGGTCTCAGATTGCTGGGATTATGCACTCCATTCTCAGAGGTTCTGTTTTTGCAGTACTCGCATTCAGAAACGGTGTAAGATGACTTTTGCCAAATTTTCATAAAGAAAGTTAAGCAAATGTGTGGAGGAGGGTCCTTGAGATACCCATCCTGATTCCTGACTTGCAAATATTATGGAGAGATCCCAAATGGGACTGTTTATGTGTCACCTTATTCCTTTTACAATCAGTTTACATTTTCGATTTGTTGTGCCTTCAATTCCCTCATTTCAATTTTACAAATAATAATAAAGAAAAAAAAAACCCAAGATCCTGGGGTTAGGTTTTGACATGTTAGAATTCAACTAAAAGGCATTGTAGTTACATCTACAAGAGATACAGGTATAAAACAAAAACTCAAATGACAATAAAAGAGAATGCTAAAATCATTCTACAAGAGCTCCAACAGTAAACACAAAAGAACACCCAAAACCCTAATGCAGATTAACAGAAAAGAACAGAAATGAGAGGAAAGAATTAAAAAAACTGCATGCAAGAAAATAAACAACGGGGGTTTCTTTTATTGGGAAAGTCCCACATCCCACATCGCCAAGTAATGGGATCTTTCAGCAATGATTCTTTTCATCGAAAAAACCAAAAAACCCTAATTGACAGACCAGAAAATATAATTTCAACAAGGATCAAAGTAAGTAACAATAAAACATCAAATCAACTAACAGAGAAAGGGATTGATTTAACCGAACTGAAATCAAATGAAGCATATTGGTTCTTGCGATCAAAACACCCAAAACCCTAACACAGATTCACACAAAAGAACAAAAAAAATTCAAGGAACAGTTTCTTGAATCAATAACTAATAAACAGAAACATCAATAATCTTCAAGAAGCTAAAGAAAAATGAGAGATTTCAGTCGAGACCGAGAGAGTACTAACCACCGATGCTTTGAGTTGAAGTCTTTTGAATTGTTGCAGACAGAGAGAGACTGAAGAGAGAGTGAGAGACGTTGCAGTTGCAGAGAGAGAGAGAGAGAGAGAGAGAATAAGCTTCCAAATCTTCAAGACAAGAAGGAATGAGATGAGCGAGAGTGAAATGAAGACGTGAAAGATGAAACATATGTATATATATAGATTATTGAGTAACGGATTTTGAATGCGCGTGCGCGGGACGCGGGCCAAAGGGGTCCCACCATCAAATTAAAACATTATAGATGGGCAGATGGGTCCCACCATCAAAACTTAAAAAAAAAAAAAATATATATATATATATTGGACATCATCATCTTCCCATCTATGACATCCAAACCGTTAAAAATTAATCTCTATCTTCCCATATTTATTTATTTATTTTGAAAAATAATAAAAATATAGATCCAATCTGACTCATGTCCTGTTTCGATCCGAGGATCACTGAGTGTGAGTGTCGGGACGTAAAATGGGCCCACGTGCCGTTACTGCATCTTGCAAAAAAAAAACCATACCCCCAGCTAGGGTTGTAAGCGGGTCGGTTCCTGGTCCAGGTCCACGGTGGACCTAGAACTGAAACCGTTAAGTAGAAGGTGGAAGCGGATCCGAATCCAAAACCGTTTCGAAACCGGTTTCTTGGCTCTGAAATCGGAACCAGAACCAACCGTATATGGGACGGGTCTGGATCCGAGTCCGGCTTTAAGTTGAGAATGATATTAAAAAAAACATGATTTTTAGGAGAGATTTTCGAAAATTAAAATAATATATCGGGTCTTGAGTCCAAGGGTCCGAACCAAGGTGGAACCGGATCCGGACCCATTTACTTATCGGGGCCTAAATAAGGACCCATACCCGGTTTTTAACGGGTCGGAACCTTAGGGTAATCGAGAGAATCGAGTACCCATTTACATCCCTACCCCCAACCCAAACATTCATAAATAGGTCTCACTTGAGGCTACCGTCTAAAAGTCCCAAACCCCAAACGGTCATAAACAGGTCACACTTGAGGCTACAGCCTAAAAGTCAAGTCGAGCCTGGATATAACCACCCGGTATACACACACAAAGAAAAAAGAAAAAATAACCCCTCAATAAGCTCTCCTTCTCTCTCTAAGGCTCTGCCCTCTCTCTCTCTAAAGCTCCCAAAGTTCTCTCTCTTCAAGGTATTTATTTAAGTCTCAGTTTTATTTACTATATACATATTTATTTACCATATACATATTAATATTTTATATATATATATATATATAAAAGTAAGTCTCATCTTCTACCCTTTCAATATATAAAATATAGCAACAAATACATCACATATTTATATATAATTTTCTAATTTATTTTTATAGACTTAGTTTTTTGAAAAATGGCTAGAGCATCATAAGAATACATATTTTACAGTAGCATAAATGACTCAATTATGCAAATTTGAAATAAGACCTAAGGCCAAACCAATTCTGAAAAAAAAAAAAAAAAAAAAAGCAAATTAACTTTTACAGTTATGAAAATGTTCGATAGAGTTAATGTACCATTTGTAACTGTGAGCTAAAGTCCTAGTACAAATATTGTAAAAGGTAATATAGTTGCAAGTCTACAGATGGCACTAGCACTGTCCACCTTAATAGACACATGAAGAATTGTGTCCCCAAAAATACTGAAGGTGAGGGCCATGGGTCCAACGGTAGGGGGTAGAGGCACTTAAACTCAGCTTTCTCAAAGTTCTTCTCGCAGTGTAAGAGTTTTTTGTTTATAAAAGTACAATGTATTATTAGATTAACCATATGTAAAACATGTATCTATATTTTACACACGTCATTCCAAAGGTTTTTATGGCTCAAATGTCCTAGGATTTGACTTACGCTTTGTTCTTTCACTATAAGAATATATAATTATATATATTAAACTAGCAGCCTTATTTCTAAAAGAGCGACACGTGGCTTGCTCTAATTTCAAGAAGTTTTTAATATTCTCCAACACTCTCCAACAAACCATCTAAACTATCTAAATGCAAATAAGGATATTTTTGAAATAGGATGCATGCTAAGTCCTTTTACTTACTTGCCTATAAGAAACTAGAGGTCGCAAAACGGGTTGGGTTGGGCTAAATGGGTCAGACCTATTTATTAAATGGGTTAGATGCTCCTAACTCATACGACCCATTTATTAAACGAGTTAGATACCCCTAACCCGCACTCGCTGCGGGTTAACCCGACCCACATTAACCCTCATAACCCTTGCGGGTTATTGTGAGTCGGATTTACCCACATAACTTATACCTAAACCTAGATTTATTAAAAATCCTTTAAGGCATTAACCATACCCAAAGTAAAAATAGACTTGAACCGATAAGTTGATTTATAAAAATGAAATAAAATCTAAAAGAACAATCCATAATTTTCTAAATCTTATTAGTGCAATTTAAAACCTATCATGATAGACAATATATACAAGCCCTATTTGTGTTATGATATGTCTATCGTTAATTTGTTTCATATAGGTTCTTAAATTAGACTTAGGTTCAATTGATGTTGGGTTGAGAATTTAGGCATAGGCCTAAGTCATGATGCTATAATTCACCATTCTCTCTAACTTGTGCTATGTAAGGAGAAAATAGTGTCGAAACTTAACATGAACTTGGCTATTACTTGATTTTTTTTATTTTATTATATATCATGTCCATTGTATTTTAAATAGTGACTATGAAGATAGAAAAACAACATAAAAAATAAAATAAAATTTTCATAAAAATAGAAAAACATCATATACATCTAATGGTCAAAAGGAAGAAGGGGTAAATTGCTGGAATGTAAGGAAGTGGAGCATCAAATACATCTAATGAGCACAAGAAAGGCAACCAAAGTTTGTACCATGGTAAGACGACCAGTCTGATGGCGACACCAAAGTGCATTGGAATAAAATCAATAATATTTTTAATACTATATTAGTGGACATTTATTTTGATCAGCTCAGATTTTCAATAGGTGGCCACCATTATAGAGTTCTCCTTCTTTAAAGTCAAAGCCCTACTAGCATAGCATGCCCATGCCGAGCCGGAAGAATTTAGGAAGGAAAATGTGTTTAAAATTTTCAAATGATGAAGAAGCCATTTTCATGAGCCCCAAAGTTTCAAGGAAGTTAAACTCAATATTTAAATCAGTAAATCCCCAAACTCTATTCATATGTTGAGACTCTTTATCAAAGTTGGACATCATTAAAAGTTCTGTCGTTTAAATTCATTTTTTTTTTTTTTTTTTGTACTTTAGTTTATATAAGTTAGCTATACTTTCAATGCGTGTCAAATTTGGCATCATGCATGAGAGGGGGAAATGGGTTAAATTGATCATACAGGGACCAGGTGGGCCTCACCACAGGCCATGCCCTTCCTTACTTGTGGAGGACTTCCCTTCTTTGAGAATTTTTCCTCATTTTCCTTTGAAATATAGGGGTGGCAAATTGGTTGGCTCAGCTCTAAACAGCTTGGATTGAGATAAGAGAATTGTGGGTTCAATTTCAAGCAACAACCAAACTCATTCATTAAATGGGGAGCATAACCTGTTTAGTATTTCTCTTTTCTCTCTCTTTCTAGGGAGAAAAGGTGCAATAGTATGTGTCGACTCGAGCTTACAAATTAATTAGTGGCTCCACTGCCACTCTAATAATATCAAGAAATTAATAATATTACCATGCACATTTAACAATCAATCACTCGTTATTATCCTCGGAAAATGCTGCTCTTTTGCACATTGCAAAACATTCTTCAAAAAGCATCCATTGTTTGTTACAGGCCACATGGTAGTCCCGTCCACATCCCAAAATCCCAATCTTGTCATTCCCCTCATGCTTGGCCTAAAACAGCCAATTATCGCAAGTTAGATGTAAAATAAACTTTTTAAGCAAACAATTCCACTTGATCCCCTTCTTAACATTATAAAACAGCTCAAAGGACTTCACCCACATCTTATTTCTACTTAATTACTACCATAGTTTTCTAGTGCAGAATATACATTTCATTTATATAAGTATGTTTTTAAGATGATTGCACTTTTCTTTTCTTTGATTCATTTGGTGATTGCATTTTCTGCTGAATAAATCCTTGAAAGGGGCTTTTTTATTTTTATATAAGAAGAAAAAATCGTAAATACCATTGATTCAAGGTGAGGCAAAGGTGTCTCAATTGTATATACTGGGCATACAACGTAGATCGAGTTCTGGTCCATTTTTTATGACTTCTCATGAGTTGATGTTGTGTGTGAGGTATGAGTTCTTGACCCGTTTGGCACTTTACTAGAATGGTAAAAGTCAAGTAAAGCCTCCATTTTTCAAACAAGAGGTCACATCAAAAGAATTTTAATTCAAAATTCCCTCCATCTTTTTCAAAAGAAGTAAAAAAAAAAAAATCACCTTTATCCAATAAAAAAAACTCCACTTTTCTATACAAAAATAAAAAAAATCTCATATCAAACAACTAAAAATAAAATATTATCATAACCCACTTGTATTTTATTCTCTCTCTTTGCTTCACTTCATTTTACTTGATTTTAAAAGTGAAATTACCAAAAGGCAAGAGTTTATAATGGTGCATTCAGGTAAACCGTTGTTTACATTTTCAACCTATTCCTCCAAAACCATTAGTTCCTACATTAGCAATCTTTAAGAAGCCAAAGACAACTGAGAAATTTCAGGAGAGAACTAACCGATACTTTGAGTTGAAGTATTTTGAATTATTACATAGAGAGAGAGAGAGATGCACAGAAAAAATAAGCCACCAATTCAAGTCAAGAAGCAATCAGCATGACTTGAAGAACTTTTTTTTTTTTTTTTTCCTATCGGAGGGTTCCCAACCCTTTGGGTTGTACTAATCCCTCCAGACCCAGAGGGAAGCAGAGTAAACATCCCTGTGGCCCCAAGGTGGTAGCACTAGTGAACTCAACATTCGATTCCTGAATAAGGGGGAACCAGAGGTCGATATCAAGATCTCTAGCTCCAGAAGAGGGAGGAACCATGATCCTGACCACTTGGCCAACCCCTTGGAGTTAGGACATGAAGAACTGAACATGGGTATTTAGGCAAAGAGAGTAACAGATATTGAAAACGGCATTCGGGCCAAGGGTTCCACCATCAAATTAAAACATAATGCATGGGCCAATTAGTCCCACCATCAAAATTTTAAAAAGGTACATCTCCAACAGCCCATCTATGAAATCTAACCCATTAAAAATCACAGTCTTCCCGTGTTATATTTCTTATATATATAACAGCTCCAATCTAGCTTATGTCCTGTGCACAAAAACAGAACTCTACGGTGGCGCTAGGGCTGTGAAAGGGCCAAGACTGGGTAAGCCCTTACCCCATCCTAACGTATACGGGGCTAGTCTTAGGCCAAGCAAAAGCCCTCGACACCCTGAGCTGGCCTATAATATTTAGGCCTTTACCCTACACTCAAAGGCCGAATTGAAAGACTTTTTTTGTTTTTGAATGAATGCAAAAATACCCTTGGTTTGATATGAAAATAATTAATTAGTAGTACTCAACCCAAAAAGAGGGAAAAAAAAGAACGAGAAGTAGAATGTAATGGGAACGGGATTGTTAATTACAAACAACTAATAGACATCATTTCTCTTTGTATCTTTTTTTTCTCCTTTTTAACCACATAAATGTCGTGAAAATTTCACAATTTTCTAAAATTATATTGCCCAAAGAAAGATTATTTAGTTATATCTAGTACATGTTGTCTATGCACATGTTATTATTACAGGCACATTGTGAGTATGTTGAAACTGTAATGTAATTAAAGTTGGTTTATAGTTGTTCAGCTGTCCATTGTGAATAGATGGAGCGCAACATCGCCATGTATCACTATTCCAAGATCTAGTTTGAAAATTAGAGATGAGCATAATACAACATCACGAGTCATTGATAAAGACATTACATATGGATAATTCTCCGAAATACCGCACTTTAAAAACACACATTTTACACCTCGCTTTTGTTTTATTTTGGGGATGGGGCCCAACTTGAGCCAATCAAGTCTTTTCACACAGTAAAACCCCTCCCCCTGTGAATAGTCACAATTCTAAATTTGGCACTCATCCAACTTTTCTTCATCATTTGATTAAATCATAAGAAAATGATGTTTCTAAAAAAATTAAATTTAAGGCCCATGGACCAAAGGGATATGATGATCTTATGAACTCTAAATTTTGCATATAGGAAGGTCTCACATAGATTTTTTTTTCCATCCAACTGACTTCCATAATCATTATGCATCCCGGTGGGTCTTACTAAGAGGGGTGCTTTTCTCCTAAAAAATGCCAGAAAGTTTTCTAGTGTTGCCCTTTATACATTATTTACCGTACAAAATCATATATAAAAATAGATAACAAGGGAACTCTTCGGTGTGGCTAAGACTCAAAGGGCCAAGCTAGGGCTGCCTAAGGTTTGATCCCTAAGGATGTCCCTCTTCCCACATTGTGGCTTCCACTTCCCATAGGAAGCACACGCGACCTGATTGGTTGGCTGCCCCACAAACCCGCATGTTATTTGGCTGCCCAAAGTTTGATCCGGGATTAATGTTCTTTTACCTAAACCAAAACCTCTAGCTTACATTTGTCTACTGTAGAGGATCTCGTTGTAGCTCGACTTAGAACAAATATTATTAGATACATCAATATCAATGTAATATATTATTATATATAATAATATTAATGTAATTGTAATATATGATTTTCGTATATTATGTACCAAAATGTTTTAAGAAATAACTAGTTCCTTATTTTTCAAGATAAAGAAACTTTCAAAGGGGCCTATCAATGATGAATTCTTGATAAAGGACTTTTTCCTGTATGATATAGCACATCCTAATTCGCCACTCATTAAGAATTATTGGATTAGAAAAACCACTTATCGAATAAAAGTCATCAAATCGAAGGAAAGGATGATTCGATTGGGACCATTATCGTCCAATACCCATCTTTCACTTGCCAAATGATTGATTTTCATCTATGTTAGCCTCATACAAATCTCTCTCTCTCTCTCTCTCTCTCTCTCTCTCTCTCTCTCTCTCTCTCTCTCTCTCTCTTCCTTCTTTGCAAAATATTTCTCGCTATAGAAAATAAATTATATGAAATTATACATTGTATGCTCATGTAGGACTTTTTTCTTTCTGGTACCTATAGGCTTAATTAGGATTTAGACACGAATTATGTTATTAATCATATGCTCAATTAAAGGTAGGAGTGTAGGAACAGCCCCTATTGAAGTAAAATTTTAAAAAGTCCCATTAGAAGGGTATTCGTTTTGAGGCGATTCAAATTTTCATTAGGAACGGCCCCACAATGGATTTTTATTATCTCCAATCATTTCTCCATACGATCGATGAACAAATAATAAAGAGATATATGTGAACCCATTCTCATCCACGAGCTTCTAAATGCACCGTATTTCTCCTTGCACACCGTCTTTCTCTCTACACCTACCACTATACTTAAAGATTACAAAATTTATTATCTGTTAGAAAAAGAGAGACTAAGAGAGAGAAGTTTAGAGGGAGAAGAGAGAGTTTTTTATTATCTCATTATCTGTGTGTAAATACAATAGGGAGATGCCTATGTATAGGCAAAGTGGTCTTATAAGATAGAAACCCTAAATCTAAACATAACTCATCTTAAGTGGGCATCCACCCAAGATCCATATCTTATAACACTCCCCATTGGATAACCACCAATCAATGACAGTTACCTCATTAAAAACCTTGCTAAGGAAAACCCAATGGGAAAAACCAAAGCGAAAGGAAAAAGAGTACAACATTCTTCAAGATCATTGAACTGGTGTTGGACGTGCATAATGCTGCCTCGTTAAAACCTTAACTAGAAAAACCTAGTGGGACAAAACCTAGAGAAGGAAAAAGAGTGCAGCGCACAAATGTCCATGGATAGCATACTTCAGGATGCTCCCTGATAAACAACTCCCCCTGATAATAGCAACCATTTACATAGTTTAATTATGAACTCTACGCATGCCAATCTCATATACAAACTTCTGGAATATTGATTTTGGTAAAGATTTGGTAAATAGGTCAGCCAAATTGGTACTCGAACGAACTTGCTTGATTTCAATTTCATTGTTCTTCTGAAGTTCAGGAGTGAAGAAGAACTTTGGTGCTATATGCTTAGTCTTGTCTCCTTTAATGAAGCATTTTCGAATCTGTCTTATGCACGCTTCATTATCTTCATAGATAATATTCGGGATACCTGCAATAGAGGGTAATTGACAAGAACTACAAACATGCTGAATCAAAGATTTTTTGCCATACATATTCCTTACTGGCTTCATAAAGAGCCAAAATCTCAGCATTGTTGGAGGAAGTAGCTATCAAAGTCTGTTTAGTAGAACACCAAGAAATGACGGCATTATCATTAAGAAACACATAACCTATCTGTGATAGACCCTTATGAGGATCAAAGAGAGAACTTGAATCTGCATACCTTACAAAACTGAAATATCTACAATTATAAGAATAAAATACACCTAACTTAGTTGCAGTGCCTTAATTGGATTGAGTACATACCCATTGGCTTTACTTCAGGCAAAGAAAATCCTTCCGGGATTTATAGAACGTGGTTTTGTGTCCCAATCATCATCATCATCATCATCATTTCTATTCCATCTCTCTCTCTTGAATAATTGTAAAGTATAGAGATCTCTTCATTATCCGGTACCGGTGCCTCTTCAGGGGCTTCCAAAGTCTCATCAGGGACTTCTATTATTCTAGAGAGAACGGATTTTAGCATAACCTTTTCAGGAGCGTTATGTGCCTCTTCAGGAGGAACTCCTTCAAGAGCGTTTCGTGCCTCTTCGGGAGGAGCCTCTTTAGGAGGGTTACGTGTCTCTTCGGGAGGACACGATGATGATTAGTCATTTCTCCTTTTCATGGAACTGAGTCATTTAAACCTATAGGCTGCCATGCTTCTTACGTATTTCATTTTCATATTGTGAAGTACGTAGATCTAGATGAGACAGACTGAAAATATTCCATGTTAGTTCTCGTCGTTCTTCAGGAATAGGTTGTTCTACGGGAACAATACGTTCTTTAGGAACTATCTTATCTCCCCCTAACGGCGGGAATATTGTCTCATCGTTTGGGCTCTTCTGGAGCATTCAAATATTTGCACAGGTCCAACCATAGTGGATACCTTTCGTGGAATAGCAATTATGAGAAAAATTTTTGATTTTTCATAATGGTGTGTGTTATGACACTATCTACAAAACATAGATTGTCCTCAGTTCCATGATTCATACCTTAAATAATGAATCAATAGAACTATACAATCACATGATAAAACTGAAATAGTTAAACCATTCACCATAAATTAAGACATTAATGAAAAATAAAGTTCCTCATTCACTTTCCTCTCTATAGTCGATGTGGGACTTCGGGGCGACACAATCCACCCCCCTTAAAGCTGCACGTCCCTGTGCAGTAGCCTGCTAGTCTCGATAGCCTGTCAGCCCTCTTGGCCCGCCCACATGGAGACCCGCCCACTAATACCAGACCACGGCAGGGGACGTACACTCGAACTAGTCGAGAGTCGGCTCTGATACCATTTGTAACGCCCCACCCATACCCATGCATGATATTGTCCGCTTTGGCCCACGGGCCTCACGGTTTTGCTTCTGATGGGCCTCAACCCATCAAAAGACCTCATGCAATGTAAGGGTGTAAGCTCTACATATAACCTCATTCATTCGGGGCAGCTGGTAGTATGACCATTTTCTGGTGATCATATCTATCCTTCAGGGATTTTCATAGGCCTGCTGGGTCTTCCTCGGTAAGGTATTCATTTTTGAAGTCGTCATGTATGTGATGGCGCAGGAAGATGAGGGCTAATGCCTTTTTCTCTGGGGACATCTTGTTACCTTCCTTTATGGTCTCTCTTAACTTTTTGAATTGCAGGTAGATTTTAGCATCCAATTGCCATGATAAGTAGTTGTCCTCATTTATGTTAAGTACTTTAAAGTCAATTTTAGCCAAATTTGACATCATGCAAGAACTGTAATAGAAAATATATATTAAGTTTACCATATGCAGATAATCAATAAAGTAAAAGGGAAAGGAAAAACAAATGAAACCTTAACATTAGAATTAATTTAGGAAGGAATTTAAACATGACAAAATAAATTGGCCAATAAAAAGTTAGAACATCAAGTTCTCAACTTTGAGAATCAAAACTGCTGGTTCTGTCAAGACTTCAGGCTTGATTAAGAACTTCAGGTTCATAATACATGAAATTAGAACTGCAGATTCTGTCAAATCTTCAGGTTTGAAATAGAACTTCAGGTTCTGTTAAATTATCAGAACTTCTGGTTCTATCAAATCTTCAGATTTGAAGTAAAACTTCAGGATCTATCAAATTATCAGAACTTCTGGTTCTGTCAAATCTTCAGGTTTGAAGTAGAACTTCAGGTTCTGTCAAATCTTCAGGTTTGAAGTAGAACTTCAGGTTCTATCAAATTACTAGAACTTCTGGTTCTGTTAAATCTTCAGGTTTGAAGTAGAACTTCAGGTTCTATCAAATTATCAGAACTTCAGGATCTGTCAAATCTTCAGGTTTGAAGTAGAACTTCAGGTTCTATCAAATCTTCAGGTTTGAAGTAGAACTTCAGGTTCTATCAAATTATCAGAACTTCTGGTTCTGTCAAATCTTCAGGTTTGAAGTAGAACTTCATGTTCTTTCAAATGATCATATTTAATTTCATAGCCATATAATTTTATGGATATGAATCTGTAGGTTCATATTATTATTCCAACTTCTAGGACTGCTAGTCCATAGATTGGTGAACTTTAGGTTCAGTTTTTAGAACTTCTGGTTCTATTTTGTGATCCATTCACAATATTGATAAATTAAAAATAAAATAAAACATGCAAGAGGATGAACAGTAACCAAAACACTATGAATATTATGAACAAGCATTATCAATTGGTTTCATGTAATCTAATAGATTGGATTTGAACTATGGTTTAGATACCACTTACAGTATATGAAGAAAACATATTACCCTTTTCTGAAATCCGCGCTGGGAAGGATTCCGCGATGGAAATCTACGCTAGGAAGGAATCCACATAGGGAATCCGAGATGAAAATCCGTGCTGGGAAGGAATCCGCGCAGGAAATCCGCGATGGAAATCCGCGCTGGGAAGGATTTCGTGATGAAACTCCGCGCAGGGAAGGATTTTGCCGTGAAAGTCCGTGCAGGGAAGGATTTCTCTCCTCTTTTGGGTAAGAAGACTCCTTCTCTCTTTAGGTAAGAAGAGTGGGTTTTCTTCCTTCTCTTTGAGATTCGTGCTAATAACGTGTTAGAAAAAGAGAGATTAAGAGAGAGATGTTTAGAGGGAGAAGAGAGAGTTTTCTATTATCTAATTATCTGTGTGTAAATATAATAGGGAGATGCCTATTTATAGGCAAAGTGGTCTCATAAGATAGAAACATTAAATCTAACCATCTTAAGTAGAATGTTAGAAAAAGAGAGACTAAGAGAGAGAAGTTTAGAGGGAGAAGAGAGAGTTTTCTATTATTTCATTATTTGTATGTAAATACAATAGGGAGATGCATATTTATAGGCAAAGTGGTCTCATAAGATAGAAACCCTAAATCTAACCATAACTCATCTTAAGTGGGCATCCACCCAAGATTCATATCTTATAACATTATCTATACGCCTATAATACCTAAATTACCCTAACCTCAACTCCCTCTTTTCTCTCTACACCCCTTCCTCCCCCTCACTCTCTTCTCACTCACTGTATGCACTCTCTCCCTCTCTTTCTCTTATGTTTTGTTGTAGTTTTTTAGATTTTTTGTTTCATTATTGGAGGCCTTCTATGGGGTTGGATTGCCTCAAAATGGGTTGAAGGGCCTGAAGGGGTCAGATAGATACCTTCTTTCTCACTCTCCCTTGACCCCCAGTTTTTTTATTTCGCATTTGTGCGGCTTTGAAAAGCCGAAGAAAATTGAACGCTTCGGCAACTTAGGACCGAATAGATCGCGACACAACTACTTCAAAGTGATGAAAAAACTTTCCTAAATGTACCTTCTCACTGCTAAAATGATCACAAACCACTATTTGTTTATCCATTGCTCAATTACTTAAGAATGATAGATGAGTGAGTATGAGAGATGAATGGGATGAAGAGTGAGAGTTGAATAAGAAGGAAAGAAAGAGATGAATATTGAGAGTACTAGTGAGTAACATAGAGAATGATTTTTGAAAATTGGTGGGAGAGTTGAGAGTTTGAGGGTTCGTGGGTGTAAAAAGAGATTGTGGGAGTTGAGAGTTTATTAATTGTCCTTTTAGGTAATTTATACACAAATATATATTGGTAATAAAATAATAAAACTGAAAATGGTGGTTGCGTAAAGAGAAAATGGGGTGCATTTATCTCATCCCCTTGCATTGAAGCAATGACAAAAACATCCTCATTAATTTGAGAATGTTACAAAGGAACAAAAGGGTAAAAGAAGAACACACATACAAATTGTATACAAACTAGCACAATAACCAGTGCTAAGCATGGGCATGGCCCACATGACAAGGGTCCCGACTCCATCTTACTACTTTTGATATATTTTTTGTTAAACAATCACATATTGATATTGTGTGGTGTGGTAGAGGTTAGTCAAGGCAAAAGGTCGTGAGTTTGTATCTCATTACCTATATATTTTTAAATTTTTACCAAAGCACAATTTAAAAAAGTCAAAATTGAAAGCAATACGTACAAAATTGAATCTAAAGCCCTTGATTATATATATTATAATTTGCCTTAGATGTAATGAATCTTACCTGGAAAAGCAATGTTTTTCTATTAGCATATTGTATCTTGCTAAAAACATTTCATCTTTTTAAAAACATGTCCTCTCCCTCTCTCTGATTAGACGGTGAATAGTGGGCCAAATAGTGCCCACCTCGTACGGGTCCACCACCTACTGGGTCTCCCGTGGCTCCTCCTTCGGATCCATGGATCAGATGGGTTATCGGGTGGTTCACATGGGTCCTGGCCTCAACGCAAGAAAATGAAGTTTTGGAAAACACTATACTGTTTGGATTTTTAAGTCATCTAAAACACGTCCGCTCCCTTCTCTGATCAGGCGTTGTTGGGCCCACTTCGCACGGGTCCACCACCTAATGGGTCGCCCATGGGTCCTCCTTCGGATCCAAGGATCAGATGGGTCATCAGGTGGCCCAATTGGGTTTCGACCTCAACGCAAGAAAATGAAGTTTTGGAAAACACTATACTGTTTGGATTTCTAAGTCATCTAAAACACGTCATCTCCCCTCTCTGATCAGACGTTGTTGGCCCACTTCGCACGGGTCCACCACCTACTGGGTCGCCCGTGGGTCCTCCTTCTGATCAACGGATCGGATGGGTCATCGGGTGGCCCACCTGGGTCCCGACCTCAACGCAGGAAAATCAGTTTGTCTATCAGTCTTTTTTTTTTTTCAAATATTATCTATATTTGGAGTTGCAGATAAGTTACATAGTGGTTTTCTTTTTGAGGAAGTTATGTGGGTCGATTAGAGAAAGTTGAGAGAGAGAGAGAAGAGAGTGGAGAGGGAGAGGAGATATTGACACCTGGAGCTCTGTGGTTAAACAAAGGGAAGATACATTCCCTTAGTAATATAGATTGTACTAGCAACAAATGCCCGTGCTCCCCAAATAAAATTTATTTCGAATACTTCTTTTCTTTCTAAAACACTATATATAACTTATTTAAAAGTTAAATTAAAATCTATAATACATTATAAAATGTATAGTATTTTATTATATTTACATTGAATATCTAGCACTTTCGTAAATAATAGAATTCAATAAAAACAATATCAATGCATTTTGAAAGACATAGATTTAGATTATTTACTTGAACAACCCTTTGATTTTCTAACTTTATTAAGGACATGAAATTAAACATCCATCTAAGAAGGCATAGTCTTAAATTTATTTTTAAATTAATTATCTTACTAATCCTTAATTTTCTAACTTTCTTTACTGTATCGTTTATTCATTTATCTTATACATTACCAGTGTACCTTTAACTAATCATTTCCCAAAACCATCCCTAACTAAACAATGCATCATCATCATTATCAATTCATCATCTTACCCTCATCCCATTATTTGGACAATGTATTATTACGAATTGGTTCCAACAATATGGAGATCCCTGGTTGACTTGGATGATACAGGGGTGCAACTCTGGGTCGATCAGTATTGGATCTATCCAAGTTCCACATCTATTTTATGTAGGTAAATTTTGTGGGGATCAACATGGGTCACTGCACTCTAGCCCATTTAGCTATTATGCCAAAATATAAAGCAGATCCAGTCAAAATCCAACCAATTTACAAAATCTACAAGCGCACAAGAGCTATTGTGCCCACTATGTCAGGCTGGGTTGAGCATTTTAAGCATACATAGAACGAAGCTTGGTCTATTAGAGTGGTAGGGCAAGAGAATAAGGCCTGGTTTACTCTACAACCACAATCACAATTTGGACTGGCCTCGCGTCACGCTCCAGTTGGGCCTGCCCCTATGCACACCCTATGTAGATTGGAACTTGATCCGATTTAGATTATATCATAACACATTTTATCTCAACTCAAGTTGAACTGTAAATTGAGTAGCAGGAATGATTCAATAATTCATGAGCCTACTTTAAGGAGAAAGAAATATGTGCACATGCCCAGAAAACAGAATTTATAAAACAAAACAAATAGAAAATAAATGGAAAAGTACAAAACTGTTAAACCATCAAATTGTTTAAAAGGGTTTATGTATGCAAGTGGGCCCTAAACCAACCCATTTAAATAGGTCAGGTGGTTGCGTGGGCTGATCTTAACTGATCCGTTTTTATTGGGAGTCAGGTTCTCTTAACCCATGATTGACCCGTACGTATTGCTGTTTTATTAAGGTGTCAAGTGTCGGATGAGAAATTTTAAAAAGTATGAGAATAGTGAGAAAGATTTTAAGGGATGCAAACCCTTAGAATATAAGGAGAGAGATTTTAGGGGTTCAGATCTCTTAGGGCATGTTTGGCAAAGGGCATGACAGTGGAATCCTCTTCATTTTCCGCGTTTGTGAGGATTTTCCATGTTTGGTTGGGAGAGGATTTTAAGAGGAATGACATGAGTTTTCCTCTCATTTGATTATTTGAACAATCAGACCTCCCCCCTTCAGACCAAGTGATTCCTTGAATGAGTGGAAAGGCGGAGCTACAGTATATGAACAGTAACTGAGACGTTAATGTGGTCTTGGCCGGTTTTTGCAATTTTAATGCATCTTTTGGGTCCCACAATCAAAATCTAAACCGTTAATAATGTTTAAACAATCCAAAACGGCCATGTCACCAAATTTCAGCCATTGATTCATCTTAGATCTTGAGATATATGCAAAACTGTCCAAACCGTTAGATGACCAAATTCTGAAATCTGTTGGGCCAAAACCGAGATGGAGATCAGTCCATTCTTTTCAATTTTCTGGTTCCTGTGGGGCCCACAATTATGATCTGAACCGGTAGTTATTTTTGGAAGGTCAAACATGGCTACTTGACCAAATTTCAACCGTTGATCCTTACCATATCTTGAGATATTTGCAAAAACTTTCAGGTACTAAAATATTAATTTCTTATTCTTGTGGGCCCCCTTTGCATGATTTGAACCGTTCAAATTTTCTAGATGACCACAAACAACTTTGAGGTAAAAGTTGAGGTCTTAATTTTTTATGGATTTTGAAAATTTTTATAAAAATGTTTATTACCATTGGATCATACATTTTACAATTTGTAGGAATCCTCCCTCCATCCAAACATAAAACTCTCATTGGGAATCCAACTTAAGGATTGTGGCATTCCTTGGAGATGAAGAGAATCCTCAAATAGAGGATTCTTCATTATTTACCAAACGTGCCCTTAATAAAGGGGTATAATTGGGTGCAGCCCACCTCCTCCTTAAATCTGTAGGTATGCGCAATGAGGTTCTAGACAATTCGATAGGTTGATATAGGCGTCTTCTTTTGTTTATTTTGCTCTCTTGTTCTGCCTCCTTTTCTCTCTCGTGCTTTCTTCCCCTTCTCCTTCCCCTTCCCCACAAAATACAACAAAAGCAGCCATCTTTGCACAGAGAGAGTTTAGAGAGTAGAGTAATGGCCGCTGCTGCAACTGCAAATGCAAGTGGTTCGGTGGTCCCTCGAAACCGAAACGGGCCGGGGGGGAGGAATGGTCCTGTGGACGACGACAGCCTGGTGTTCGAGACGAGCCCCGGCGTCGAAGCCGTAACGAGCTTCGACCAGATGGGGATCAGAGACGACCTCCTCCGCGGCATCTACGCCTACGGATTCGAGAAGCCCTCCGCCATCCAGCAGAGGGCCGTCATGCCCATCATCAACGGTCGAGATGTCATCGCCCAGGCACAGTCCGGCACCGGTAAAACCTCCATGATCGCTCTCACCGTCTGCCAGATGATCGACACCTCTACCCGAGAGTACTACGCTTCTCTTTTCTCCCTCTCTCTCTGTCTTTCTGTTCATATTCATGATGATGGGGGGTTTTGTTTGTTTTACATTCATCTCTCTCTCTCTTGGTGTGGGGGGCATGAGAAACCCTCAAATCTCACCACCCACCTCCCTTATTTTGGATGTAATTAGCTTTTTGATTGAAATTAGGGTTTTGGGGTGTATTTTGCTTGAACCCCAACTTTATTTGACTTGATGATGTGCTTATTTTATATATATCTCTCTCTTGGGGGACATGAAAAACCCTCAAATGTTACCACCCACCTCCCTTATTTTTGGATGCAATTAGATTTAAAAATAAAAATTTGAAATTAGGGTTTTGGAGGGTTTATTTGGTTGAGCCCCATCTTGTATTATCTTGTTTTGGGTGTGCTTTGCGTTTTCATTGAAATTAGGGTTTTGGAGGGTTTTTTTTGGTTGAGCCCCATCTTGTATTATCTTATTTTGGGTGTGCTTTGCGTTTTCATTGAAATTAGGGTTTTGGGGTGTATTTGGTTGAGCACCAACTCGTATTATCTTGTTTTGATGTGATTTGCATTTAAATTAGGGTTTTGGGGTGTATTTGGTTGAGCCCCAGCTCGTATTATCTTGTTTTGGATGTGATTTGCATTTAAATTAGGGTTTTGGGGTTTATTTGTTTGAGCCCCATCTTGTATTATCTTGTTTTGGATGTGGTTTGCATTTAAATTAGGGTTTTGGGGTTTATTTGTTTGAGCCCCATCTTGTATTATCTTGTTTTGGTCGCGATTTGCTATTTGGTTGAAATTAGGGTTTTGGGGGTGTATCTGGTTGAACCCCAACTTGTATTTGACTCGATGATGTGTTTGTTTTACATGTATCTCTCTCTTGGGGGACAAGAAAAAACCCTCAAATTTCATCAACCACCTCCCTTATTTTGGATGCAATTAGCTTTGTTTCTATTGAAATTAGGGTTTGTGGGTATATTTGGTTGAGCCCCAACTTGTATTATCTTGTTTTGGATGTGATTAGCTTGTTGATTGAAATTAGGTTTTTCCTTTTTCTGTAAATTCCTATCTGCAATAGATCATGATTATGATTCTCTAGGTCAACCTAATTATTTGTGTAGTGAGTCATTATGATTCTCCTATCAACCTGATTAGTTGTTCAGTGTGCTTGAGCTCGGACTCTTGTGACTAGATTTAACTGAACTCAACACTAGTTAACTTATTGGAATGCTTAAAACAGCCAAACCGGTACTATTTATATAATCCTTCTTTAATGTAATTATGTATTTATTGAGAAAGGTGTGCTCATGAATCTTATCCATTCTTTGAGCCTAACTCTTTTGGTAATTGTAACACGTAGCCTGACACCTCAGCATTTTAAAACATTGATAATAGGTCCATTGACATCCCTAGAAACAAACATCCATTTTGTAGCTTTTCTTGAATTGGAAAAAAAATGGACTGGGTGATGTTGCACTCCTGGAAAGACCTGACATCTATGATCTCCAGATGTGCAAGGATATAGAGGGACTGGTGTTTACATAAAAATGATGTATTTGATATGAGGGAGATTTTCTCCTACAGGAATCCTGCATTGAAGCCGTGTGTGTGTGTGTGTGTTTATTTTTATTTTTATTTTGGAGGGGAGGGGATCCCACTTTGTGGATGCTAGGGATTGAAAATCCCGCCCCTCATGCGGATACTAGTAGGTGGGAATTTGGCCCGAATATGATATGATATAGAGATGTTTCCAATTTTGAGGTATCCAGGTATCATATTTCAACATGATTGCCATGGTCTCTGTAATTGATGAAACCACTATCCTCCTGTTCTAATACTTTTGAATTTTTTAAAGAAGTATATATATCTTCTGCTGCTTGGTTCATTTCACTTTACTGCTGCTTTGAGTCTTTTGCTTTTTTGTTTAACTGCAGAAAGCTAGGTGACCTTTTGGTCCCTAGTGGTTGCTCACATTATTAATTTATTATTGCTAAATTTCACTTTTGTAGGGTGCAGGCACTAATACTGTCACCTACGAGAGAACTTGCTTCACAAACTGAGAAAGTAATCCTAGCTATTGGTGATTTCATAAATGTGCAAGCGCATGCTTGTGTTGGTGGAAAGAGTATCGGAGAGGATATAAGGAAACTGGAGTATGGAGTTCATGTTGTGTCTGGAACTCCTGGTAGAGTTTGTGATATGATCAAGAGGAGAACATTGCGTACCAGAGCTATCAAATTACTTGTTCTTGTTAGTTCATATCCTCTTCTCTTTTATTTTATTTTATTAAGGGCGTTTTTGGATGTACTGCAAAACCGCATGGTGGAATAGTATGCATTCAATTGTTGCTGAATATTAAAATGTCTGATTCTTGTGGTACTTCCGATATTATTAACGTGCTCATTAGAGGAGTTTTTCCATTATTGAGTAAGTTCATCTTTACCTTGACTTTCTTCATCATTCTGCAACAGGATGAATCTGATGAGATGTTGAGCCGAGGATTCAAGGATCAGATATATGATGTTTACAGATATCTGCCGCCAGAGCTTCAAGTATGTATTGAAATGCTAGAGATCAAGTTTAATAGTACGTTTTAATTGTTTATATGAAAAAATATATTTTTATTGATTGGTGGTGTGGTATCTCCCTATTCACAGAAATATATTTTAATTGATTGTTGGTCAGGGACTTGGGAAGGGTGTGTTAGTTAACCAGAGCAAAAAGTACTGAAAAATTAGAAAATGATTATATGTTAATTTATAGCCAAAACTGGTGTCATATTCTGAGTTATCAATTCCTTCTAAATGTTAATATACCTAACTCAAAAGAGGTGTATACAGAGTTGTCTCATTGGGACCATTATATATATATATATATATATCTGTGTATTGTGTGATTGAGTGCTGGGCACATGTATCAACATTGCTGGAAACCCTAGAAGTTCTCATGGCTGCATACTTGCCGAAGTTGTCCTTGCTTTGCTTGCATCTCTCTCTTACTCTTTTGTAACAATAAAAGGCTTCAATGACATTTTGATGACTTGGCTTTAAGCTGCTATAAAATGGTTCTTCGTAGGCCTTGCTTCTATATGCTGATTTACTGCTTTCTATGTCATTTTGTTGTATTGGTCTTTCTGCCACTGTCTCTGGGGAAAAAACTGCAATGGTAGTGTGCTGTCCATGTGGCCGGTTTTGACATCATGAGTTTGTATTTTATTTTCTTTTATTTTATAGGTTGCATTGATATCTGCCACCCTGCCTCATGAAATTTTGGAGATTACAAACAAGTTCATGACTGATCCCGTTAGGATACTTGTGAAGCGTGATGAATTGACGTTGGAGGTAATTTTTTCCCCTCTTTCGACCTAATTCATACTAACTGGAACGAAACTTGACTATATATATGCAATCTTCCTTATTCTGTTATCACAGGGCATCAAACAATTCTTTGTTGCGGTTGAGAGAGAAGAATGGAAATTCGATACTCTGTGTGATCTTTATGATACGCTTACGATTACCCAAGCTGTTATTTTCTGCAACACGAAAAGAAAGGTGACTTGCTGCGACTTATCCCTTTGGTTTTTCAGTCATGCAGCTGATTCAGTTCTCTAAGAATGCACTTGAATAGTTTGGTCTTGTCCTTTCCTTTATGAAAAGAAAATATTTTGAACTGCCTAGCTAAGAGTGTCTGAATTTAAATTTGAGTGCAAGATATTCAAATTGCTTGGACAGTGAGGATCAGAAATAACACGTTGTTACTATTTTCTCCCATGTACGCTCTTCTAATAATAATAGCCACTATTGAGCCTTGATTTGGTCTCTTTGAAATTTGTGAAGATAGTTCCTCAGCTATTTAGCTACCCAATTTTCACACTGCCCTAACATGCACTCGATTGTATCAAAATAACAAACATTCAAATATTGCCACAAAATTTGATCTCCTCAACTAGGTGATTAATCCTTCTCTTATAGCCTCTGAGCTTCCTTGTAGGGATATACAACTAGGAAGTCCCTTCAGCTTCAGGATTATCCTCAATATAGAAGTTTTATTCAAAGATTATAATGTAATTACACACAATTGGACTCCATCATATGTAGGTCCCAGATCACAGTTAATACCCCACCTCCCCGTCAAATTGATGATGTTGAATCAACCAGCATCAATTTGTCAACAAAGAATTGATGTCTGAGATGTGGAAGAGCTTCGGTGAAGATATCAATGATTCGAAGATCAATAGTCACATGAGGAAGAGTAATGATCTTGTTACCAAAAGCTTCACAAATGTAATGACAGTCAACTTCAATATGCTTTGTTCTTTTGTGAAACACTGGATTCTCAGCAATTCAAATAGAACTTGTGTTATCAACATGCAAAGTGGTAGCAATTTGTTGAGGGAAGCCAAGTTCATCTAGAAGACGCCATATCCAAACAACCTCAGAACAAGCCGACGACATAGAGTGATATTCTGCTTCAGTAGAGGATTTCGAAACTCTCCTATTTCTTATATTTCCAAGTGATGAGTTCATCTCCAAGATAGACACACCATCCTGATGTTGAACGACGAGTATCTGGGCATCCTGCCCTATTTGGGTGGAGAAAACCCAACGAAAGTATACTGGTATATCAATGGAAAGTAGTTTGGCGGAGAAAACCAAGTTTTTAGTGTCTCTTTGGGTGTCCATCAACCCGTCTTTTAAAGGGTACTCCTTAGATCAAATAGTGTATCAATGGAAAGAGCTGACCTTCTCTTAAGTAGTGCCTTAGGTGGTTGGAAAGTAACCATTCGAAAAAAAAAAAAAAAAAAAAAAAAGAGGAAAAAAAAGTGAGTATCTGGACATCCTATCCAATTTGCACCACAGTATGCCTTAAGGATTAAATTGGAATTAGCTGGAAAGAAAACTCCACGTTTTGGAGTCCCAAGTAGATAGCGAATGGTGCACTTGACAGCTACCATATGATGATGAAGTGGGCTGAGTCATGAACTTACTGCCAAGATTAACAACATGAGAGATATTTGGTCTGGTGATTGTCAAGTCAGTAAGACTGCCAACATGTTTCCTGTAGATAGTAGGTTATGCAAGAAGGTTTCCATCATCATTCCGGTATTTCACATTCAATATTAATGGAGTATCAAGGGGAGTTGAATTTCACATTCAATTCATTCTGGTATTTGTATAACCATCCATTGTGCCAATTATTTATCCCTTTGTCTACAGCAACACTTAAATTGGGATTTGGTATTGTAAAACTTTTAGAAAGCGTTCTTATTTGACATATTTTCCGCTTCTTACTTATGGTTATCTAATTTTCTTCTTGTTCTTTGTTTTTTTTTTTTTTTTTTTTTTTTTTTTTTTTAATATTTATTTTTTAAATGGTGACTGGTCATTTCTCAAATGAACTGTACAATATAAGAGATATATACTGAGCTCAAAAAAAAAAAAAAAAAACCCCTCTAATTTTCTTCATTTGATTGACTTGAATGTAGATTATCGATTCCTAAACATTTTCTTAAATTTGGGCAGGTGGATTGGCTGACAGAAAAGATGCGTAGCAATAATTTTACGGTCTCTTCCATGCATGGTGACATGCCTCAGAAAGAACGAGATGCAATAATGGCAGAGTTCCGATCGGGTACCACTCGTGTTCTAATCACAACAGATGTGTGGGCAAGAGGTCTTGATGTTCAGCAGGCAAGTGACTTTAACCCCTGGGATAATAATGCACGTTGTTGTTTCTTTGGAGTATGCACATAACTGCACTTTTCCTTTTGACATGCTCGATGCAGTCAATAAATTTTATTCTACCATGTGGGTTTGAGAAGTTCTAGCCTGTGGTGAATTTTTCTTTGATAGACATGATTACATTAAAGGGATAAAAGCAAACCTTGTATCGCAGTTCCCTTTTGCCTCTCATTGATATTTGGTTTATTTGTTTCATGCTTTTGGAATCCTTACTAGCGGATGAGTGATGGAAAATCTCTCTCTCTCTCTCTCTCTCTCTCTCCCTCCCTCTCCCTCTCCTGATAAAGTTATTGGAATCAAGAGAAAATCCCCCCCCTACCAAAATTTGAGAAGATCAATCTATAACATTTGAGTAGTGGGTTTCTGCTGCTAGAATTCCCTAAGTATAGATAAAATTGTTTCTGCTGCCAGAAAGGGAAGAAAATGATGGTGCTGTTAGAAACTTCAGGCATTCTACTTGTAGAATTCCTGAAATCAGGAGAAAGTTTTCTCTGCTGTCCATGGTGTAGCTGGACCTGGACCTTGGTCCAAGGTCAGGTATACAGTACAAATGCGCATTGCCAAACTGGAAGGGGTATTTCCCGCACTCATACCTGAACTCAGCCTGTATATCCAAATCTGCATCAAGACCCAATTTAGATCCAAGTTCGTGCTATTTTTGTTTAGTGTACATTAAACATTTTGTATATACTTGAGGAATAAACCTTAAGCTGTGTCCTGTAGTTTGTTTAGTTTGCAGTAAAGTAAACATTTAAGCTCCTCCTTAAAAAAACAATATAATAAATATATAAATGGGCAATGCTCTCATACGAGTAGACTGCATATTGCTTATATGCAGTCCAGCTTGTGGGGCCCACTGATGCAGGCTCTAGGGTTGGGGCTTCATGGGGTTTCGGCTGTGACCAGTTTAGGGTTTTGAGGCGGTGGGGCTGGCTGCAATTTGGAATAGGTGCCCATCTGGCTGCAATTCGGAATAGGTGATAGGTTTGAGATGAAGGTGGATTGGAAAGAGGCAATGAATGGATAGTAATTGGGTAGAATCCGATTAATCCGGCTATGCATCTTCGGCTTTGATACCAAGCTGATGCAGGCCCTAGGGTTAGGACTTGCGTGGAAGTGCCTGAGCACATTAACGATACCGAAGCACATGTCTGCAAACTCTATCATGACGCCTCCACAAAGACAATCATTGAGGACGTACCTCAAAAGGGTTAAAACCCAATTCTATTAATCAATCAACTCTCTGAATATTTCATGTCTGCAATGCCATATAAATAAGAAAACCAATCTTAAGGGCTAAGAAACCTAAACAAACTAGAATCCTATCCTAATTACAACTCATTAAAATAGAACTAATAACTAATAACAATTAATTAGATAAAATAGGAAAATCCCTAAACTATCTTGGGCCCTACACGTGGCCTTTGAGGTCTATCCTGCATCACCCACTTGGTCTTCTTATTAATGGGGGTGCGGTACATGGAAAGGTCACCTTATTGATAAGGGTCAACAAAAATAATCAGCTCCATCAAATCATCGTAGTCCTTGATTTATTAGTTTAATGTTTAGTGGCTTTTTAACCATAAGTTTCTTTGAGATTCAATCCATCAGTGGATAAAAGTTTGATGAGAGTGAAATTGGACCTGGTGCCAGATCAAGGGCCTGCACTGTTCAAAGGTGTGCCAAGTAGGCCCCACAGGTGGACTGAATATGCTGTAGCTCATAGGAGAACATTTCTCATATATAAATATAATTGCTTTTAGGCCATTTGGGTATCAGGGTCCATGGCTTTGAACCCCGAGGAGCCATATTGGATCCCTGCCCTGTCCATGGACCCAAGCATAAAATGGGTCCAAATCCTTTTCTCCAAGCCAGATCCTCCAGGTATTCAGGTAATTCTTTCTTCCCTAATGATATTTTAAATTTCCATTATCCCTGTTTTTGGAATTACTGCTAGTTAGCCAAGTGGTGTAACTTATTGCTGGATGCAGAATTTAGTTTGGCTTGCCTTTTATGCATCTTAACTACTACATGTAGTAGGAAAAGAAAGCCAAATCTTGACCAAAGACGGTTTTGTGTAAATTTGCAATGCACTGGACAGTGGACACCCACACTACCCTTATTGTTCACTTTTGTCTGAATGTTGCAATTTTGCTACTACTATTGAATGCTGTTTCCCTTGTTCCATTGCCTCAGGTGTCTCTGGTGATCAACTATGATCTTCCTAACAATCGAGAGCTTTACATTCATCGGATAGGTCGCTCTGGCCGTTTTGGGCGTAAGGTATATGAAAGATGTGGCTTGAATGTGAAATGAAAAGAAAAAGAAAATTGTCTTTCTCAATCAATCATCATATAACAGTATTTTGAAAATGTTGATCCCACCACCTTGTTTGTGAGAATTACATAAATACTAAATGTCCCTTATGTTTCTCGCTATGATATTGACTTCCTCCCACTTCCTTCAAAATCTAATTTCATATGCATGCCTTTTCACCTCAATAGGGTATGTATCCAAGAATTAGGATGAGGATTCAGGAATCTTCTCATTTTATTATGGGGAAGCAGTGCATCCTGCATTATCCATCTTTAAAAGTTATCCAAGATGGTGATGGATGAGAAGAGAATACCTCTATACTTCTCATTCCTTTCATGGATGGATCGTCCCATCCACATTTTCCGTTACATGTAAACAGGCTGTTCGTTTTCACATCATTTCAATGCTTAACACGGTCATCATCAATGTAAAGATGTTCCACCATTGTTCATCATAGAAGTGCTAGAAAATGAGTCTTTCCACTGTTGGTGAGATGACTTTGTTGTGATATTAAACTGACTCAAATCTTTTTTTTTTTTTTCTATGGCTGATGGCTTGTAGGGTGTGGCAATCAACTTCGTGCGCAGTGATGACATCAGGATTTTAAGAGATATAGAACAGTATTACAGTACACAAATTGATGAAATGCCGATGAATGTAGCTGATCTTATATGAGATCCAGTCGATGCTTTTCTTTTCGAAATGAGCTTGTTATTCAGCTGAGGCACAGAGAGCCCATGTGATGATGCTTTGAGCTTCTGGTGTGATATTTCACGTGAGATTTTACTGTGGATGCATATATATTCAGAGATTTGAAGGCTGCTGATTTCTTTAGTGAAAAATGCAAGACTGAAGTTTACTGGGTCCTTGGAATGATGTCTTCTGAATATTTAAACTGGGTTACCTTGTTTGATATATTATCAGCCATAAGCTGGATGTTTCTGTTGCCATTGTTGCCTTTGATAAATACTGACATGCTTTTGAAAATATTGTTATTTTAATTTGAGCAATTAGTCTGTGATAACCTGAATTGATTTGATGATAAGTAGATGTACCCAGCCAGGTAAGGTCCTCCAGGAGTGTAGTTACATCAATTTGAGTAGTTCAAATTAATGCAGTTATACTTTTTGACATGTGATGATTTCTGAAGTCAAATGTTGATTGGGGAAGGATGAGCATGAAATGAGGCAGTGGAAAGAAAAAGCAGCATTACCACTGCATGGAGGAAATTAGAATTTGGTACATGTAGGACCTTATTAAAATCCTTGGTACCCAGTAAGTAATTGTTTGCCTGGACCTAGCGCTGTCTTGACAGTTCTTATATGGTACTATGAAATCTGCAGTTCATTTTGCATCTTGTTTTTGGTGTTGAATGTGTTCATTCTTATCAGGGCCGACTGCAGCTGGATGGATGCTTCACGCTTGCCTCAAGATTACAATTTCAGAGCATTCCCATCATGTGGAATGCTAATAAAAATTCCAAACCAGATCTTTGATTATTGATTGCTTAAAATCTCAGTGCCTTTTTGTTTGCATTAGAGTACATAGGCATTGAATGCATGGGAATTTAGGGTAAATGTGCTCCATTGAGAAATTATTATATGGGTGAGGTGTGTGTGATATGAGGTGATGGGACATTGAATACATAGGAATTTAGGGTCAAATGAGATCCATCCAGAAATTATTTTATGGGTGAGTTTATGGGTGAGGTGTGAGTGATATGAGGTGATGGGTGAAAGATATAAGGTAAGGATGTAGATACGATCTTGATGTTCTTACGATTTGAATTACTAGGTTGATTACGACCTGTGCTCCCATTACTCATATCACAAACATAGAATGTGTTTGTATCAGGCAGACGAGCATCAGATCAATATATTTCTTGGTATCAAAAGAAACCTTGTATTTAAGGTCACGACCATCTTGGGAAAAACCCCATTGCTGTGGTTAAGCTGGACATAGTTTTAGGGCCGGTTTGGATTGGGAAAAACCCCATTGCTGTGGTTAAGCTGGACATAGTTTTAGGGCCGGTTTGGATAGGTAAAAAATAGAGTAGAGTGAAATTAAATGGGCTCTAACAGTCTAAAATTTCAACTCTATTCCGTCTGGATGAGTCTGGCCCAATAGATAAAGTAATGTTGTGAGCCACATATACTCCACTTCATTTCAACTCTTAATACTTCCAATTCAAATGGAGTGAAGTGAAGTACTCTACTCTAACTTCAACCTACTTCTCTTCACTCCACTTCACATGTAAAATCCACTTCATTTTATTCCACTCCTTATTTATCCAAACAGGCTCGTAAATCATAAGCTGAAAATTGGTTGTCAGTCCACTCACACAAATCAGTTCATGCCTCACACAATGGACCACAAAACTGTAATTATATGCGGGAAGACGAATCCTAATTCAGCCGCACTATCCATCCAAAATTCTTGGTTTTCCATGCAAGCACTGGCAACAAAGACATCAAAACTGATGACATCAATAAACAATCGGATCACATGGCTTTCAGTTTCTACTGCTTCTATTCCCTGGATACTTCAGGCTAGAGTTTTCATGGTTAACACAATCTGTACATTACTAATCATATGTATTAATAGTAAGCTCAATCCTAGGGCTGTCAAAATGCCATACGACCTGTTAACACGACACGAACCCACACGATATTAACGGATTCGGGTCGTTAACGGGTCAAACATGTTAACCCGTTGAGTTAATGCGTCTTGTATGAATTAAACCAGTAACCCGTTGGCAATCCACTTAACCCGTTAAATGTTTTTAAGTCCCTAAGTGTAGCTAGAATTTATTTATATTCATAAAAAAAGAAATTGAAATTTATTGTTTTATGGTGGGGTTTTAGGTGGGATCCACTCGAGACCCTCACTTAAAGTTTCGTGTGGCTTATATATATTTTTCCTTATATATTTTTTTTTATGGATTTTCTTTTAATTTTCGAAATGACTTAATTACTTAACGGGTTAACGGGTTTTTTTTGTGTAACCCGTTAAATTAACGGGTCGTGTTCGGGTTGGATTTTTTGACCCGTTAAGTCAATGGGTCGTGTACGGATTGAGGTGATTTTAACATGAATTCGTTAACTCGTAACTCGAATTAGTTAACACGACACGATTGACAGCCCAAATCAATCCTGACGAGACCAACTTCTATTGTAATAAAACTTGAAGAGTTGATATACAACAGTAGAACAGCCCTGAATTTCAATATATAGGCCCCACTGTGGAGTTCTACTTGTCTATTTAGAGAGAGCCTTTTAGTGAGACACTCAAGGGGATTCGAATTCCGAACTCGATCACTTATATGCCCTCTGATAGTCATGCCATTTCGTGGGTGAATTCACGAGTTCAGATCTTTTGAGGCTTTGGCTTAGAGAAATATCAAGTTGAAAGAGTGGAACTCCACAATGGGCACTTACTGAAAATCAGAGTAACTCAAAATAGATTATCTTCAAGTTTATAGGGTATCATTCCATGTTTGCAATATGTGTGGAGTAATAAAGATAAAGTGGAGGTCAAATTACAGAAAAAGTAAAAAACTAAGGGGATGAAGTAAAAAGTTCCTTTTCTTGTAAGTTTACTTCATCATCATCAACCGTTATTTTTATTTCATCTTTACTAATCCTTTTGCATAAACAAATAGAATCAGATGGAAAAATAAATGTGTGAAACTCCCAAAAGTAAGTGACCCAAAATAAATAGATATAGGTTGAGATGATGGTGATGATATCAATATTTTGTACCTTAGTCATGCATGCACGAATTGAGAGAGGTCAATCTCAAACAACATTGTTGGAAAGATAGGAAACAATGGGATAAGACAATGGTGATGATGATGATGATGAAAGTTATATGGACTTTGGAGTTCAATATTATTTGTGATTTGATCCAATGGTGATCATTGTAGAACTATGTCAAGTGCCAAATATCATGGGAAGAGCGAATGTGTTTGTAAACAAATTTGTCATAGATAGTTCCTCTTAATGGAATAAAAATGACCTACAAAACCTAGGATTGATGTAGTCTAATTAGCCCTCTATTCTAACTCTGTTCAATCCAAATTCCGAAGACAAGATCTCAACGGAGCTGAGGGCTGGCCCATCTGAGCCCAACTCATGCCCGGTTCACATTTTGCCAGATTTGGAATATGTTTAAAGACATGTAGGCTGGATCCATGACTAAATCTCAAGCCAATTATCTTAATGGGTTAACCCATGTATGCTTAAAGACCCAGCCCAGCCCAACAGTTTTAGCAGAAAATTATATACTTGCTTATCAATGGGACTAGTTCCAACAAGTAGGGTTGCAAACGGAAGGGTTCCGGGTCGGAACCATACTGGACCCGGACCCGGACCCGGACCCGGACCCATTTCTAAATAATGGTTCGAGTTCCGGGTCCGATTTTGACTTGGAACCTATTTTGTTGTTCTAGACCGGTTCCGATAGAAAAATACGGATCCAGTTTCGACGCTGACTCCACCTAAATGACTAGAATCTAATTTCAAAACCAATTCTAATTTCTATTCATTTTTTATTTTTTTCTTAAACTAAGCAAATCATTCAACTTATAACAGTGCATCAAGTCTACAACCTCTAATATTATACATAAAATGTAAAAAAAAAAAAGAAGTGAATTTTGAGGTACAATTTGCAATATCAAATACTCAAATGTCGGGTCCCGGGTCCATAGGTCGGAACCTATATGGACCTAGAACCGGACCTGTCAATCGGAACCTAAGTTGGGTTCTGAACCTAGACCTGTTTATGAATCAGAACTTAAAATAAGTTCCAGACCCGTTTTTTTTGCAAGCCGAAACTTCCGGATAATCAGAGAATTGGATAGCTGCTTGCAACCTTAGATCCAAGCCCGCATGACCAACAAGTAAACGCTCTAGTTTGAATAAGCTTGAGCCAAGCTTGGCCCATGAACACCCCTACAAAATTTACTTGTAACACCCAACTCTCTCTCTCTCTCTCTCTCTCTCTCATCCAAACCAGGTAAGAAACGGCCCTCAAACTAAATATGGAAACTGGATTCAAGGACCTGCACCATTTCCAAATATAGACCCATAAACATGACCCCTCCACACCCTATTTTCAAACAAACTTTATTTTAATGTACAACACTCCCCTTTTCCCTCCCTCCCTCCAAATATGGTATCTACTATCTCCCCACCCTCTGCTCTCCATAAAATTGCCCATGCATTTTCCATCCTCCTTGTCATTTTCCATTTTGAGCAGTCACTTTCTCTCTCTCTCTTCCTCTTTCTCCCCATTCTCCCCTCTAAATTTAGAGGCCTCTTTCTACCCAAGAATCTATTCTGGGTCTCATTCTCTTTTCCTTTCCTTTCCTTTTTTTTTCTACATAAATAGGCCACTCTTCATCTTGTTTTCTTCCCAATTGGATGTGAGGAGAAAGAGAGAGACAGAGAGACAGAAATGGGGAGAGGGAAGATTGAGATTAAGAGGATTGAGAATGCGACGAGCAGGCAGGTCACCTTCTCAAAGCGCCGAGTCGGGCTGCTCAAGAAGGCGCAGGAGCTATCTGTTCTCTGCGACGCTGAGGTTGCTCTAATTATCTTCTCCAGCACTGGGAAACTCTTTGAATTCTCCAGCGCAGGGTTGGTATCTCTATCTGGGCTGTTTTGATTGCTTCTTATTCGTAGTATGTGCTTGCGCCTTTTTGTTGTTCTCTTTCATGTCCTGTCTGCATGTGTTCTTGCTTTTTTTTTTTTTTTTTTAACCCAATTAGTATGTATTCTTGCATTTGAATTCATTGCTGTTGCTACTTTTTTTTTTTTTTTTCACTGACCTCATTTTGGGCATGTGATTTTTCTTTTGGGTCTTTGAATGTCATTGGTTTTTATCCAATTAGGCCACTGTTGCATTTGAATTTTATGGATGTATCTCTTTTTCTCCCACTCCATTTGTTTCAGGCTCTTTTTTTTTTTTTGGGTCTGTAAATGGAATTTGTTTTCAATCCAATTTAGTCCACTTCTGTATTTGAATCGACGGTTCTTGTCTTTTCTGTGTGTGCATTTGAGAGATTTTAAATGCAATCAAGAACTGGAATGGGAGAAGATCTGAATTTTGGTTTTTCTTTTTTTTCTTCTTTTATGGGGAGATTCAAAGTGCGAGAAGGGTAAAGAAGGATGAAGAAGGCAGAATTTATTGCGTTTGGATGAGTTCTTCAGGATACTTTATTGGGAAATAGATTGGGGATGCCTTTGGCTAATTTTCAGACCTGGTTGTTTGCAGATGTTTTGAAAAAACAGGATTTTCCAAAATCTGATTTGCAAGTAATGTGGTTGTTCACATAAAATTAGATTTATTTTAAATCATAAGACCGAGTTTCTTGATATGAAACCAAGGTCTCTCTTGTTTGATCTTTCAAGTTTCCTCTCTGTCTTCATCAAATGTTTGTTATATATGAGGCCCTAACTTAGCTGAATTGCCTGAGTCGATTCGGTCTGTTGTCGCCGGTTGAGTAAAACAATTATGGCTGAGAACTTAGCCAGATCGCCCTGAGTTGCTCTAATGGTGACCATACAAGTCTGAGTTTCCAAGTTTTTAAAGTACTTATTGAAGGCCCTGGCTAAGATGATCTAATACTACTACAAACTTTAGAAAGCTTTTGAAATGACCCAAATGAGAAAATGTAGTAGCAGAATTATGGAAATACCAAAATCAATAAAATACTAAGATCATGAACTAAGAATTTTAAAATGGGATAAAAACCACAACCAAGTTTTTTTTTTTTTTTAAATAAGTGTTACATAGATAAATAAATTACTCCAAGAATAGTAACTTATTGATCTCACAAAAATAAAAAAATATTCTATTAATAGAAAAATACAGAGAAATAAAGAAATTCCCTTAAACTAACTAACAGAAGAAACTATTAAAGTAAGATAATGCAGCTTCTAACACACAGGCGCACAGCCCCTTACTACATGTTCAGCATTTTTGCAGCTCAGAATATCAAATGTAGATCAGATCATTGATGTAGAGAGCTAAAAAATAACAAACATGACTCAATGAAAAAAGCTATTTTAGTTTAAGGTCATATAGGCGGGGACATAATATATCAATGAACTGCAAATCTCACAAGGATCCTTGTTGATATAATATATGTCCACTGCCATCTGACTAGCAGGCTATGATGCATGGATACTTCATAATGGGGCAGCGTATCATGTCATATCGTACCCGATATGTCACTTTTTATGTGTAAAATTTGTGTCCTTGCCTTTTCCATCGCATGTCCCTGCCGTATCCATGCCGGTATTTGGGCATCATAGCTAGCAGGGCATTTAATTCACCATGCTTTTTTGACGCAGCATGGGTCAAATTCTAAATCTAATAAAATCCTAAGATATAACTTTATAAATAACTCAATATCAATCCTTAATTGTTAGCTACTGCTTTATTCAAAATAAAGAGAAAGATATGAAATCTTTCTTTTTAATGGGTCTTCTACCAAAGATTTTGGGCCTGTGGGCAGGGCCCAATGGGCTGGCCAAGCCTGAATCATTTTTTGAGAACCTACGACCTTATTTCAAAGATTCCTTTCTATTGCTTTTGAGCATTTAGCTTGTTTTATGACTTTTTTTCTTTCAAAATAGCAAGTAAAATAGATTATAAGTATAAAAAACAATTATGGTGAAAAAATTAGTGCATTTACCTAAAAGATAGTGAGGTTGAGAAGCATCATCATCAATGCAGTGAATTCATATGCTTAAAGGAAAAACTGGAATTTTGCTTGTGATCGTAACTCTGAAGTAGCAATAGAAGTAATATAAAAATGAAATGTAAGAAGTGCTTTAGTTTATTGGTCTCCAAGAATATCCCATATAGCTAATGACCAAACCATGTACTATATTAACTATTAAGGAATGCCTCAATAGATTTGTTGATGGTGATTCTACATACATGCAAATGATTAGAGAAGAGAATATGCCATATAGCTACAGCAGCAATAGTCAACATAACATTTCAAGACATACAATGTATGTTGTTTCTCATACATGTGGTAATTTTAAAAACTCAAGTGCCAGATCTAGTGGGTCCATATGAAAGAGAGGGATGGATAGGATGGTGTGATGAACAACAGCATGATGGATGAGTGGATCTTTGTTGGTCTTAGATTCATAATAGGTGAATGTGTTGGGTTTATTGGTCCCACATAGATGGGTTGATTTTTGTGGATCATATATAGAGGGATGGAGGGATTGATAGTATGGATCTAGTGAGTTCCATTTTAGGAGTATGTATAGCTTAAATCTAATATATCTTAGATGCATTCCTATCTTCCATTTGGGAACTTCACTGGTTACCGATAGAAAAGAAAGGAAAAATAAAGATGCAAACCAACAATGAGCAAAGTCTGAGTGTCGGATTGGGTCTTGTGGCAACTCATGGGGAGTAGTGAGTATGAAGAAGGTAGATTGATCAAAGGTGGGCCCAAGTGGGTCCCAGAGAGCTGGACTACAATGAACAATATATAGTCTACTTTCAGGTGAAAATTCATCACCATGTAATGCCACCAGTTACTGTAACTCCCACTATTTGTTAATTGGATTCAGTTAACTAGTCATAACTAGATGTGACAATGCTTCTCTGATGTGCCATAAGATATTTTTAAGTTTTTTTTATGCAGAATGATGTAATTATTTGGGCAAATCTCATGCAGCCTAGATTTGAAAATGAAAGCTTAATTAAGTATCTTGACTTTGGGTTGTTCTTCTGTTCTTTGTGAAGCATGAAGAGAACACTTTCAAGATACAGCAAGTGTGTAGATGGTTTTGAGCCTTCATTGGTTAAGTACGAGGTGGAGGTATTATTTCACATTTCCCTTCACCGAAATTTGGAAAGTTCTACTGTTGTAATAGATTTAGGAATACAATTCTTGATTATTGATTTTTTTAATGAACATAAACAATACTAGTATCATTATCTTATACTGAACATGAGACATCAGTAATTTTCACCTGAGAGGTACCTCTCATGGTTTCTACAAGAGGAAATGATCTCAGCCCTTCTGTGGCTCACCTGAATTAATGCCAATAAATGCAAGGTAGGGTGATGAAAAGGTCTCATTGTAGATTAGATATTAGGGAAAAAAAACTTTGCCCAATTGGTATTCGATCATCCCTATCTTCAATTTAAGGGCATCATATTTTTAATGGTTTCTTAAGTTCAATGTTTGAACTCCATGGGTCAGTGCCAAATGCAAATTCACAGTGATTATATATGTATGCCAACAGATTTTTAGCTTCATTTTAAAGATTGCAGTATGTGTTCCACTTTCTTAAAATCCAGAGTGGAACCATGGTGACAAATCCAAGCTGCTTATAGCACATGCACCCCTTGAATTGTCACTCGTCCAAATTTCAATCCTGTCTACACAAAGCTGACTGTTGGATTGATCACTTGTAAAACACATGATTTACTCCAACTATACATTTCTTTTCTTAGAAGCTCCTTGTACAACTAATAACATGCTTTCATGTGATCAAATCTTGTTGTGGGCATATTTCAATTGGAGATCTAGAGTGAAATTTGGGGCAATGCCTATACATACACAGGTGTCTCATTGAATCGCTTGAATTCAATGAATGGTGGGCTCATTGAATGGACATGCTTTCATGCGATCAAATCTTGTTGTGGGCATATTTCAATTGGAGATCTAGAGTGAAATTTGGGGCAATGCCTATACATACACAGGTGTGTCATTGAATCGCTTGAATTCATGAATGGTGGGCTCATTGAATGGATCTTGAGAAAGTGGATCATGCTCCACTTTTGAGAAGCAGACTATGCTAATGTAATGCAGACCAGGAAGATAGTGGATGAAAATTTTGAACCTGGTCCAGTTACCTTAGGGTTGTGAACTTGTGATCCAAGCACCCATATTTTGCATAAATACATGCATGCATGTGTAGCGTACATACATACAGACAGACAGATACTTCTCTATCAAGTTTTTTGTGTAAGAGGAACAGAGAATGACTTATGCATCTCGCACATTTTTACCTTTTATTATTTTGTTCTCTTCTTTCAATTGAAATCAACTGTTTTCTTTGTTTATATCCTTACATTTTGAGTAAAGTATTAAATCTCTAGTAACCCTTTTTTCCCACTTGAACAGAAGCGACAGGCTAAAGAGGTAAACATTTTGAAAGATGAAATCACAAAGCTACAAATAGCACACCTGTATGTCCTCTTGTATACTTATCATATTAGTGCTTGGGTGCGCTTCCTCTAATTATGCATTTCTTGCCAACTTGTCTATTTTTTTCTTTCAGTCAGATGATGGGTAAAGAACTTACAGGTCTGAGCTTGAAAGAACTGCAACACTTAGAGCATCAACTAACTGAAGGGATCTTATCTGTGAAGGATAGAAAGGTATTAACAAAATTCAAGAATCTCAACATATATGTTCAATTTTGCTACTTCATTTTCACTTAAGCAGAAGCAAATAATTTGGCCCTTCAATTTAAACTATGCATTGGTTAAATTATCTGTAAAAATGTATCGATTTATTTTATTTTCTTGGGTTCTTTTGAGTTATGGTGAGCCCTAACTTAAAACATTGCTACAGGAGCAACTGTTATTGGAACAACTTGAGAAATCACGAGTTCAGGTACACTTCATGATTTGTTGATCCCTCACTGCACCATGGTTAGAAAGTAAAGACAGTTTTTCCTTTGTCATATAGTAGTACTCTATCCTTTTTATGGGAATTTACTTTTATCTATGTTTAATAGGAACGAAGAACTATTGTGGAGAATGAGAGTTTGCGGAAGCAGGCAAGCTGAATTTGATGCAATTGTGAAGTTCTCAATTAAAATCTATGATAAGTGATGCATCACATATCTTATAATTTATCTTCTTCACCTTCTACCTTGCTATTTGTAGGTTGATGAACTTAGAGGCATACTGCCATCCACAGAACAGCCTATGCCACCATACGTTCGAATTTCAACCCTTTGATAAGAAACATTCTCACATAAAGCATGATGTGATAACTTCCAATGCCATGTACAATTTTGGTTTTGAGAAGAATGAAGATTCAGACACCTCCTTGCAGTTGGGGTAATGCTGGTTTCTTTATTTGAAAGTCAAAACGCACCTTAGATGTATGCCAATCATGGGGTTGTCGTAGGATTGGGAAGATCTAATGATCAATGATGGTCGCACTTACAAAGCCATAAACTTTGGGGTCCTTAGTCATAGCCATCAGTTCATGCTGATATCGTGTGTACCTCTATTCCACATTAAGATATCCCAATTGCACCTAAACCCGTGATTGGAATGAGCCCCACAATTGAAACTTGTGAACGTCAAGCTTTCCTCTTTATATCAGGTTCTGTGATCATCATTGCTTGTATTATTCACCTCTGAAAGTAGTGGTGACAATTCCTAACCCAACCTAAAGCCCACATGATCTGGTTGACATTTTTGACCTAATCAAAAAATGGCCTGGCTTTGGGTGGAGTCCGATATGGCTATTCCACTTAGTTTTGACTACCCAACTAATTGCACTATGATCCACCAATCCAACCTGAACACACCTGTAGATTAAGGAATTGGGATTACCCTTTCACTTTCCAGGTTTGTGTTGAGCCTATACATGCCACCCAAAGTTCTCAACAACCCGAATCCGATCCCCACCCAACCAATTGCCACTCATATCCTGAAGAGTAATTTTCTAAATATCTTATACCTGTATGTCATTATTTTGCAGGTTGTCTGACTTTTATTGCAAGAGGAAAGCACAGGAGAGAGCATCATGTTCCAATGACTCTGAGATGGAAACAATTCCAGGGTGATTCTTCCACTGAGAATTATCACCCTGCTCTTTTTTTTTTCTTTTTCTTTTTTTCCAAATGGGACATACTGCTTGTTCATTTCAATGTCTTTGCCTCTTTGGGGGTTTACTTCTCTATAATAGAATCTAAACATTTGACCATTATGTTGTTGAGTTCTACAGCACTACCTTACTTCTGGCAAATATACACTCATCAGCAACATCTAGAGAGTATAGGTTGCAAGCTTTCATAGCTTGGGATTTTGGATGCTCTATGCAAATAGTGAAGATGTTGGTAGGAAAACTGTTGTAATTTTGCTACCTGAGATTTGGGAAAAAAAAAACATAGAAGAAGAAAGAAGGAAGGAAAAGAAAAGAAAAAATAAACTATTTTAAAAAGCTGGTAGAAAAAAAGGGGTATCTCTCTGTATGTGTGTGTGTCTAGGCACCTCATGCTATTGTAAAACGTTATGGATAAACTCTAATTTCATATGAACCAGGGCAGAGAACACACATACAGGTTTCGTACTTGCATCAATTGACATCAAAAAATAGAATCTAAGTACTTAATTTTGTTTTTGGGAAATTTCTGGCAAGCTATTTTATGAAAGCATCTGGACGGTGTGAGTGTGAGAAATGACATTTTTTAAGGGACAGAAAAATTGTATAAACAGCCAGACTTGGATTAAAAATAACTAGCAATTGAATTGTCTCGCTCAAACAAGTTTTGAAAACAAAAATGGCTTGAAAACAGAGATGCCTAGAAATTGAGGCCACTGTTAAACCTTATAGGAATTTATTTTATTGTTTCACATCAATCCAAGATTGAGATAGACATATTTGACACATTGCTCATGTTTACTTTCCAAGATCATCAATCTTTTAAAATGTTAAACTTGGTCATAAAATCAATACTATCAAAAAGCCCATCGAGTTGCTTTTCAAAAAAAAAATCCATCTGACATCAAATTGACATGATATAGGACAATTAGTGCAACAACATGCTGCTGGAATTATTAGTACAAGACTGCAAGATTGGCACCAATCTTGTGAAAGACCAAGATTTAAGAGATTTGATGCACACTTTGTTAGATTTAATCCTACTTACACAAACATAGAATTGATCATCATGGATTTAAATATTAAAAATTCAAGCATAATGATCAATGTAAGTCTACACCTGAATCCATCATTTGATCTTCATCTTCTCGATCTCTGCCACCAAATGATCACTAGCATAATGGTGGGGCTTAGTGATCCAAGAAAAACCATAGAAGTGAAGAGAATTACCTCAAAGCCCTTTATTTGCAGGCTTTCTATCATGGTTCACTTACCATTATGGAACCTTTCCCCCTTTTGTAGGTCTCAATAAGCTCCACCATTAGCCAAATTAAATCTTTAACAATTGGAAATTTAAACCCTTTCTTAAGTCCAAGTTTTAGGAAACCAAATCAAGAGGACTCTTTAATGCATTTGGCCATAGAAGTGGCCTCCACTCATAGGAGGCATGTGGTCATGTGGCTCACATCCTCATACATCTAACAATCTCCCACTTGGTCTATGTGACTATAAGTAATATCCTCAAAGTTTTTCATTTATTTGGAAAGAAAGAAAAGTTTGTTCGACAAAACATCTCGAGTTAGACTAAATGACTTGAAAAAAAAATTGACTGATCCACCTGATAACAAACATATCCAATCATTATATTTGTACCAATACTTTCATACTTTGACTAAATGAAACCGCTAAAGCGCATTATGGCGGTTACACATCATCAATTTGAGATGCTCCCTTCCACCATCACAATCATCAGCAACTCCACTTAACCAAGGGAAATAGGATTTATCATGGCAATCGTATCTAGTGGGTGTCAATAATGTTTATTTCTTGCTTTATTTACATTAACTACATGTGCTCATAACATAAATCAAGAACCAAAGATCATCGCCAGTTGATATCAACCATAGTTTTCAGCTTTACAGTGTTCATCACATAATTAATCCCATTAAGGCTATTCATTTAAACCTATATCTTTAATGGCACCAATGTCCTCATAATAGATCTATAATCATGAGATCTGCAACGATCTCCATAAAAGACACTAGATGAGTCCATAATTTTCACTTCAACATCAAGTTATCATGCTGGAATTCTTGTTGTTTCAGTGAAAAAAGACTAATGCAGCAATACTTTCTCAAAGACATAATAGTGGAGATTATGATGCCAAGTCCTGAGATAAGTCCTGCAACCTGATCATGATTATGAGGCCACATAGCATGCCACACACTATTACAATCAAGAACGAGGTGATAAAATAAATGCTCTTCTTAGAAATTGCCTCTTCCACTGATGGAATATATAGAAATTCACAGGGCATCCGGTAATATTACAGTCTTAATATTCAGTCACCCTCTAGCTCTGTCTTTTCTATAGCATGCATACTAGTCTACCATACCAACTACAAATTAATGTCTAGTCATGTGTAGGTCTGACTATACAAAAATTTCATGAACAGATAGCATATGAGTGGTCCTCCTAAATTCATTGTACATACATTGTTGTTTACTAAACTTATCTCCCTTAATTATAGGCAAATTCTGGTTGAACAATTATTCATATTATGTCTTTTAAGGATAACTTAATATGGGCTTAATGAAGATTCAAGCAATCCACGAGATTAGTGCAAAAGAATGTCTCAACATGGTTAAAAAAAAGAAGTCGCCCACGACTTTCAGATCAAAATTCCTTTCAATCCTTGGTCTCAAGCACAATACCAAGGTCGTTGCTAGCAAATGAAGAATCATCCACAAACACAACTAAGCTTATAAACGAGTTCTCATCGATCTTTATATATATATATATATATATATATCTTCTTATATGAGAGATAGGGGTGGGGGCACTCACATTTAAGTTGTTAGCATTAGATATGGATGTGTGGGAGATGCTCTCTCTTACCTTACTATGAGAGGTAAGTGTCACGACCCGATCCCAAGATTAATATTAAATCCGAGATACTTCCGAGTCGTGACGCATACTTACTCCCGTGAATTCCAATAACCATAAAATTCACAAGGGATATCAATTACATATTATGCGGAATATAAACAACTATACATTGCTTATGTTAAAACAGAAGTTCATTTACATCATTTACAATATTAATCACTGCATATTTAAATACAATGCAAGGATCAAAAGTGTGAAACATTTCAAATTCATTAACTCAAGGTTTCATTTCATTTCCACTCTACTAATCCTCCTGGAGGAACCTGAGTGGTCTTCTCCGATGACGTTGAGGCCTTAGAAGAGTCGGCATGGGCAGCCTTGCCTGTAATGCCATCAATAACACTATGAATATGACAATTCAGCAATGTATAACAATTACATGATTTAATATGCTAACACATCATTTCATTTGTCTAAGCCAAGTTAGACTAATACAATTTACCATTTAATTCAAATCATTATGATATGAGTCTTTCATAATTGGCAATCCTACAATAGTATTTCAATTCATATCACATCTTCCTAAAAAGGAAGGAATCACATCTTCCATACGGAAGGAATCATATATTGTGGGATTTACCAGTGACCGGGCCAGGGACAACTGATATCACCACGGAGCTCCGGAACACTCCCAAATAATCTGCTGCAGCAGTAACAGCTCCAAAGAGCTTATAGAAATCACTATGTAGTGCCAGACTCAATAAACAATTCAATTATACAACAAAAGAATTATTAACATATTATCTAAACCAAACAAATGAGTGAAACATTTGTTATCAATGCACGTGTTACTATGAATGACATTACTTAATTGAATATGTGCATTTAAATAACCATAACTAACACTTTTGTAGGTTTAGATATCGCCCATTCAAACCCCTGTTTAAAAAAAGAATTTTCAGCTGGCTCTGTAAAAGACATGAGCTCGGAAATGACGAGTTCGGTCATGAGCGCGGTTACATGAGCTCGGTAACATGCATATGAGCTCGGTTCAGCTTGAGCTCGGTTCGGCAAAGCGCAGAGCTCAAAGAAGACTCAAGCGCTGATGAAACGTTGAGCTCGGTCAGCTCGGTCGGACACACGAGTTCGGCCAGCTCGGTGACATGAGCTCGGTCAAAGACACATGAGTTCGTCCAGCTCGGTTCGGCAGATGAGCTCGGCCAGCTCGGTTCGGCAAATCAGCTCGGCCAGCTCGGTGACACAAGGTCGGTCATCACGGTGACATGAGCTCGGTCATCTCGGTGACATGAGCTCGGTCATCATGGTGACATGAGCTCGGTCATCTCAGTGACATGCAGAAACAGAACAGGTTCTGTACCTGTATTGAAAACCCACTTCCTTTCTTCCATTCAAACCATTCACAACCTGCAATTAACACATGGAACCTCCTGTTCCCTCCTTTAATCATCATCTATGAACCACAAAACACTTCTATACCTCATATAATCCATTCTATTATCGTTTAATCAGTCCATACTCCAAAATAATCAATTCCAACTTCTACACAACTTATTTGAGCTCACAACTACAATAACTAATGAAACTTATATAAATTAGCATCACAATCACAAATAAATGTTATACTTGCCTTTGGTTTGAGAAACACAAGAACTCCTTTGACAACTTGAGTTTTGAAATCAAACCTCCTTCAATCAAACTTTCACTCCAATGAAAGCTCAAGGAAGATGATGATGGAGATGAATCTTAAAACTTTCTCTCAAAATTCCTTGTAAACTTCAAGCTTCATCATACATAAAGAAGAACGAAGAAGGGAGAAGAAGCTTTCCTTGCTGCCGCTTAAACAAAACCCACCGAATGAAAATGGGTTCTTACAGAACACTTTGGAACCTTATAAAAGGTGATTTTTGCACATAAACCCACTAGTTCACTATATTCTCAAATCAAGTTAAATGAAGACCTATTTACTTCACTTAAGGTCAAATGACTACGAGTATATTATGAAAGTTATTGTACTCATTAAGATACACACGATGGTATCAACTTTTGTCATTTTCGATGAAATACGCTAAAATTCGTATTTACAAAAAAGTACTCAACTTCACTCATTTGAGTCTAAAATCAACTCTATTGAGTTAATCTCTTTCAACCTCTTTCCATTACACCTAATTCATTTGTTTGAAACTAATTTGACCCACCTTAGTCATTAATCACCATTAAATTGATTAATCACGTTTAATCCACATTAATCTCGATTAATTAGAGTTAATCTTGATTAACTCGGGTCGGAGTGTAACAGTAAGGGTGGGGGCCCTTAAATTTAAGTTGTTGGCATTGGATATGGATGTGAGAGCCCCCACCTTATCTCTCATAATAAGGTGAGAGATGCTCTCACAGGAGCATCTCTCTCTCTCTCTCTCTATATATATATATATATAATCTATGCACATACACAAAGGTTAGTAATGTTTTAGGTTAAGTCCAAAGGATGTGATAATATTATTAATATTTAAGCATCACTCTCTGGAAGCTTGTCTTGATCTATAAATGGATATCTTTATTTACATTTTGACACCTTATTACCGTTTCTTCTAGATTCCCATTCAAGAATGCAGCCTTAGCTAGGGGGGACAAACAGGTCGTATCTAGTCAAATTGGGTTGGGTTGGCAAGGGGCATCTACAGATTGGAGTCCAACCCATATCTGGCCTGTTTTTAAAACGGGTCAGGTAACTTCAACCTGCGCCCAATGCGAGTCAACCCCTTTAACCTGACCCAATATATATAATCTTGGCCCAAACCCAATCCATTCCCAAATATTAAGGTTGTATTTGAGTTAAGTACTAGACTATAAAAGCCTAACACAAGCTCAGCTCATTCCAAATAAGTTAAAGATAGATTATTATAAATACTAAAATGGTAAACTGCCAAATTGTTTAAATGGGTTTAGATATGCAGGTCAACTCTAAACCAACCTATTTAAATAGGTTATGCGAGTTATGCAGGTTGAGTGGGGTGACCCAAACCTGATCAATTTAAATGCAAGTCATGTTTTGCTGACATGTGATCTACCTATATCTATTGTGGGCTGGATTATGTGGGTCCAGTCCAGGGTAGGTTAGCGGGTCAGGTCAAGTTTTGCAACCCTAGACTTAATGTACATTTGATGCAGTTGCACCTTAAAATAAGCTACAATGTCCATAAATGAATCCTTCTTTCAAACTGAAAACTAGGTTTCAGTGTAATTGATGCCCTATCTCAGAGTAAAACCCTTAGCCAAGACCCATTTACAATCAACGACTGTAAAGGCGTAAACGCCCCAGTAGTTTAATGAGATCCTAAACTTTGTTAGCAACCAAGAATTCCATATCATCCTTCATGGCGTCTATCCATTTATCAGAATTGACACATCTATGGCCTTTTTGAATGTTTTCGATTTTTAATATTTTGTCTTTTCTTTTTCTCACTTGGAAGGACTCCAACTCGCCCACTTTTGCACCCTACAAAGGCATTTGGTGTCCCTAATTAGCTGTAGGCTTAAACTATTGTCTTTGAAACTCTAATCATCATCTAGATTGGTTGTTCATTGTTCTCATTCATAACAGGCCCATTTGGTGTACAATGTTTTGTCGTTCACTACCAGCTCGAGGTTTTGGTGTTACTGGTTTTTAATATCTTATCAGAACCCTTTGACATTCATTGTTCTGTTGTTTACTAACAACTCAAGCTTTTGGTGCTATTGGTTATTAACAATCCTGCTTTAAATTCAGGGTGCACTTCCGTGGCCAATTTTCTGCAACTTCATTTTCTGTTGTAAAGAGTAACCTAGTATTTGATTTATTTATTTATTTTTGTGAGAGGAGACACCCCTTTCCATTGGGGTGTCTTGTGTTTCTCGAACTAGTATTTGATTTATTGCATCAATCCAAAACCACATATCAGTGTACTTGGTCCTGCTGTTTTGGGTTTGGACTGACCCAATAGGCTGAGTTGACCCATGTGGGTTACTCCTATCTTTACAATCAGCAGCTATTACATCCTGTATGAGAGATGCTCACTGGCATATATAACAGCTATAGAAGATATGGTACTTTTAATCCAAGTTGGATTCTATCAGTATAACAACAATTGGATGCCAGTTTTCAGTTTCCGACCGATGGGAGATAGCAGACAGAATTCACCTTAAGAGGACGAACGCCTTTAAATCTAACCCAGTTCGAATTAAAACCCAGATGTTAGCAGCGGCTAATAATCTCTTCATATAAATGACCTGATTTTAATCAGAAATGAGAATAGATCTAAGAGAATTTTCATCCTTCTACAAAAGAAATATCTGTTACATGTTGTCAATGGATTGAACATCAGCCTCTCTCTGCTGCCAGCATGGTTTTTTGAGATTTTTGAATTAATAGATGGGCCAAAGTTGGTTGTCAATTTGTAAAAATTCCTTACAAAAGCCATACTTGCCATTCAACACAATTACAATGTTACACATGTGGCCATCTTGGCCAAACCCACCAATTTTTTTTTATTTTATTTCTTATTATCATTCCATGTTAAAAATACAAATACAGATACATATACAAACACATTTAGAAAGGGGATGATAAATGTTAATCAAATCAAGAAGGGTCTTGATGCCATTCAATATCTAAGTGGCTGCAATCAACACAACCTTTGACTCTATTCAGAGCTGCTTCCCTGTGCTTTAACAGATGAAGTGATCCGGCACCATCATCTGCTCCAATCCCTGTGCCTTCAACTTCTTTTTTCCTCGGCAGTTTCCGGGAGAAACTCTTCCATTTCGATTCAAACATACAAGCTAGAGGCAGATTACAAAACCACAGAAAAGAAAGCTACAAATCAGTGACAACATTGTTGTGATGCAAACTTAAATAGAATGAAATAAGTGGTGCATTCACAACCCAAAATGTGGGCAATATCTCGATATCTTGAAAATATCACAGAATTGTCAGCAGATGGTATTTTTCCACTAATATAACAATATTTTTCAAAATATTGGAAAAAGTGAATAAACCACCATATAACGGAAAAGAAATCATGATACTATTGGAATAAAATGGTAAATACAAAAAAGTCATATGAAACTTTAAATTTTACAGACATATTTGTGTGTTTTCTCTCTTCCTGTTTTTTCAGACATTTTCCTGAAGATATCCTGATAGAAACTCAATTTATAAAAATATCCTAAGGCTTTCCTGAGATCATATTTCCTTCAGAACAATATTTTTGTGACCCTGCACACAAGGAGTGATAACATGAGGTCCGCCCATCACAAATCCATATCAATCGATCAAACCCCTGTAATGTTGGGCAGCCCCAGTGAACTTTAATAGGGGAAAACTAGGTCCCTCCATCAGATTGGAAGCACAAAAAATTTATGGTTTTACAATGAAAAAGTAGGCCTCATAAAAAATTGTACAATGGAGCTCATCTACCATCAATATAAACTGAATAATCAACCCATCTATCAAAGCAAACCACGATGGACCCTATCTATGAATTCCATACAAATTTCCAATTTCACTGTTCAATTAGACAAAGTTTTGTTCTAATCCAATAATGATTTTCACTCTGATGAACTTGTAGTTGGGGGCAGTTATTGATACAAGCAATAATAGCTGGTTTGATATCTTATTTTGGATGTGTGCTAGGTAGGTTTCAATTTATACAGATTTGAAAAGGAGACAAATCTTTTCCAAAGGTGGTCTGATACAACATTGGGAAAACAATGTGATGTAGCTGAAACAAATAGAATTTAGTCGCAGCATGAGGCAGAAAATCCACTAGGATTGCGTCAAAATATGACAGGAAGAATGAATAGAAGCATGTCAGAGAAAGAAGATCTGTGTCTTTTTTCCTTTTTCTTTTAGGTGCCTTGGCGGGCTGGGGAGTAGCATAATCGAACCCTCAAGAACCCAATCCAAAGGACCTCTCCCCTCCGATGAGAGCATACCTTAAGACTGAGCCAGCCACTGGTTTGGTAACGCAGATCTCTGATTTCATAAGAAGGTAGTCGCAATGACCAATATAGGGGGGGTGTTGCCTACAATGATGGGTCCGACATGTCTTTTGATTATTTGATCACACCTCCCGGTGATCCAATCCAAGCACGTGATCATGAGTGGCAGAGCTCTGACCAACAGCCTTTCATGAAAGGCAAGATCCAATGTAAGGATGTTGCTGACCTATATCACAACTTGTAAACTGTAATACAAACAGATGTCCAGACATGATTATAAGAAATAACTATATACAGGTGATAGAAGCCTGAGGTGGTCCCCCCCTCATCAAGATGTGTCATTGAATCAAAATACACCTGTGTGACTCGCAACTGGACCGCTCAGCTAGAACAGTGCCAGCCAATTATAGTTAAGTATCCATGCTCTACTCCCACATACTAAGTGAGTACCTACAACTGGTGAGCATAACATTATGGAAAGAACCAATGATATTCTGAATGAACAGTAGGGGCTAGCGAGAGTATAAATGAATGGCTCTGATGTGATACTACCGTTCGCAGTATGAGAGGCTGTTGTTCATATGTGGTAAAACATCAAGACAATTTTCAAGGTGTACAAACTAAAAGGCAAAAGTAGTAACTATGTAATTTATTTAATTTTTTTACAAAAAAAAAAAAAGTTAAGACTTAAGAACAAAATTAAATGGAAAATTGAGTTTTGAACCAAGCTGATACCTTCGCTTTGATCTTTAAATCCCTGAACTATGCACGCACAAGTCCATGGCCTTCCAGCACGTGATGCTTTAGCTCCACCTTTGAGTTTGCCATTATGTTGTTTCAATCTATAGAAGAACAAAGGTTCAACAAAATACAACAGAAGCACGAAATCCAATATTGTATTTGTACAATTGTACTCATCTTTAATGGTTCTAAATTTGAACGTTTTTTTCATGGTAATGGAATTTATAAATACACACAAAAGCACACACACATATGCATCTGCGCATGCACCACAGTCAAGCACATGCTCATACAATTCATGCACATGCACGGGAACAATAAATGGCTAAAGATCCAACTTCAAGCTGAATGGCTAAAGAGTCCCAAAAAATTCCCCTCCGCAAAAGAATCAATAAATATTTCAGGGAGTTGTAAAGATGTATTTTTTATGTGATATATCAAGAATACAAATTGAGATCAATCATGTCGATTATCAGCAAAGACCAAAGGTCCTCAAATAATTTACAGTTATAATTGCAGGCTGCAGCCGATGAAACTGTAGTACCATACTCTTCCTTGTCATATACTCATGTACCAAATGCTTTCAAACTCTCACACATAAGCAAAGGGAATGCCATGCAAATAGGTATCTGTTCATGGCTACATTCATGAATATGGTCAGCAGTTATTATAGAAATTATTAACCGAGACATTCAATTATTCATTTCTCATGTGTTCTCCTGTATTCACCTTAGCCTAATGACTAGTCTGTTGTAGTTCTTGTTTCTCTATGGTTGTATTTTCTCCTACAGAGGGTATATCGCTCTCATACCTTCTTTCTCTTCATTGGGGTTGGGTTGCATTTTTTGTAATTTTTTCATTTTAATGAAAGTTTCTGTTATTGAAAAAAATGAAAAAAAGAATCTTCCACCAAAGCCATTGCACCTTGACCCACTTCTAAACTTAAAACGAAGTCCACCATCATGACTTCATCAAATGGCAACTCAGCATTTTAGTCTCAGTTTGCGTAATTTTGAAATAGTGGCTTTTACAGGTAATAAATAAAGTTTCATTTTGTTCAGCGGGTTCAACTCCCTAACTAAATGCTTAGACTGTCTCTCAAGTCGCTCTTTTTTACTACTTGATGCAAACCCTCTCACCTAAACCAAAATCCCTCATTTTTTCAATTTAAAGTAATTTCACTCCTCAATTAGATAAACCAGGGTTTCTTTAAAATGGATATCAGCTTAAATAAAATGGATTGCAAGATAACAAAGAAATAGAGAGAAAAAGTACAAGTACATGGGTTTGCGTCAAGCTAGAAAAGAAGAAGAGAAAAATAGAAGCTAGGAGGGCGTAGCATTTCAGCCTTCATGCACATTAACAAGCATATTTTGGTGGTTTCCATTGAACGTGGCACAATGCACTCGGTCTAACCATCAATTGATCCCTTCCATGATAATACTAGACAGCTTCTTGGCGAACTCAAAAAAAATAGGATTTCTTTTTCCCAAGAACCTCATTTAGGGTGCTGCCAAAGCTGGCTTTGGACCACAGTCTGGTACTCTTGGAATTGGGAGTATCTCCCTTTTGTTGTGAATTGGCCTTGCTGGAGGTTAAAGGCTTTCAAAGAGAGATTTTTTGGTTAGTTGAGAGAGAAACATGTCCATGGCCAGGCAGGATTTCGCACCAGCCAGAAGCTCAAGGGAATCAAGGCAAGGATTAGAGAATGGGTCCATGATCTCAATGGGGTTATTGAAGCAGTGAAGAAGGCCACGTTAGAAAAATTCAGTCTATTGATAGAATGGAAGAGTTAGACCAGATTCCCAACTTCTTGAACATCAGAAGAAAGGAACTTTCGAAGTGTAAAATGAAAAATGGGTGAAGAGGAGATCAAATGTCAACAGATGTATTGGTTTAATGAAAGCAACAGGAATACAAATTATTTCATGGAGTTGCTTCAGCCCGGCAGAAGGGGTAACAAGATTTCCTCACTTGTGGAAAGGGAATCTATAATAGAATCCAAGTAAGACATTATATCAGTAGTGGTGTCTTATCTTAGAAAACTTTACAGTGTAGACAGGGAGGACGACAGGCTGGACAGTTTAGAATTTGATGTTAGAGAAAGAAAGAAGGCAGGCTGACTGGAGAGAATGTTTAAGAAATGTGAAAAGGGCAGTCAAAGACTAGCAGGCTCAAGGTTAAGATTGGGTCCCATAGGTTTTGTTCCAAAGCTTTTGGGGTGTGGTTATACTTCATCAATAAGCTCTATGTAAGGAGCAAGTTAACGCAGAACCCTAGGGTTAGGGATTGCGTGAAAACTGCCAAAGCACAATAAAGGTCTCTACAAAGACTTCACACGAGGATGCACCTCAAAGGAAAAAAAAACCACGCAAATATAATTAAACTTCAACTCTAAGATTGAAACTCTACAATGCAGATATAAATAAGGAAAAAAAAGACAACCTTAAGTGCTAAGACTCCTAACCAAATTAGGAAATTCGAGAAAATTAGAAAGTATCCTAATTACAACTCATACAAAATAGAAAATTTAATCATAATGAAAACTAAGTAGGGAAGTAAAATATTGCTAAACTCCCTTGGGTCCCACCGGCCACTGCCATCATATTGGGGTATATCTCTATGCATAGGTGCCGCGTCCTATGTCCTGTGAGATCTAGTGGTTGAGGATTGAATGCCAACTTCCGGTGTGAAGTCCAGGTACCTATCTTTAGAAGGTTGTTTTACTTCAATTAAACAAGAAAAAGCTAGCTTCAAAACAGGGTGCAATATGAGAATACTACCACTGTCGTATTTGGCCATTCCTATATGCATCTGTGCTGCCTCGAAGGCCTTGTGAGATCTGGGGGTTGAGAGGATTGAACACCATCGTCTGGTGCGAAGTACCTGTCTTTAGAAGGTCGTGTTACTTCAATTAAAGCAGTGATGCCCAAGATCAAAACCAAAAGCTTTTGAATTGGTGTTGTCATGACTCATGATCATCAAAATAAAAAACATTGATTTTCCACTAATTAAGGTCATCTGGGTAGCAGGGATTTGCATATGCTTTAAAATGAAGGAAAAGGCTCATGTTGAGTTTGGGAGGAAGAATTACAATTCTTACAAACTCAGCTGCCATTCGGGTAAGTAACCCCGAATTGCATTTGCGTTTTGGACATTGAAACCAATCACCATCATCTCCCATGAGACGATTTCAATTCTAATAGATTCAGATCTAATTTAGATGCCTTCTGAATTGGGTTTGTTTTGAACACTGAAACCAACAACTATCATATCCCATGTGACAACAATTCAAATTCTAACAAATTCAAATACAATTTGGATTGTCCTCTAAATTGGGTTTCTTTTAAACACCAAAACCAACTATTATCATCACTCGTTAGACAGTTTCAAACTTTAGTAAAATTCCGTTGTCATATGGATACCCTCTACATTGCGCACATTGGGTTTGTCCAGAACATCGAAATCGAGCATTTACCACCTCTCATCCGCATCTGGGGCAGTGTCCTTTCCTGCAAAAACATCCAATTTCCTCCACAGAGTGCAAGCAGATATCTAGAGAAGCCCCATCTTTCGTTTTCATCCAATCCCACAGTCAAATTTTGCTTTGGAAAACACAAAAGCATCGCCCAAATGGCCCATTCAATGGAAATGCCATCTTTCTATTAAGAGAGAACAAAAAAATAGAAGCATGGAATAGCAGGTATGATGAGGAAGATGTTGGTTGGGAATTACCGTCGAGAGAAGTCGTTGGTGGCGCCAACGTATGTCTTTGGCAATTGGGAGGAGATGATGAGATAGACGGACCATGAAGCCGTCTCACCCATTTTTTGGGATCGTCTTTTGGGTATACTTCTTGTTATTCTTCTTCTTCTTCTTCTCGTCTTGTTGGTGGTAGAGATATCGGATCTAGAAAGGGCCTTTCTTTTCCTTGCCATATGTGAATGTGAGGGAGAAAACAGACTATGAATAAAGAACTCATACAATATGCCCCTTTTCCGTATGGTTGTTGATTTCATGCAGGTTTTCCTGCATCAACCAACTTGTATCCAACTTCCTCGTAAAACTCACGTTGGAGACCCGGACGCTCAAAAAAGGAATCAAGTTTTTGTCTTTGTGTGGGGGTATTTTACCAGCTCGAGACCTAACGCAGCTCGGCCGATCCATCCCGAGATCGGCTCCTTGGGGAGCCCCGCTCCGACTGTCATCCACCCGAGACTTGGGGGTGCATTATGAAACGAGTACCGAGGTCCACCTCTGCAGTGGTTAACCGGATTCGGCATCTTGTCAATCTACAATTAATAAGGGCATGTCCTGGCTCAGACGAACGGGATGGACGCCGAATACGGAAGAAGCGTGGACTTCATTCCGCCATCACATCAGTAATCATGTGAAAGGTCAAGGTATGGCCTGACAGGACATAACCTCTACCTACTTCCATTTATGGGAAGAGTATGGCCCGATGGGACCGTACGTTTACCTACCTCCACTCAGGGAAGGTCTGAGGATACCTAACATATATAAGTGGGCACAGCACAGAACGAAAGGGGTAAGCAAAAAGTAAACTCCCATCCCTCCTCACTCCTGCTCCCTCTGTTTAGTAACAAGACTAACTTAGGCGTCGGAGTGCCTTCGGCCCTCCACGGCCAAGGCCTCTAACCTCTTTTTTCTTCTCAGGTCAAGAGGACACTCCCTCCAATTAAAGGCTATTCAGCAGTTCCCATCGAAGCAAGTCCGTGTTATTTTAGGCACATACAATTGGCGCCGTCTGTGGGAAAGCTGATACAAAATGCCACCAAAAGCAAAAAAGACAGCCGAAACGCTGCAAGCCATACCAATGCCACGGTCGCCGGTACTACAAGAAGTATTAATCTCGCAGGGACCCGCGGGGAGACAAGAAGCAGCGCTAGCATCCTTGCCGCTAGCACCACAGGAGCAATCCCCTCGACGGAGGAGGGCTGGGAAGGAACCCCTTCTAGTGGCTCCTCCCCAGCGAGGCAGTCAACCTCCCAAACGTCCTCAGCGACGAGCGTCTCTCCCCGGGCGGAGCAGCCAGCCTCCCAAGCGTCGCCAACCTCCCAAGCGTCCTCAGCGACGAACGGCTCCTGTCAGGCGAGATAGTCAGACTACCCAGCATCCTCCACGACAACCATCTCCTCCTCGTCAAAGAACCTCAAACGGGCCCCGTCTTCCAAGGGAGCCTCTGAGGGACAAATCTCCAGCGGTCGTCAGATCTGGACGAGCCGAAGGAGATGACCCCAACTACGATCCGCGACTCGAGGAGATTAGAGCACAAGATGCCATCATCCAGGAAAAGGAAGAGCTGATTCGCCAACTTCAGCAGCAGCTGCGAGCGGCGAATCAGGCCCACCTTCTGGTGTTCATTCGGTCGGGCAGGATCTGAGGCGGGCCCTTGACAGCAAAAAGCGTCATCACACCCATGAAGAAGGCTCTAGCAGTAGCCCGGGCGATACTCAAAAGAGGCCGAAGGCGCAGGATGAAGGTGGTGTGCCAGAATGGCTTGACCACCACATCAAGCAAACCATTCAGCAGAATATGGAGGTAGCTGGCCTCGCCCGCGACCGATCGAATGTCTACAGCTCCGGAGAGCTTGGCGTCTCCCCATTCTCATGGGAAATAAGAAATTTCCCCCTCCCCGAGAAGTTCAGCATCCCGAGATTCACCCTCTATGACGGGACCTCGGATCCCGCGGCCCACCTCAGGCACTTCACCCAGCGAATGTCGGTATGGGGCGACATTGGGCATTTGAACTGCAGGGTGTTCTCTTCTAGCCTGGGCGATCTCCCTCTCCGGTGGTTCTGTGCTCTCCCAGGAGGATCGATCTTGGGCTGGAGGCAACTCACGGGCTCCTTCCTGGAGAAGTTTCAGGCACATCGGGTCATTCCAAAGACCAACCAGGATCTGATGGCTATGAGAATGAGACAGGACGAGAATGTAACCCGATTCGCCAAAAGGTTCTGGACCATCTATAGCCAGATCGAAGACGCAAACGAGCAGCTGGCTGTGATGTGTTTTAAGGAGGCCTTATTGCCAGGCACTGAGCTCCGAAGAGAGCTTGTTCGGTATCCTGTGGGCACCATGAAAGCACTCATGACCCGGGTGAACCAGTTCGTCGAACAGGAGGAGGACGAAACCAGGGCGCGAGAGAACTTCGGCCTCAAGCTCCAAGATGGGCGTTTCGAGGACCGCCCCCCCCAGAAAGATAAGAAGCCATTCCGAAAGGAGGAGAGGGGCCGTCAGACAACCCCAGCAAGTCCGGTGGTAGCCCCACGCTCCACCTCGGAAGGCAGAATGAAGAACAGACCGCCATCGGATGCATACAGGGCTGTTAATACTATCTTCAAGGAACCCATCTACAGGATCCTCACCAAAATCAGGACGCAGCCATTCTTCTCACGGCCCCAGCCAATGAAAGGCGATCCCTCTACTCGGGATCCAAATAAATTTTGCTCGTATCACAGGCAGAAAGGACACATGACAGAGGACTGTGTGTCCCTTAAATCCTATCTTGAAGAGCTCGTTAAAGAGGGACGCCTCAAGGAATTTGTGAAGGAAGAGAACGGCCATGACAGCCGTTCCCGGCAGCACCAAGGTAATGAGGATAACGATGAGACCGCGGGAATCATAAACGTTATCCACCTGGCACCCGCGGCGGCAGGGATCAACCAGGCACGTGCCGAAGCCAGGAGGGCTTCCCACAATAGGCAGGTGCTCACGGCCGAGCTGGAGCCGGCAACAAAAAAAAGCTCGGGCTGACAAGCCCCGGATCTGGTTCTCGGACCATGACCTCCACGGAGTCCGCTCCCCTCACAATGATCCCCTGGTGCTCGCCCTGAAGCTCGAGAATTTCACGGTCAAGAGGGTACTCATAGATCCTGGCAGCTCGTCGGAAATCCTCTATTTCGACTGCTTTAGAAAACTGGGCCTCAAGGCAGAGGACTTGCAAGAATCCCGCACCCCTCTCGTGGGGTTCAGTTCAAAGCCAGTTTACCCTAAAGGGAAAGTTTCCCTGAGGATCCAAGTCGGGGGGAGCCAGCAGACTAGCGGACTTTCTAGTGGTGGATGTGCCATCACCCTACAATGCAATTCTGGGAAGAAGTTGGCTGCACAGCATGGAAGCCGTGCCCTCCACCCATCACCAGAAGCTGAAATTTCCACTGGAAGACGAGCACGGCAGGGTCGAGATAATCACAGTCAGAGGCGACCAAGAGATGGCCAAGCAATGCTTGATGGCCGTTGTCTCCGGAGAAAAGGAGCCCCAAGTACATATGGCCGAGCTGGAAGCAGAATCTGACTACGGCCGAACCCCCGAACAGAAGAGTACCGAGGACCTGGCCGAGGTCAGGATCGACCCACAAGACCCCGAGAGGTTTTTCTTACTCGGTAGCCAGCTTACCGAGTCCGAAAGGGGCGAACTCCTCGACTTTCTGTTGCTGAACAAGGGGGTCTTCGCCTGGACTCCATACGAGATGCCCGGCATCGACCCGGAAATCATTAGTCACAGGCTGAACGTGGACCCAAGACACAAACCAGTCGTCCAAAAGGCACGGCGGTCGGGTACCCAGCAAGCTGAAGCGGTGATGGAAGAAGTCGACAAACTCCTCGAGGCAGGAGCGATACGGGAAGTCCACTACCCCGAGTGGCTCGCCAACACTGTAGTGGTTAAAAAAAGAAGAGCGGGAAGTGGAGGGTCTGCGTTGATTTCACCGATCTCAACAGATCTTGTCCCAAAGACAGTTTTCCACTCCCCAAGATCGACCAGCTGATCGATGCCACCGCAGGACATGATAGAATGAGCTTCCTCGATGCTTATCGGGGGTACCACCAGATCCCGATGTACGGCCCCGACGAAGAAAAAAACAGCATTTATAACACCCAGAGGCATCTACTGCTACAAGGTGATGCCTTTCGGGTTAAAAAATGCAGGAGCAACTTACCAGCGGCTGGTCACAAAAATGTTCCAAGCCCACCTCGGCAGGACCGTGGAAGTGTATGTTGACGACATGGTCGTCAAGTCTAAAAAGTCGGAAGACCACCTGGCCGACCTCCGACAAGTTTTCGAAATCCTGAAGGCATTCGGACTGAAACTAAATGCGTCGAAATGCGCATTCGGGGTCGGCTCTGGCAAATTCTTGGGGAGTTTGGTCACCAGACGAGGAATCGAGGCTGACCCAGAACAGATCTCGGCAATACAAGCAATCCAGAGCCCGGCCACGACAAAGCAGGTGCAGAAGCTCACCGGGATGGCAGCCGCGCTTAACCGCTTCATAAGCCGCGCCTCGGACAAATGTCTCCCTTTCTTCCGGCTCTTGAAAAAAAGTTCAAGATTTCAGTGGACCCCGGAGTGCGACCAGGCTCTTCAGAGACTCAAGGAATATTTGTCCTCAGCCCCCATATTGTCAACGCCACTGCAGGGTGAAGTACTCTACTTGTACCTAGCGGTATCGGACCATGCCGTGAGCTCGGTACTCATAAGAGAAGAAGACGGACACCAGAAGCCGATCTATTATACGAGCAAAACCCTGCTTGACCCCGAAACCAGATACCTGCCGTTGGAAAAGCTCGCGCTGGCCCTCATCAGCGCCTCTCGCAAGCTCTCCCACTACTTCCAGACGTATACCATAGTGGTTGTTACGGAGCACCCACTTAAGTCCCTTTTCAGGAAGGCAGATTTCTCTGGGAGAATTTCAAAATGGGTCGTCGAACTGGGACAGTATGATATACGCTATCAGCCCAGGACGGCAATCAAGGCTCAAGTCTTGGCGGACTTTCTTGTTGAATTCACTTCCCCGAGTTCGGCACCGACCACCTCGACTACCGAACTGGGCGGCAATATTGGGGATGATGTCGCAGGCAGAGATGAGACCACCGAAGCCGAAAATCAATCCTGGAAGCAATTCCTTGACACGGCATGGAAAGTCTTCGTAGACGGATCATCGACGACGAGAAGGTCCGGCATCGGCATAGTGCTCCAGTCCCCAGAGGGTCTCGTCATCGAACAGGCGTTGACGCTTGGCTTTAAAGCATCCAATAACGAAGCTGAATATGAAGCGCTAATCACAGGATTAGACTGTGCCAGGGCCTTAGGGGCGAAACAGCTGGCGGTTTTCAGCGATTCCCAGCTGGTAACAAGCCAACTCAACGGGGATTACCGAGCTCGCGATGAAAGGATGGCCGCCTACGTGTCCCGCGCAAAGCAATCACTCTCTCATTTCCAAAAAGTTGAAGTCAGACAGATTGGCAGGGAATCAAACTCTCATGCAGACGCCCTCGCCAGTCTGGCCTCGGCTGTTGAAGCTGGCCGAAAGAGAACAGTTGATGTGGGAACGCTGGAATCACCCAGCATAGAGCTCGCTCCAGTTCGGCTTATCCTATATGCCGATCTCGGTCCCAGTTGGATGGACCCAATAATGGCGTATCTCAAGAACGACCAGCTTCCCGAAGACAAGAGCGAAGCCCACAAGATCAGACTGAAAGCAACTCGGTTTTGGATATCTCCAGAAGGCCAGCTGTATAGAAAATCCTTCACAGGGCCGTATCTCCTGTGTGTGCACCCAAGCAAGATCGAGGATTTCCTGTATGAAATACATGAAGGCATTTGTGGAAGCCACATCGGAGGCCGGTCGCTGGCTTACCGGGCCATCAGCCAGGGCTACTGGTGGCCCTATATGCAGAAGGATGCGCAACTCTACGCCAGAAAGTGCGAGAAGTGTCAGAAGTTCTCACACTCTCTCCATCAACCGGCCCAGGACCTAAGCCCACTTTCAAGCCCGTGGCCCTTCGCTCAATGGGGGCTCGACATCGTTGGACCTCTACACCGAGCCCCAGGAAATAAAAGGTGGCTAATAACAGCTACGGATTATTTCACGAAGTGGATAGAGGCAGAACCATTGACCTCCATTACTGAGCAGGACACGAGAAATTTCGTCTGGAAGAACATTGTAACAAGATTTGGGATCCCCCGGACTCTGATCTCGGACAACGGAACTCAATTCGATTCAAAATTCTTCAGGAACTTCTGCCAGGAACTCGGCATCAGGAACCATTATTCATCCCCAGCATACCCACAAAGCAATGGCCAGGCCGAAATCTCAAACAAGGTGGTTCTCGACGGTCTCAAGAAGAGGCTTGACAGAGCTAAGGGGAGATGGGTCCAGGAGCTTCCGAGCGTTCTTTGGGCATACCGAACGACGCCAAGACGATCCACCTCGGCAACGCCCTTTTCCTTGGCCTACGGAATGGAAGCTGTAATACCTCTTGAAGTTGGCCTTCCCACTCTGCGATCGGAACTTTTCAACCAAGAGGAAAACAACGTGAATCTAGCTAGAGAGCTCGATCTAGCAGAAGAAAGGAGAGAAACCGCAGCGATCCGCCTAGCCTCCTATCAACGGCAGCTGGCCAGAGGGTACAACCAGAAGGTCAGGGAAAGGAAGTTCTCCATCGGAGAATTGGTCCTGAAAAAAATGCTGACTGCGGACAAAAATCCAAGTGAAGGCAAGCTGGGAGCAAACTGGCAGGGACCATTCAAAATTGTATCTATGGCAGGGCAGTCTGCTTACAGACTCGAAGATATGAACGGCAAAGGACTGCCGCGGCCCTGGAATGCTGTGCACCTTAAGAAATATTACTTTTGAAATTGTTTTCGTTTCAGGCAATAAAAATGATGAACTTATAGCTCTGATATGTCCCCTGTTTCTCCCTCGCTCCTTCAGCCCGGTTATGGATACAGTCTCCTTCAGCTCGGTTAACGGAACCAGCTGCCTAGACTCGGTTATGGAACCAGTCTCCTTCAGCTCGGTTAACGGAACCAGCTGCCTAGACTCGGTTATGGAACCAGTCTCCTTCAGCTCGGTTAACGGAACCAGCTGCCTAGACTCGGTTATGGAACCAGTCTCCTTCAGCTCGGTTACGGAACCAGCTGCCTAGACTCGGTTATGGAACCAGTCTCCTTCAGCTCGGTTAACGGAACCAGCTGCCTAGACTCGGCTATGGAACCAGTCTCCTTCAGCTCGGTTAACGGAACCAGCTGCCTAGACTCGGTTATGGAACCACTCCTTCAGCTCGGTTAACAAAACTAGCTGCCCAGACCCGGTTATGGAACCGGTCCTCTTTTAGCCCGGTTAATGAAACCAGCTACCCAAACTCGGATGTGAAACAGGCCTTCCCCAGCCCGGTTGACGGTACCTACAGCCCAAGCTTGGTTCCTAAACCAGCCTGGCTTTTTCGACCATCCATTTCTCGGCTTAAACCACGAAATCGAAAGGCCTATTCATGACAATTCCTACCTGGTCCCCGACGTATGGATTCATGATTCAAAAAAAAAAAAAAAAAAAAAAAAAAAAAAAAAAAAAAAAAAAAAAAAAAAAAAAAACATACAGCTCTTAAAAAATTCACTAAGATATCACCAGAAATACAAAAAGATGCAGCGAACACGAGACGCGGGATGTGTGCGAAAATATATATTTCATTAGAAAAAGCTATACAGATTCATTCTTAACAAAATAGAAATATACAACGAATGAGTCAAGCCTTCTCGGGAGGAACTGCATGAGGAGAAGCTTCAGGGACAATCTCGGCAACTGGCACCTCAAGGGGAGCCTCGGATGCTGGAGCCACTGCTGGAGATTGGGGAGGAACCAGACTTTCCTCGGCGGCCAGGGGTTCAAGCTTGGGCAGGTCGTGGTATATGGGGTCGTCCTCAGGAACGCCCATCTTCTTTAGCAAAGCCTTACACCCAAGCTCGAATAGGCGCGGGCCCAAAACTTCAAGCTGTGCCTCGTAATCTTTAGTGGCCGCCCCCACCCCTTCATTAAAGGCAGCATCAACCTCTGTTTGGGTCATTGCCTCAACACTGGCTTTCTCCTTAACAAGAACATCGAATTCGGCTGCCCTTTTCTCCAGTTCGGCATCCTTCTTTCCAACTTCGGCCTTCGCCTCAGCCAGCTCGGCCTCGAGCTGGATCGCTCTCTTCGCCTTGACCTCTGCCGCCGCTTTCGAAATTGCACTCTCTTCCTTGGCTTTGCAGACCTCGTTCACGGCGGCTTCAAGGTCTTTGGCGAGACTGAAGTTCTTCTCCTCCTCCTCCTTCAGGCCCTTACGAGCACCCTCGAGGGACTCGGAGATCTTTTTCTTCTCGGCCTCTAGCTTCTCGATCCGGGTGTCCCGGTACTGGACTCTGTCCATCAACACCTTCGCCCGTTGAATGATCTGCAGACGACAAGGGTCAGGTACCGAGAAAGTCTCATAAGAAACAAAAAGTTTCGGAAACTCACCGAGAAACCTGACTGGATGATACCGACCGCCAGCGCCCCATCCTCCATTCGCTGCAGCTTCTCCATATCCTGTGGAAGAGCGCAGGCTGCTGCGAATGTAGCTGCGACGGAGGGGTTCCCATGAAGGCGATCGTCCACGGTTATCGGTCTCCCCGGCCCAAGCAGCAGGGAAGGCCTCCATATTGCCGGACCTTCTCGGGGGGTGGCCAAGCTAACCCCGGAGGCCTGCTCCGTCCCTCTCCCCGAGGATTTCTCCGCAGGACCCTCGGTGCGAGGACGCTTCTCCAGGGCCCCCTCTCTCTCTTCCCCTGCGGGACGCTCCCGACGGGATGAGCTCGGCTTCTCTGGCCTCGATCCCTTTTCGACCCTCCTCTGGATCTCCGCGGGGCGCTCTTTGGACGGAGGAACTGGAAGCAGGGGGAGCGCCAGCGGAACTTTGGCCCACGGGGGCCTGCTGTTTGCCCATGGCAGGGGGGATTGGGGCAGCAGCTTCCCTCCCAAAAAATTTACCTCCCAGATCTTTTGTGGACAGAGGAGGACGTCGAGGAGGCATTCTTCTTTCCTCGGGGCTCGGGGAGGAATAAGAATCAACGATCACTTGAAGATCGGTCTCCGGTTCGGCTCGGGATGTAGTGGCCTCGGCTCCCGAACTCCTCCGGCCCACGAGATCAAGAGATGCAGCGTCACCTGCGGATTTCCTCTTGATGTAGGTCTTGTACCTCGGTTCGTAGCCAAGGAGTGACCAAGCGGCGCGCGAATTGTGGCCCTTGTAGCCTCGCACAGCCCTTTGCCAATCGCTATTTGGTCTCCAGCCGGAATTAACGGCCTCGCTCTTCCTTTGGCCGACCTCTGCGCAAACGAAAACACAAAGGGTTAATCCAACATGAAAGAAGAATGGAAGAAACAAGGGCATAAAGGAGTTCGGTGCATTACTTGGAGGAATCCCGAAGTGACGGGGTATCTTGTACCGCTTCTCTACCGCGGTCTCCTCCTCCCCGAACTCCCAATTACCTGATACGAACAGGCGGTCGTTCCCAGCATGACGACCTGAATCCTCCAGTTCGATAACAAATTGTTCCCTTCCTGGCCTCCCCCGGAGGTAAAAACAGGTGCCATCCCCCGCCGACTTGCACACGTCATATGCGTCCTCTATGTCGTGGACACCAAGGTTAATCCCCAAAATCCTATTGAGTTCTACAGCCCCCATTATTATCTTGTAACCGTTCGGCATCAACTGACATGGGCTGAGGTGCCATGTTGATAAGCACGCCCTCAACAATGGATGGACTGGAAACCTGACCCCTCCCTCGACTATAGCCACTAGAGGGAAAGGCATCCACCCGTCGGAAAACACGAAACCGTCGAACATGTCGTCGGGGTCGTCTATCCTAGTGCTGACGTTTGCAGGGATGCGATACATCTCCCTGAAACTCTCCATGGCCTCAGGTGTGTCCACCCAATGCCTATAGACTCCCATCCTTCTAAAAAGGGAAAACCCTAGATTGAAAAACCCTAATGGGCCGGGATACAAAGGAAGTAAAAGGGAAGGGGAACTCACAAAAGGCTTGCGCTGAACGGGAAAGGCCGAAGACTGGATTCGCTGCAAAGGCTTCCTTCAGATATTCTTCAGATCGCTCAGAGTCGAAGAAAATGCATAAGCGGAGGAAGTAAAAGGGAAGGCCTCCCCTACTTATAAAGCGAAAAGCCGCCTTCTCCGTTATCGAGGGCAGGAACCGCCGCCTCGAGCGATGTGCACGCTGCCACCGAAACGATTGAAGGAACCATCACACAATGACGCGTGTCACCAACAGCTGTCTTCCCTCGGGAAGCGAAAAGCCGCCCCCGTCGATCCCCTCGGGAGACGAAGTGGAGAGGACGCATTAATCAACTGTCTTTGGCAGACAGGCCGGCAGCAACCTTAATTGCTCCATCAAAATACTCGAATGAGATCTTGAAAATGACACCTACCGAGACTAAAAAGCTCTTGGTCCCGAGGACAAATGCCGAGACCCAGAGCTTGGGGGGCAATTGTGTGGGGGTATTTTACCAGCTCGAGACCTAACGCAGCTCGGCCGATCCATCCCGAGATCGGCTCCTTGGGGAGCCCCGCTCCGACTGTCATCCACCCGAGACTTGGGGGTGCATTATGAAACGAGTACCGAGGTCCACCTCTGCAGTGGTTAACCGGATTCGGCATCTTGTCAATCTACAATTAATAAGGGCATGTCCTGGCTCAGACGAACGGGATGGACGCCGAATACGGAAGAAGCGTGGACTTCATTCCGCCATCACATCAGTAATCATGTGAAAGGTCAAGGTATGGCCTGACAGGACATAACCTCTACCTACTTCCATTTATGGGAAGAGTATGGCCCGATGGGACCGTACGTTTACCTACCTCCACTCAGGGAAGGTCTGAGGATACCTAACATATATAAGTGGGCACAGCACAGAACGAAAGGGGTAAGCAAAAAGTAAACTCCCATCCCTCCTCACTCCTGCTCCCTCTGTTTAGTAACAAGACTAACTTAGGCGTCGGAGTGCCTTCGGCCCTCCACGGCCAAGGCCTCTAACCTCTTTTTTCTTCTCAGGTCAAGAGGACACTCCCTCCAATTAAAGGCTATTCAGCAGTTCCCATCGAAGCAAGTCCGTGTTATTTTAGGCACATACAGTCTTATTTCAAGAATTTTTAAATTAGTTTGTAAGTTTTTTTTTCTTTTTTAAAGTAAGTTTTCGACTAAGGACGTCCAGTCATTTAAATGTATTTTTTGCTACTTTTCCTTTTTTTAATGAATACCCAAATTATACTTTATTTAAAGACATGACATGGTTCCGGCAACCACCACATCGTCTTGGGGACGCTAGATGTCATTGATCATCATGAGGACGCCAGTGAAGAAAATTAGGAGAATATAGAGGAAGTAAAAGTGAACTTTATTTCAATGAAAGATAATTTAGGTATTTAAAGAAATTGAGGGAAAAAGTTGCCTGATAATAGCTTTGAATGGACGGATGTCCTTAATTCAAAACCTACTAAGAAACTTAAGGACTAATTTGAAAACTTTTAAGACTTGTGCCATTTTTTTTAAATAAGGTAAAAACTTAAAGCCTCATTTGAAATTCTCAAAGAAAAAGAAAAAAGAAAAGAAAAAACCTTCTATCTAACCTCCTCATAACTTCTTTTTTTTTTATATACATGGGAAAGTGATAAATTTTCTTATTCCTAAACTATATTAATCTATTAGCTCAAAAGTCGTTCCCCCTAAAAATAAGCTCCGCCTTTCGTCCTCCATTCCGACTATGTTATCCCTGACCTTTGTTCTCCACCCAAGTACACTTGGGTTACTACTCCTTTGGTGTAGGGTCGAGTCTAGACCACTCAAAGTAATTGCCCCTCCAAATACAAATACTACTTCAAAAAAAGTTAGACCACTGCTAATTACAGGAAGAATTATATATATATATATATATATCTAATCACGCTTAAAAAAACAGTAAAAATGGGTTCGGCTTGGAGGAAGCTGGGGTTTTGCCGAATCCATCCTGCTATTCGCCATTTATAATTGGGAGTATGGATTTGAGTACTCTTGTATGCAAAAACATATAATGTTATCTTTCTGTATTTAATTATTTAAAATAAAAAGTTTTTTAGTATTAATGCCAACTCCTGAGTTGTATCTGTTGGCAAGGACAGGTTTGATGTCATGAATTATAAACTATAATGTGTCATCAAGGCTATCAAAGGACCATGCCCGGGCTAGGCCGGAGTACTAAGCCCTTATCCTTCACTCATATATGCGGTTAGGCCTAGGTTGAGCAACAGTCATTGTCACCTTGTACAGGCCTATAATACATAGGCCCACGGTTGGGACATGATTGAAAGAAAAGAAAATTCTTTTTTTTTTTCTTAAAAAATAAGTTAGTATTTCATTTTCTCTAAAAATCATAATTTACACAAGGATAGATTTCAAATCGAAAGTATCCAATGGGAATACCCCATTCAAACAAGATTACAAAAAATAGCCCACATCCCTAGCAAAAGCCCACATCTCGAGCATAGGAAATCAAAATATGAGTAGCCCACACTTAGGCCTCGACTCTATTGATTACCAATCATATTCAGTTCTGTTGAGGTGAAATGAGATGGGATCAAAGTGACCCTTTACCGAGAGTTATAGCATGTGGAGAAATAAGGTCATAGAAGGTCATAGAATACCCTAAAAACGCAGTAAAACTACCTCTACTTTCCTTAAATCAAATCAATGTTTCCAGTTAGACGTAGATGGATTTCTTAGATTTTTTTATAAAGAGGCTTTCCAACTCTAAATGGATCACATTGAGATCAACTGAAATCAGTTGAATCAATGATTTCACCCCTTGGTATATTTTGTCATCGGGAACAATGTGAGCAGATTTTGCATGGCCCTCTGAGTCCCGAAGAATACCAATGAGTGCTGGTTGAATATGAAAAATTGAAAATCTCCAACCCTCATAAATTTGATTAGAAAGTTTGTGAGTTTTCAAAGAAATTGGGGGGTAGATTCCATATAGCTAGCAAGTGGTTCTGGCAATCTTACATCAAGGAAAACAATCCAACTCTGGACTTGTCTCAAGATATTTTGAAAGATTTGTTCTGGTCTCTTAAACACTTTTGAAAATATTCGAAATTTCTTTCCCTCCACAAGTGCCACACAAATGCAGGAAGAATAAGCAATCCAAGAGTTCTAATGCCAGTATGATTTTAATCTGCCCTGTCAAGAATAGAGTTGATCATTTCATACGAAGACCCACAACTTACCGGTTGCAATTGGATTTTCTGAAGAAGCTTTTTACATATAATTTTTGCATATGGACATTGCAAGACTCAATGTTCTGTCGTCTCCCATATACAATCACAGGAGACACAGCAAGAATCACATTCCATATTTCGTCAAAGAAGAAAGTCTTTACTCTTGTGACACCCCTGGAAAATCTTCCATGCACATAGAAAAAGTCTTTTGAAAATTCCCTTTTTTAGTTAATAAAAAAAACAATATTGGTTAAATATCAGAATGACAAATTAGAATTTGAGCGAAAAATAAAAAAGGAAAAATTATAAAGTAGAATGTAATGAGAAGGGGATCATTAAGTATTAACAATTAACAATCAGATTTTTTTGGAGTTTTTTGTATATACCCCCTAAGGTTTCTACGATTTGTAAGTAGGTCCCTGTTGTTTTACAATTTTTAAATAGACCATTGTTTTTTATTTTTAATACCTTTCATGCCCTCCAAATTTGTATTTCTAGCGAGAATGGATAACTACAATGAGGTTTATGTTGATTTTTTATTATAAAAACAACAACTTTGCCCTTACACCATTAAATAAAAATGAGAACATTAGTATTTACAAAAAATACCATTTTTTTTATCTCAAGTACCAATGGTCTATCTCTCTCGATAACTCAGTGTAGATGAAACCTAATCATGTATATTGAAACTTCCATCAATCTAATGGTGGGTCATGCATCGATTGGATCAATAATAACCAACTATATGTACAGGCGTTGATTGTCACTATGATCAATTTAGACTTAATGAAATGAGCCCTATATTTATAAATATAGATTTAGGTAGGGTTATTCTCTCCCAATAAATATAATTGTAAATGCTATAAACTTTAGAGAAAAACAAATCTAAGCTTTTGAAATTATTCATAAAGGGATAAAGAGGTACGCAAATGTGTCGTTTTTCTCTAAAAACTTATGATGGGTTGGAAGATTATTGATTTTAGGGACATAAAAGGTATTAAAATGTAAAGGCATGGGCCTATTTACAAAAAACTAAAACCATAGGGGCCTATATACGAATCATTAAAACCTTGGGGGAGAAATAAATAAAAAAAAAAAAAAAACTCTTTTCTTGGGTAACCACATAAATGATGAAAAAAAGATACACAATTCTATAAAATTAAATTTCCCAAAGGAGAATTATCTAGTTTCATCCAATAATTTTTATCTAATGACATTCTACTGTTACAAGAACACCCTTTCCAACTATGTTTTGGTTGAAGTTGGTCTATAATTGTTTAGTTGTCAATGTTGTGATATAGCACAATACAAGTTAACATTCATTGGTAAATGCATTTGCACATAAATTATCTATTATATATAAGATGATATATATATATATATATATATATTATCAATAGACATTGGGTTGGGCTAAGCCTGACCAGGTTTCATAGTTGCAAGCTTTCGAAAATTTAGTTCGCACCTTACTTTCGAGCATTACAACAAGAAGAAAAGCCTTCGTTTTTGCGGGCTTTGCACCTCCTAAAAAGAGGAGGGCTGGATTGGCAACACCACTTTCCATAATTCAAGGCAGATAAAAACAGCAGACAAGTGTAAGTTGAGGGGTGAGTGTTGGCTAACTGAACCTGTTGGCATACCCACTACAAAATATATAATATAAACTTCTATATTTAATATAATATTCTTTAAATAGTCTTTTGTATTTAGTATTTAGAATAAAGAATTTATAGTATCAAGATATCAAACTCAACATGACCTTTCATTTTTACAGGAGCAGGTTTGTTATCACAATTCACATATTATAAATCCATCGCTTTCATAAGTTGGGTCTTAAGAAATTATAATATCAAACTTAACATGACTACAATTTGACGAGGACATGACTACAATTTGACAAGGACAAATTTGGTATCACAGCTCGTAAATCCATCACTTGGCATGGGTTGAGTTGTACATCGAACAAGGCAAATGTGAGCCTGCGTCAGTTTGAGTTTACTTGACCCATTGGCATACCTATGTATTATAGTAAGTTAGTAACAAGAATTGAACATTCAATAGATAAAAATAAAGGAAAAGATAAACTTCCCATGTCACTTTCATTCTTATGGGCTTATACCAGACACAATCACAACTCATTTTCATAAGAGAAAATTTCTATCCCAATTTTGGGGCCCATGAATAATTATAAGAGGATTTTACTGAAAAAACACTTTACGTGGCCAATGGATCGCAACAAACACTTTAGCAAACTATGTACCAAATACGGCATTTCGCTCAGAAACACATTTTTTATTACCATTTTTTCCAAAGATTGACGTCGACCCTCGCTAAAACTAGTGAGGGTCGACGTCGACCCTCCCCGCAACCCGAATAAAGAAAGAGAATCTTTACCCCATTCCAAAAGAATGTCAGAGTCCTTGACTGTGACTGCCACAGTCTTAAGACATTCATTGGAAATGTTTGCTTATTATCTTCTTCATCCTTTGCTTTATTCAAATGAGGGAAAGCAAAAGATAATTACCAAATCCTACAAGTTCTTGCATTCATGAAGAAGCAAACATGTATAAGCAGCATCAATCCAATTTTCTACAGTAAATAAAGACATATAACAAAAGAGAAATAGCAAAACCGTTCAGCTCAAAGTTACAAATTCAAAATCAACCAACCGCTTAAGTCCATTTAAAGTACCCACAGACTATAAATGACTTGAATACTTTGCAAAATTGATGGTAATACAATCTATTGTTGGTGTGCCACATAAACTAGAAAACATGTGAGGTGAGGTACTGGTTCCTAAATCTTCCACCTCACACCAATCTCTTTTTTTTTTTTTTTTTTTTTTTTTTTTTTTCTTTTTTTTTGCAGTAAGGCAATAAAAACCACCACCAAGAGAATAGAGGTCTTAAATGAAGATAACCAATGGATTAAAATCCATGCTAACAGAATCTTAACAACTTAAGACATTGGGGGCTTGTCTAATGGTTGTCAATTTTGCTCTAATCCCCATTTTATTTTGGCCTAAAAAGGAACAAAAGGACGTTTTGGCCGTTCCAAGGTTTCGTTTTGGAAATGGGGAGAAAACAAAAAGAAAAAAAATTACGTTGTCATTCATTCTCATTTTGAAATGCACTAGAAACATAATAAACACAAAAATGATGATACCCTAATAAAATGTAATGCATTTTTGAGGAATCTAAGACTTGGGAGTTATCTAATCCCTTCATCAGTGGCTCTGCCAAATAAGGGGAATTTGAGATTAGGGAGTCATCTAATGCATTGAGTCATTTCAATTTTTGGAGATTAGATTTTTTGGTTCAATGTGAGGAGAACTATTGTGGCATTCAAAGAAGTTGAGGCATCGACTCGCATAGATTGGGTTATTAGATGAAAAATAAGAGTATTAATAGGTGATAGAGAATGGAAGATGAGACCATGTTGGTGCTTGTTATGCAAAACATGGTAAACGAGAACAGAGAATGGAAGATGAGACCATGTTGGTGCTTGTTGTGCAAAACATTGTAAACGAGAACCCTTCAAAGGATCTCATATGTTATGAAATGGAGACTGATGAGAACGGATTGAGAAGTTTTAACAAAGATGGGGAAGCTTTTGCATGAGAAATCCATAAGAGAGGGTCGTCATCGACTCTCACTAGTTTTAACAAGGGTTGACGTCGACCTTGACATTCACATTCTGCCAAGGCAGAATGTCAATACTTGTGTCGCTATTGACCGTCAGAAAAATAGTAAAAACAAAAGAGTTTTTGGGCGAAATGCCCCATTTGGTGCATGGTTCGCTAAAGTGTTTGTTTCGGGTAAAACCTTGTTCCGGGTAAAACCTTGAATAATAAAGTACGAGTTGGATTTGATTTGATACAAAATTTATTTTTGTGGATTTTACCGAAAAAAACACTTAATGTGCATGTGGTACCCGATCGAGAACTTTAGATGTTGTTGCACCAATTAGAGGAATTGGGCTTAAAAACCCTTCTTTTTTACTAATTTGGTGAGTGGACGGTGCCGACCTTAATTTACACTACCTAAGGTCGATGGTGACCCTATTGTCATGAAAAGTTACAACTCTATGCGAAAAGAATAGAAAACCTGCGTCGGCACCGACCTTATTTTCTACTAGTAAGGTTGGTATCGACTGATGGTCTCACTTTTTCGCTCGCAAGACTATCAAGGTCAGTGGACGTGAGAATCTGAGGGGTCCGACCATTTCGTGACCAGAGACAAAGCGAATGTGAACCTTTTTTTGTACAGATATGCCAAATTGTCTACTTACTTGGAATTGATAAGTGGTAGTCTGTAGATCCATCTTCACAAGTAAAAAGAAAATTAATTTTTCTCTAACTTTCATTGCACATGTGTTAAGAAAAGAGACATGATTTGATTTGAATGTCGTGAAAGGCGATTTTCATTGGTTTGCTGTGAAAGGTGGTGTTTCTACCGTGAAAAGCGATTTACAATTCTTATAAAAAAAGAGAAGACAAGAGTTATGATCTTTTTGTCTCTTTTAAAAATACAAAATACAATGAAAAGCAAGAAAATGAAAGCTAACTTCTCAAGATAATACAGAGACTCACTTCAGATTGACAGTTACAAAGTCATGTTTGACTTTGCCATCATCCTTCATAGTTGATAACAAATGATGCTTTTGATTATATTGGCTCGGCTTAAACCTCAAATTTTTTGAGAATGAGGACCAAGATGAGCAACCACGTCTAAGCCATTGAGACAGAAGGAGAAGGCCTTGGAGGTGGCCCCCCATGGGACTTTAGTCACCTTGTAGTGATAGTTGCTGCAGAACTTCTTCAACGGAGGAGAAGTCGTCGTAGCAACTTTGTAGAGTTTTTCCATCCTTTTTTCGGTGTCTTCTCTGTGTCCCAAATGGTGAAAATGACCTCCTTTTATAGGCTTTTGCTAGCTATGAGGGGAGTTTATGGACTTTAAATGCATTAATGCTCCATGATGGGCGGAGTTACAAGTTTTTAAATTTGTATTTTCGTAAATCTTTTTTTTTTTTGGATTTTGATCGGCCGTTGGAGAATAATAGGCTTTTAATTACCTTTAAGACTCCATGATTGGAGGAGTTACATGGTTTAATGCCATGAGTGTACTTGACTTATAACTCTCATTTCTTGGCTTCTGACTGGGCCGTCCATAATAATGAGTAATTGACCACATTAATTTGTCAAAAAGTGGGTCATTAACTACATTAAGTGTTTGCAAAAGTATTTGAAGAGTCCGGGCTGTGCCGTGTCTTTTGGAAATCTACCTGCAACATAGGAAGTCTTGATCCCTGATGGATTTTCAAGCCGATTGTTGTCGAATGATCACGCAATTTCAGACACTAATTGCTACAAGTGGGCTGAAGTGGGCTGATACCATCTGTCCTGTTGATTTATCGATCCGTCGGGCAGAAAGTGTTCTTTCTTGGTCGGCGGGTTGGCGATTTCGAAGCGTCCAATGACAATCTCATGATCTCGATGGTGAATCTACAATGTTGACGAAGATCGACGGATTTCATGCCCTAAAAATCAGATTTTGAAAAATCACAGAGGCCAAATAGCTCGGAACACGAAAGGGACCCAATATTGGTTTTCGGCGAAAATTCCGGCGACTCGGATTCTATGGTGCATGGTCATCGGTGACCATGGGGTTTTTTTTACCCCTTTTGGTCGCCGTTTTTTCGGTCGTTTTCTAGTTTTTTCCGCTTCTTTCTTCTTTGACATTTTTCTTTTGCATTTTTGCACATATTTTGGCATGATTTCGCTGTAGAAAACTTGATGAGAAGACATGCAGATCATAGGGCAAAGTTTCTGATTTTTCAGAAAAACTGAAGACTTTGTCGCGCAGAGTTACCGATTTGTCGTAAGAAGCCAAAACTAGGTCAACCGATGTCAGAATGACCTGAAATTTGAGGTGAAGCCTTCTGGGCAATACATAAGACCAACCACAGACCTTCATTTGAGTTTTGAAGTCGTGTGGGGTCTTGTCGCCAGCATACTTGATTTTGTCGTGATGATGACGCTGCGCTTTGATGTACGGTCAACCGAGGTCTGATTGACCTGAAATTTGACAGCGAGCCTTTTGGAGTCATTTTGAGTTGATCCATTAGTTATGACTTGAAAATCATGGTCCTGAGGGGCTTCGCCGCTAGGAGACCTAATTTAGCTTACGAGAGGTCAAAGTCTGATAAAATGATGTCGTAATGATCTGAAACTTGACATGTAGCCCCTTAGAAGTATTTTGAGACCATCCATGTGTTCTGTTTAATTAGTGATGGCCTCGGTGGTTCTCGTCGCGAGAGGCTTGATTTTGATATTTGAGGATTGATGTAGGGTCAAACGTTGTCGGTTCGACCTGAAACTTGACATAGAGTTTTTTTGAAGTACTTTAAGACCACCCAACGCTCTAATTAAAGATCTGATGTCTTCGATGTTATCGCCTTCAGGAGAGCTGATTTTGCTGTGGCTGGTTCCTTTTTGGGCCAAATGGTGTTGAAATGGCTTTGGAACTTGATGTAGAGCCTTCTTGTAGCATTTAAAGGCCAACTGTGTGCTCTATTTTGTGAATCGAGGTCTGCAGCTTCACCGTTACTGGGAGCTTCTATTCAGCTGCTGGAAGAGTAAAGTTTGGCTAAATAATTTTGAAATGGCCCAAAACTTCATGTGTACTATTCTTATAGCTGTTTTGAAGGATTTTGCAGTTTTTAGATAATTCTGATAAGACCTGATGCTTGAAGTAGCAATGGCCGTTATGGTCAGATGCAGTTTCATGCAGCTTCTTTGATGTTGGAAGTGTATGAAGAGTCAAAGCGACATTTTTGGTGTCAACACCGACCTTGTATCAAATATATAATAATCCTTGTTTAGCTACATATATTTACCAATAAATTAAAGATTGCTAATGTAAAATCTAATTTTCATTAACTAATGTTTATACAAAATATCGAAACCAAAGGAAAACCAAGAATCCACAGCAAGATATGAAAATCCAATGATTTCATATTAAAAAAAAACCAAACCAAATATCCTGTTTGTTTTCATTAGTCAATGATGACAACTTCCATGGGCAGTAAAATTTATTTTCATTCTATGGATAAATCTAAGATTCAATTTGGTATTGTTTAATGAATTGTGGATCCAACTTACTAGTAAAAATGCACTCCTTAAGAGCAGTTATGCCAATTCCTGAACAGGGTTTTGCTCATTTTGACAGAAAGCATTCTTTTCTTTGCCATATTTCAAATACCTGCAATATACAATCATAAAACAATGAAGTCTTCCTAGAGTTTAAATAAGTTAAAAGTTTTTCATGTAGTACAAAGCAATTTATCAAGGCTAGGCATGAAGCCAGAATTCAAAATATAGGTAAAAAACTTGCAGTAAAGTCAAATTTATTGATAACCAAGTATGTCTAGATACATGCAGAGATAGGTAATATGCTAGTTACAAGTGTATCTTTGCTATTAGTTACATGTTTGATGCTAGTGTCTTTTATTAGTGTTTGATGGAACTATTTCCACCATGTAGTACCCATGTCAAACGATTTTTCAAGTTAGTTTTTTAGTTGTTCACATTTGTATCATCTAATGTTTACCAAAAATTGCTTGTTACTCAAACTTTGTATACCTTATTTTATTAGTTAAAGGTTTCAATCCCAAGTTTTGAAAGGCATTTGAAATTCTCATAGTTAAACTATTTTCAAATTTTTTTTTTTTTGGTACTACATGGTAGACTCAGATTCACATATATGTTCCAACTTCCAAACAAGTTTTGCTGCACTCTTGGGACATTTTTAAAGAAAATTAATTTGACCCTATTTTTGCAAATTGGATTTTAGAATCTCATCTATAAGGTAGTTAAATATATTCATAAAAAGGCCAGATCTCAATTAAAACCTCCAGATACCATGTAGTACCCTATGATTCAGACTTTGTTCACATGTAGTGCCTTTCACATTTGTAATTGAACTGTGAAAAGCAGACTAATAGTAAAATCAAAATTGCCTTATCATCTTTGTTCACCAAAAAATTCACTTTGAAAATAAGTTCACTTACATTCTTACACTTGTGTGGCCTTCTGATGAATGGCTGAGATTGAGTTTTGACCTATGCATTGTATCTCCTAACCTTTTCTTTTAAAAACTTCTGATGCTTGTATTGCCCAACTGATGAATAGGATGAGATTGACTTCTAAGCCATGGAGTGGGCTTGTACCATTTTTTTTTTATGTACACCACAGCCACACAATTCTATACAAATTTAATTATCCCTCTCCAAGTATATCTTCTAATTGATATATTTGTATATCTACGGCCTGCCTCTATGACAATGTAATTGCTGGAACAATTCTACATTATATTCAGCAAATGAATCAATCACACGTAAACATTAGATGATACAAATGTAAACAACTAAAAATCTGGCTTGAAAAATTATTTGACATGGATACTATATGGTATCTTTCACTAGTTAAAAATAAGGTCGATTTTCTATTTTTTTCGCAAAGAGTCGTAACTTTTCATCTATAGAGTTCCCAATACCCCCAATATTATAGGAAGGGCAAAAAAAAAAAAAAAAAAAAAAAAAAAAAAAAAAAAAAAAAAAAACAGAAGACTTAAAAAATAAAAAATATTTAAAAAAGAAATCACAAATAGACTTTTGTCTTTCTAACCCCCACTTTCAGTTGATTTGCAAGCACCAAAGAAGAAAGAAAACGCGTGATATAAACATATTGGAATGATGGAATCGTATCATTTCATATTATTATCATCTCATCTCGTCTCCTCTTCGCTTCTCTTTTAATATAAACTGAGAAAGCAGCGTTCAAAGAAACAAACTCAAGATCGAGTCAGCAGACTGCGATTTGGGGCTACATCCAAACAGTCTTCGATCGATCGATCGATCGAACGAGAGAAAGAGAGAGAGAGAGAGAGGGAGATTAGATTGGATTCATAGTCTTGTTGGTTGGTTCTAGAAATGGCAGCTCCTCCTGCAAGAGCTCGCGCCGATTACGATTTCCTGATAAAGCTTCTACTCATCGGAGACAGCGGCAAGTTTTCAATTCCTCTCCTTTCTCTTCGCTTCCAGGCGAAATTAGGGTTTTTTTTTTTTTGTTCTTTTTTTCATTTCCTTCCTGTGATCATTTCAATGCATTAATCGCACGATTTGCATGTAAGTTTACTATGCCTGTTGCCATATGCTTAGATTTGAGATTGATGTGAGGTTTTGAATCTCTCTCTCTCTCTCTCTCTCTCTCGATGTATCTATGATTCCTTTCTTGGATTTGGGGCACTTGGTTTGATAAGGGTCATCTGGAAATGAACTTGTGAACGTCACCAAATTTAGCCCCTTTAGTTGGTGGCATGCAAATCTGAGAGAAGATGCAGAAAGACTTCGTCCATTTTCATAGGAGACAAGGGCAAAACAATGGGTTTGCTAGGTTCTTCCAGCTTTGGAGATTTTGGGGCATGATCCATTTAAGGTAGGGCTTGCCTGATAAAAATAAGGGATCCCAGAGTCATGGGGCCTGGTTATATTGACCTTGGGATTTGAGGATTATGAAGGTGACAATTTGATTTTTGGGGCATCATTTATCCAAATAAAGTAGGAGAAAACTAAGTGGTAAGCATGTCTTTCCCATTGAATAGTAACCAATGTTGTAGGAAATGCACTGCATGGCTTTTCAGAATTAGAGTTTTTTAAGCATATTAAAAACGCTTGATATGAAATGCAAATTCAATGAATGTTGAATGAAGAAAGTTTAACTTGGCAAAAGCTATATCTAGGGTGTACATAGATAGAATAAAGTGCTCCAGTCCAGTAGATGAAAATGCTTAAAGTGAGCCAATCATCTACCAACTTCACTATTATGCAGTAATGATGTCAAAAGCGAGTCTCATTATTTCTCTGATTATATTGAAAATTTGTCGGGTAGGTTTCTAGAATATTTTATCATTTATGATGATTTTGTTCAACTTTTGAAGTCTACAATATATGCCATTTAGAAAGGTGGTATGTGAGAAAAACTATGGGATTACGTACTTGTATTTTAAGACATTGCAGAGGAGTCATTTCCTATAGACTGGTTGTTATGATTGATTTAGTGTCTTGTTATGTGGTCTTATTGTGGGTTTCCATGTGAGAACCCCCAATATTGCATGAATTGATTATTATGTTTTGGACTTTTTGATCATATATAAGGATTGTAAGCATAAAGAATAAAATGATTAATTATTGCTCTAGGATTGGTGCATGTATAAGGTCTGTGAGAGGAATGGATGTTCCTTCGTGGTGGTTTATGATTTTTTGTCCTCCCACTCGGCTAATATCACTCTTTTATTGTGGTTGTTTTTCCTCCTCACTTTTGCCTATGTTACATTGTCATAGTAGCCTGTTTGAGAAGATTTGTTGGTCGTTGATCATCGTCACCATCATTAGTCCATATCCATCAATATCGTGTTGTGTAAGGGAGTTATACTCTAAAACTCTTCACCTAAAAACAATGCTCCAACGAAGTCAAGAGACTAAAGCTACCTAGAAATTGAGTCAAGAATATAAGGTCTCGGTCTCTCTCTCTCTCTCTATATATATATATATAGATAATATGAGGGTGTGCATGGAAGCTCCATGCACTCCTCGCTGTGGGGCCCACCCGGTGGCCATGTGGATGAGGTTTTTTTTATTTTATTTTATTTTATTTTTTTTTTTGGGGGGGGGGGGGGGGGTTTTGAGAATTGAAAGATCTGGCTGTACAAAAAATAATCCCATCTGATCATCCTAACACTTTCATAAACGAACCACAAGTTTTCACTGTAAAAAATGGGTGCACAATCGATCCAATGGTCCAGTCCTTTTGGATGGGTGCAAACGCAAGGGTTAGGTGACTATCAAGAGTGTGTATATGCTCCACTCGGATGGACCATTAGGTCGGCCCCATTATGAGGTGCTCATGAAAACAACCATGCGCATTGTGTGCGTGTATATATATATATATATATATATATATATATATAAGAATGGAACTATTATATATATATATATATTGGAGATGCTCCTGTGAGAGCATCTCCCAAGGCGCTCCTAAGCTTGAGCTTAGGATAAAATTTCGTAAGCTCATGCTTATGGGGCTCACCTTTGGTCCATCCAAATGGACCAAACACATGACCCCCCTAAATTGCACATGTCCACCAACTTTCGGTCAGATCCGAATTTACAGGACTATTAGATCGACTATGTATCGATCCGAATTGACTGTCGACCATTAAAATTTTGGGCCTATATGGAGATGATAGAATTCACGGTTGAGGCTGATTTTTTGCAGAGAGGAGGATCCTAGGGAGTCCTTGCAATCACAACCCACCCAACCCTGCCCCCCCCACCCCCCAACCTAAATTCCCATCCTCATGTGGGTCCCCATTTAGGCACACCCCCCCACCCACCCAAATTCCCATCCTCTTGTGGGTCCCCATTTAGGTTCCACCACTCACTTGAGCTTACCTTATCCTAAGTTTGAGCTTAGGAGAGCTGGCTCCATATATATATATCTGCCGCCATGTAAGAATGGGAAATTTTCTCAATTTAGTGTATAGTACATACTATGGATTCTCATTTCTCATCCTCTAAGTTGTTAAGGATACACCTACTCATGGTCAACCTTGAGAAATTGGTGTAGGCCATGGGTCAAATGTATACTTAAAGAGTCATAAAATAGGCCAAGTAAACCAGCATAGGCCCGGTCCACTAAGAGGGCCCATAACTTAAGTGATTATTAAGTCACATTTTAAATAAGGCCATTGTGGTCATGTCACATGCCAAATCTCATATTTTAAGAAATTCTATCTTGAGAGAGCGACTCTATTGTAACTTGCTTAAATTTAGAAAGATGTGTAAGTTAATATCTTTAGGATCCTTGAAAAAAAATCATAATCTATAATTAAGGTTCTTGTTGACTACTCTAATCAGAAGGTATAATCTCCAATGAAGATACCAAAAGAGATTTCTCAGAAAAAAAAAACAAGAAAAAAAGAAATAAAATGAAAGATACCAAAATGGATGGCTACTAGTCTGTATAAGGGTTGTAAAAGATCCTCATTAAATCAATGAAGATCTTTCTCTATTCGTATCTTGAGTTGGTGGAAAACCCTCTTTAAGCCTTTATGAAGACTCCTTGGCATCTCCAATGCGTGAAGACTCCTTGGTGTCTCCATTGTGTGAATACTTCATTGGCATGGCTCTATGATGTGTATGAACTATGGAGACTCCACATCTATCCACCCTCCATTATTTTGTTATCAAAGCAAGTAAGTTCCTTTGAGTTACTTAATTTTTTTTTTCATATTCCAAAAAGTTATCTTGGGTAGTTTCCTTTAATTTTCATTCAGTTTATTCATCAAAATAATTCTGATAAAAAGAGAGAGAGAGGTTCTGTTTGTTTCCCATTTCTACTTTCAATTCCATACAAGTTATTGTTGCTATTTGTTTTTTGATTGGTCACTGCTGCTACTGCTATTATTGTGCCAACACCATAAGATTTGACCGACGTAGAATCATAACCAGCCATCCAAAATCCTCACTTCTACACCATTCGCCCTTTTGGTTTTAATACCTGCCCTAATTGTCCAGCATCAAGCTTTGCAACTTTAGCTTGCTTTGGCAGCAATACAATAGTATGTAACAGTATTTCGTGAGTAATACAACACCATCCAAACTTATTTCAGTCCCCCTTTCAGTTTCATAAATCTTGTGTCTTTCGTTTTATTTGGTCTGTCAAATTTTGTTGATTGTAGGACATTGCTCAAATATTTTCTTTCATTCCATTTTGACAATTTAAAGTCTTTTCAATTCTACTCACTTCATATCTTTGACTTTTTTGCCTTTGGAGATTCACAGTGACCATTAGAAGCTTGAGTCATTATCAAGGCGAGTTTACTGACCATGAACAAGATTTGTCCATTATCCTTGTCTTGGAGATATTGGACGACCTTCTAATTCATTGATAGTTTAGTGGTGAGGCATCTTCTCTCCACAGAAACAACCACGGATAGATTCTTGATTGTAGTTCCATTGGCTAGGGACTTAGGTAGCTTGTGGGTGCATGAGTATTTACCAAAGCCAAGAAAAAGAAAAAGAAAAGAAAAGAAAAAGAAAAAGATATTTGATGGCCTTAAAATGAGGTTTTCTGAAGCATCATAATCCTTATTAGAAAATAACAACCCACTAATGGGGGCGAACAACCTCAACATGAACTGATGCTGGGCTATGAACACTAATCTTAGTTGAAGGTTCTTAGATCATTAACAAAAAACATTCACAAATTAGATTATAAAATAACATTAAATTCAATCGAAGATATGTCCAAGTTTCCAATTATTCAATAATTATAAAGAATGTTCACAATCCTACAATGCAAGTCCCCTTTGAATTTTGATTGATGTTTCCAATGGAAGGTTCAATCTCCACTAGCATAGGGATCACCTATTACTCAATCGGATTGTTCTTGATTTTCGCTTATGGGTCTCAAGAATAGGATAGGCTCAAATTAGACAAACCAACAATTGATATGGATATTATTTAATGGGAATTCACGTAGTTGGCATTAAGAAACAAGAAGTAAGTTCAAATATCTCAAATAACCCTCAAATAGGGTTTGGCCAAGTAGATGAAGGGGCTGGAAGGTGTTTACCAAAGGGTTTCTTGGATTATAGGTTCGGCTGATGGGTTTGAGGGCTGGTGATGTTCATCTGATGTGAAATAGGGCTAGGGCAGGTCCTCTGGCATGGGAAGGGGTTTTGGGGGTTTGGCTATTATCAGTTTTGGGTTTTAGTGGTGCGGCAGTTGGTTCCTTGGGATTTGGGAATTTGGCCAAAGGGATTTTGGGGTTGCGGTATTCGGCCACTTGGGTTTGGTGATTTGGATGGGGCGGCAATGGGATTTGGGTTTAGGGTTGGTCGACCACTTGGATTTGGACTTAGGATGGTGGTGTTGATGATCTTGGCTTTGAGGAATGTGATGGGTTGTGTGGCTTTGGTTATGGTTTGGATGCTTATGACTTCTTGATGGTTAAAAGCTGTTTCAACTGGATGGGATGTGAAAGATATGGCTTGGGGTTTGAGTTTTGAGGATAAGACAAGTAAACCAATAATCTCAATAAAAGAACTGAAGATAACAAGAAAATAAATACCTTGGATTTGCACCAAGTGCTTCACACTAGTACCATTCGTAGGAGAAGTCTCAAAAGCAATGCTTGTTTTCATTAATCAGGTCTAAAAGTCAGAATATGCATTACAATGCTTGTTTAAGAGAAAACTAACCCTAGAACTAATCTCAGCCATTAAAAGCAATCTACGGCTAAGTTTAAACCATTAACCACTTAAACAAATAATCTCAAATTGCAAAAACAAACCAAACATGAAAAAGAATTAACAACACACTCCTAAAGTGGGCATCCCCCTATGATGGGCTGGGCATCCCATTAAGTTGGGTCCAATGGGCCCAATGGGCTCCTATTAGCAGCTCATTTACATCTTCCTAGGGTGGGGGCCTTCCTGATGTTATGCATACAAGGTCTTCTAACTCTAATCATCCCAGTGTGGGGTCTTCAACTAATGCTGGGGATGTCTCTTGGCATGACATGACCGTTGATCCATGAAGGAAGCATTATCCAATGATGGGTCTCCTCTGAACTCATGATCCAATAGTGGATCTCCTCTGAAACATTGATCTAATGGTGGATCCTCTCTGAAATCATTATCTGGACCCAAATAGGTTTCGTCCATCCATAAAGATATATGGACAGGGACCCTATTCTTCTATCTTTGGTATGTTTTCTAATCAGATGCTTTGATGCCCTCATCATGAATGCAATGAAGACACAAATAACATAACTAATGCTAGAGACATAAACTATCCAAACCTTAGGAGACTGTTTTGTAGGTTTTAGGGAACCATAATGATGCTTCTCGTCTAGAGATGATCTCACCAAGAATGATCTCAAGCTCTGTCTTGAGGTGCCTAATTTTGATGTCAAGGTGAACCGACAGAGTTTTGTGATTGGAGCACCTCAAAATTTTAATGTCAAGGTGACCCTGTGATGTAGGCCAGACAATAGGTCGGACAACCCATTGGGTCTAGTCCATCGGCCCAAGGGGACCATAGATGAAAATATCGGTATCGGCGGGCGTAGCGGCCCGCCGCCAAACCGATACGAAGCGGGCGATACGTAGCGTATCGGGGATACGTATCGGCGTAGCGGTGCGATTTTAAAAAATCGCCAAAAAAATCTGAAAAAATTCCAGAAAATCCAGAAAATTGTAAAATGAAAGAAAATGTGGTTCTTTTGCAAAAGTAAGTAAGAAAAGGGGGCGTATCGGTGCCCTCAATATATGAGGTCCTGTATCGCTGTATAAATAGAAAATAATAGTAATGATTAGTTTTTTCACATGTATTCATGTTTCTTAGTCATGTTAACTTAAAAAGTAATGAAAAGCTCATTAAAAAAAATTAGAACATGAAATAAAGGCATAAGAAATTCTTAAGAGTTAGGTCATTACTCATTACTCAATACTCATTAGTGAACAACTGAACATTGAACAATCAAATATCAATACTTCACTACCTTCAGCATTCAAGGTTTAAATTCAATCAAGTGAATGAACTATAAAGTGATCAACAATCAACATTCCACACCAATTTAGAAATGACAAAGAGAGTAGAGAGTTAGTGAAAGAAATAGGAATTAGAAATACCTTGATCACCACCAAAAGGAATGTCTACCAATAGGAATTAGAAATACCTTGATGCCATTATGTTGTGATTCATAGTAGTTAGAGAGTGATAAATGAAATGATCATGTCAAAAGTTGAAAAAATAAACCACATATACCTTAATGAAGAATCTTGTTTTGACTTTTGAATCTCTAGATCTCTTTCAATAATGGTTTGTTGGTGATTTGGTGGCAAAATATCTTGAAGAGAGGGATTTGGGAGACATTTGGGACCACAAGGAAGTGAAAATGGAAACTATAGAGGGGAAGAGAAGAAAGGGAAGGGTAGAAAACCCTAAAAAGTCCCAAAGGGGGGGTTTTATAACCCCCCCCCCCCCCCCCCACGTGTATGGGCCGATACATACCGTATCGGCCCGTATCGGCCGATACGCTAAAGTATCGGCCGATACGGGTGCGATACGGTATGTATCGCCGATAATTTGAATTTATCGTATCGGCCTTGGCCGATACGGCCGATATATCGGCCGATACGCTTCGTATCGGCCGATATTTTCATCTATGAAGGGGACATCCATTTAGTTAGAAAATATTATTTAGTAGTTTGGTTTGTTTATGATTAATATTAGTTAGTTTCCTTTTATTTTAGATATGATTGATATATTAGGAAATATAGTTGCTTAGGGATCAAGCCAACTCCTTTATAAAAGGATGTTAGGCCTCATTGTAATAGACATGCTTATTATCAATCAATCTTTTGAGTTATGAAAGTTTTCTCTTCAATTATGGTGTTTTATCCTCTTGTGAGGTTGCCCTAGTGGCTGGAATCCATCTTTGGATTCGATCAATCCTTCGGGAGATTGATCTATTGTTTGATCGCGGATCTTGGCTGCGTCAATTGGTATTAGAGCTGAAAAGCGGTTGCCAGGAGGACAGCTGTCTCTTAGATTCTATCCTTCGCCATTCCATCATCATTGTCATCCGTTTATCCATCTCAATCCCTTCTTGTCATCATTTCTCTCGGCAGAACCCCATTTCCATCTTCCATCTCCACTATAGAGCAGTAAAAAAAAAAGAAAAACCAGAATGCAGAAATTTGTGGCCCGAGTCATGTGGGCCCAATTCCAATCCGACTCATTCAGAGTGCCATTAACCCTGCCTATCAAGTAGCAATATTTGAATCATCCGGATTTCAAAAAGTGACCCGCTTGTACCTGCAATCTCCAAAACCAGGTCAATCCATTCAAAGAAAAATATTATCTCTTCGTGTTTCCTCTTGATTAAGTCAATATGAAAATTTTTGGGAGCTTAATTGAAATTCAAAGAATTTGGTATAAACTTACATACAGAGATTGGTATTTTGAGAATGAGTTCTACTTTGAGCAATTTCTAAATTTGAAGCAAGACGACTTGACAGTTGATGAATACACACGCCAATTTCGAGAGTTTGCATGAGATATGCGAATTGGAGAAAGACGAGATACATGATTTAGCTCGTTATGTCCAAGGCTTGAGATCAGACATCTTGAAAAATATGAATTATTACAAAAAAACTCAAGAGGCATACTTAGAAGCCATCCGTGTTGAGTGTATGCTTAGACGATCTCGCATGCAACAATGTCGACAAAGAGCTCATATTGTGGAAAGACTTTTTGGAGGAGAAGACAGACCCACTATTGTCATTCGCCGACTCCTCAATACAAATGAAAAGGAAGTAGAAGAATGGAGACAGGCTCAGAAATTTCACACACACGAGTAAGAGTCGAAGACAAGTCCGCTAATTTGATTATTGACAATGGTAGTGCAATGAATTTTGTCGCGAAAGAGGTCATTGACAAACTTCATTGGCCAATTGAAAAGCTTCCTAAGCCCTACCAAATCACATGGTCTAATGGTAATGTTATCCCTGTGACTCATAGATGTTTGGTATCATTCAAAATGGGCCATTATGAAGACAAAATTTGATGTGATGTGATCCATATGAATATCGCTCATATTATTTTTGGATGTCCATGGCTTTTTGATCGAAATGTGCACTATGATAAAGAGGTGATTACATATACCATTTTGTGGAATGGAAAAAGGGTAATGCTCGTTCCAATGACATCAACAGCCTCATCTTTGTCTACATCATCTCCGTCCACTGAACCAAAGAAAGAGCCACAAGAAGAGCAAAGAGTTGAAAGAGCGGTCATGATTGCACCACAAGAGATACAAGTCATGCCAGCAGACATCAAGCGTGCAATAGATGATCAAGGTCAAGGCAAAGCTGATCTCATGGAAAATTTGGAACAAGTGCAAGATGATCAAGTTAGTGTTCCTCATGAGCTACAAGGTTAGAAGAAGAACAAGGAGAAGGAACCATTGAAGACTTTGACCGGCTTACCAAACAAGGTGGACATCTAGTAGATCTTGTTGTCATACCACTTCCGGAAAATCCAATTGCATCATCAGAAATCAAATCAATTGTCCCAGTGGTTTCACAAAAAGGTCACGTCATTGAAGTTCCTCACATTAACTTCATTTTTGAGGAGCCACAATGGATAGTCAATGTTCATGATCTGTTAGTACAACGATAATACCTAAAGCATCTAATAATCAGATCACACATCGAATTCACTTCATATATCATCAACAAAGACACCTCCAACGTACATCTCAATGGAGTAAAAGACCGCATCAAGCTTCCAAGCCTTGTCATGAGAATGCAGATCAAAAGAAGAAAAAAGATGTTTGTGTGACTGATTTTTGACCCAGGCGGACATTTTTTAGAAATTGTGGTTGAATTCTCTCCTTTTTTATCAGGCTAGCAACTCGCCGGAGTCGAGGTTTTTTTTAAGCGGGGGAGAATTGATGCAGGCCAGACAATAGGTCGGCAAACCCATTGAGTCTAGTCCGTAGGCCCAAGGGGACATCCATTTAGTTAGGAAATATTATTTAGTAATTTGGTTTTTTTATGATTAATATTAGTTAGTTTCCGTTTATTTTAGATATGATTGATATATTAGGAAATATAGTGGCTTAGGGATCAAGCCAACTCCTTTATAAAAGGATGTTAGGCCTCATTGTAATAGACACGCTTATTTCCAATTAATCTTTTGAGTTATGAGAGGTTTCTCCTCTTGTGAGGTTGCCCTAGTGGTTGGAATCCATCTTTGGATTCAATCAATCCTTAGGAGATTGACAGAGTTTTGTAATTGGAGCACAGTCCTTTGAGGACTTTTTAGGTTGGTACTCTATGCTAGATGATTGGCCGATCTAGTTTGTTATGAAAAAGATGAAGTGCCATGCATGCATATGATTGGCCAATCTAGTTTGTTAAGAAAAAGATGAAGTGCCATGCATGCATTTGGTAGTGTGGATTATAAAAGTGGCTTGAGTGGATTAGTTGCCCCGTTCACAATTGGGATAACATGAAGTTAAGGCTGCATGAGAAGTATCTTCCTCCAATTACGAGACTGCATTATTTGATTAGCTTGTAGCCTTCGCCAAGGAGCCTCTTTTGTCGAAGCATACATGGAAATTTAACGATCTAACTTTTAGATGCCATGTTCACGAAGATGATACTCATGTTCTCTCCCAATTAGAAGGTGGTCTTTGTGTTGAGATTCTTTGAGAGATGGAGCCAGTGTTGTGAAATTCGTTTCGGATTGCCTTTCAGTTTGGTCTCCAAACTGAATAATTTTGGTCGATTTCTGAATTTCGGCGAAATGTTTCGGAACAAATATAATATACATAATAAAATTTCAAAATAGTGAAATTTGGCAGGGCTCTTTTCCTATTAGGGTGAAATCTAATTAAGACCCTATTACTAAAGTTCTTTTAGGGCCCACATAAGGTTGGTTTATTTTAAATGGGTAGAGTATAATATAAGAGCCCCTAGGTTCAGCCCGCGAACCCAACCTGTCTCTGTTTGTATTATTAAAAGGGTGAAAAGGGTTTCATTTTCGCCCCTTTTATTTGGACCGAACGAACGAAATGAAATGAAAATCGAGATGGGAGGAGGAGAAAGAAGAAGATGAAATAACAAACGAAGAAGAAGATCGCAGCAACAATGGTGGCGGCGTCAAATGGTAGCAGCATCAACGTCGATCGATAGAAGCAGTGACATAGATCGATTGCCATTCTTCTTCTTCCCCCTTTGCTTTTTCCCCCTGTTGACGTATTCTTTTTTTGCCCGCTGCAAACTTCTTTTTCTTTTTCTGCTCGTCTTCTTCTACTTCCAATCAAACAAAAAGAAAGAGATTAGGGTTTTTTCCTTTTCAAAATTTTAAAGGGGGATGAAAGGGATTTTAGGGTTTCCTTTTATTTATTTATGTATTTTTTTTATGACCAAACATAGCATTTTGCACCTGTTCGGCGAAAATCTAAGAAATCGGATGAAACGGCCAAATAGGTCCGAATTTTGATCCGAATTTTTTTGGGGTTTGTTTGTTTCAGAATATTGCCCGAACTGAAATTATTCGGAAAATTCGTCCGAAACGAAACGAACTTCGTAACACTGGATGAAGCTCTTTATGCTTGATCAACTTAAGGATGCACGCCAGATGACATTTAAGGTGGAAAGAAGGCGCATTGGTTGTCATGTTGGGTAGTCACATGTTCAAACGAAGAAGCAAAGTGAGAGTTTTGCTTAGAGTTTTTTTGAAATCGTAACTAGAATTGATAGAAAAAAGAGCTTTACAAAAGAGCTTTATAGTATAAAAGGGTTATACTGAGAAGCGGCCGGGCAGATTCCCCAAAAAACAGTCACCTCCCAAAAGGAAAGGAAACAAAAACAAGAGAGGGAAAAGGAGAACCAAATCAAATTGAAGTGATTTCCCTCCAATTGAACATAATAGCATTAATAGATAAGCCCCAAAAATCTGGAAGATAGGAGACCCACGAGGCAACGCAGAATTTCAATCCAAGGATTAAGTCTTCTTGGGAGGAAGTTATCCCTTCAAAACATCTTTTTTTTCTCACTTTCCAAATCGTCCAGATGCAAGCCATGTAAGAGAGGCGCCATATGATCTTCCCTTTGGCTGTGGTAATCGGGCTAGCCCACTGATGGAACAGGTCGGGTAAGGACTGTGGCATGACCAAACTACAATTGAACTCCTCTAGGATCACTGACCAAAGCGCTTTTGTCTGCTTGCAATGGAGCAAAAAATGATCAACCGATTCCTCGTCCGCTAATAATTAGAATATGTCTGTGGCGAAGATTATCCATTGTTAAATTTTTTTTCTGAAGAGCAAGCCAAGCGAAAGCAATCTTCCATAAAGATGACCAACTTCGAGAAGCAGCTGAAGTGATCGATAAGGCAGAGAAGAAGGAAGAGATCGAAAATGAACCATCACGAGAAGGGATCCAAAGCTTGCTATCTTGCCCTTCTCTAGAACCGTGTATGCCATTAAGCACCTCGAGAAGATTGAAGAGATTAGCTTCTTCAGCCTCAGAAAGGTTCCTTCGGAAAATAGGCCACCATAGTTGATTGTTAGTGTTTGTGTCAAGTTAATCTCTAATCTTATCATTGCGGTTTTGAGCACAACTGTAGAGATCAGGGAACTGGAGCACTAAAGGGGTCTCACTGACCCAAACATCATGCCAGAAGGAAATTTGCTCTCCATTGCCAACTCGGTAGTGGATGGAATGGGTGTAAGAAGCCTTGGAACTATATATCCCTTTCCAGAAATTTGAGCACCTTCACGGAGGAGGAGAGATATCCCAACCATTTCTACTCACTTTATATTTGGCTATCAGGATGCTTTTCCAGAGGCCTTCTGAGTCATCTTCAAGTCTCCAAAGCCATTTACCCAACAAAGCCCGATTCATGATCCTTAAAGGTCTTATTCCAAGACCGCCAGAGTCTTTAGGGGAGCAGATTGTTTTCCAATTGACAATGTGGAATTTTTTAGAATCCTCACGGCCTTGCCAAAGGAAATCTCTTTGAAGCTTCTCAATGCGGTCAATAATTGCAGCGGGGCACTTGAGGATGGACATGTAGTAGATAGGAAGGTTGGCAAGTGCAGATTGGATCAATGCAATTCTTCCTCCCAAGGATAAATACGTAGATTTCCAGGAAGATAGCTTTTTCTCAATCCTTTCAAGCACTGGATTCCATACATATTTAGGTACTCTGTCCAAGCACAAGACCAAGGTAGGTGGAGGGGAAGGAGTCAGCCCTGCACCCCATAATGGTAGCATAGTGATAGTGGGAGATGTCTTCAATTGATACTCCAAGGATGGAGCTCTTTGAGAAGTTTATCATTAGACTCGAGATAGCTTCAAAGCATCTGAGAATGGCAACCAAATTTTTTTATTTGGTCCTCATCAGCATCACAGAAAAGAAGGGTGTTATCTGCATATTGGAGATGGGAGATAGAAGGAGCATTATGAGAAGGCTTGAAACTGTGGATCAGGTTGCGGTCTTCTGCTTTGGAAAGCATCCGACTGAGGGCTTCTCCAATAATGACGAATAGAAACACAGACAAGGGGTCCCGCTGGCATAAGCCCCTCTCAGCTGGAAAGAAACCCTTAGGTGAGCCATTGATTAGAATGGAGAAGGTAGCAGAAGAAATGCCTTCTTTAATCCAAATCCTCCATTTTGATCCAAAGCCCATCTTGCGCATCAAGTAAAGGAGGAAGTTCTAGTCCACCATGTTGAAGGCCTTTTCCAAATCAAGTTTGCAGATGATGCGGGGAAGTTTGTCCTTGTATCTGGAGTGGATGCATTCATTGGCGACAAGAACTCCATCTAAGATCTGTTTGCCTTGAACAAAGGCACCTTGAGATAGAGATATGATGGAAGGAAGGATCTTTTGGAGTCTAGAAGCTAGCACTTTAGCCAAGATTTTATAGATGCTACCTAAGAGGCTGATTGGTCTGAAGTCCTTAATACTGTCAGCCCCTGTCTTCTTTGGAATAAGGGCAATGAAAGAGGCACCAATCGATCTGGACAGCCTGCCCCTAGCGTGAAATTCCTTCATGAAGGCCATGATGTCAACTCGAAGGAGGTCTCTAGAATTTATGGAAGAATGACAATGGGAAACCATCTGGGCCTGGAGCGTTGTCGCTAGCAAGATTAAAGACCGCTGCTTTGACTTCTTATTCTTGGAACTCATCTTCCAACCAATTCACGTTCTTTTCGCTGATGGTGGAGAAATGGAGATTGTATAAGGAAGGCTTGCTAGTATCATCTTTTTTGTACGAGCTTTGAAAGAAACTGAGAATGTGGCTAGTAATCCCATCCCTGTCCTTTAATTTATTGCCATTGGCCAGCAAGTAATTGATCTTGTTACCCCTCATTCTGGTCATGGCTATACTGTGGAAAAATTTGGTATTCTTGTCCCTTTCCTTTAGCCAACGACATCTAGATCTTTGTTTCCATTTGATCTCTTCTTCTCGGACTTTACGCTCAAAAAGATCTTTAAGATTCAACCTCTTAGCGATATCCGCTTCAGACAACCCTTGGGATTCTTCTTTAGAGTAAAGTGATTGTAATTCTTCTAAAAGTTTAGCCTTGATTGATTCGACAAAAACCAAGTTGGTTGTCCTCCAATCATTGATACTTAGCTTCAGCTGCTTGAGCTTCTTGAAGAGTCTGGAACCTGCCCGACCGTTGATATCATAGCTATTCCACCAGTCCTTGATTAGAGCAATGAAATTTTGTTGTCTTCCAGCCACATTATCTCTAAGCGAAAGGGAGAGGGTCCCCACTTAAGACTTTTGCAATCAAGGAGGATAGGGCAGTGATTAGAAGTGGGCTTTGGTAGGGCAATTTGGCAGACTTAAGGATATAGATCAATCCAATCCCCAGTAACCAGGAATCTGTCAAGATGTGACAAGGTAGTGGGAGTTAATCCAATCTGATAAGGATTCCATATCAGCAGAAATTCTGCCATCCCTTGATTTGTCAGAAGGGAATCTAGTGATATGCTAGTCACCACCAATGCACCAAGGTCCAACCCATCTGCCACGAATGGAGTTAAGCTCACAGCAGAAAATGCCACGAAGTCTACGGTCAGTAGGGCCATAGACTGAGGAATAATCCAGGAGGAGCCATTTGTCCTATCTTCGAGCACTGCTGAGACAGAGAAGGTACCAATGAAGTGATCTTTCATGATGTACATCCTATTGTTCCATTATAGAAGGATAGCTCAGAAGTTCCAACTACATCAAGGGAGACCCACAGTCATTTACTGCTACCGCACAGATCCCTGATAATAGATTGAGACATTGAGTTGTGCTTGGTTTCTTGAAGGAGCAGAAGGTCTGCTCGAAAAGTGTGAATCACCATCTTTATAATTGCTCGCTTCACTGAATTCCCTAAACCTCGAACAATCCAAGATATAGCCTTCATTGACAACACTTCCTGGAAACTCTGACTCTGTTGGCATGCTGGAGAGAGAGAAGCTCGCAAGGGGACGGCTGTCATAGTTGATGGAGCACGATAGGTTCAGGAGCTCTCTGCTTCCCTTGCCTTTTGACTTCCTTTTGTAGGTGACAGGTCTTCAAAGGATTGAATCTCTTTCCTTTGCAAAAGCAATTAGGCTTTCCCACCCTCCTTTGCTGTTGTCTACTAAGATACCTATTGCCTCACCACTTTCTCTTATTTTTTGAGGTAACCAGGAGTTTGGGGATCCTGACAAGTAGCTTCTGTCTAGGGGGGCAGTGTTTGTGGGGACAGTAAGAGCTGATAGAGTTTGTCTTCTTAGGAGTGGAGACATCTTCATCTGATTTCTGTTGAGAGGGAGTAATGGCAGAATCCCTGAAGGCAGAGAGCACGGTGGCCGGCACAGAGCAGGTGAAGGAAGGGAGGGTTGGACAGGTAGCAATATTTGATATAGAGGAGTTAGAGTCCGAAACGTAGGAGCTAGCAAGCAGCCACAGGGCGTCTGTGTTCTCTCCACCTGGTAGTTGGGGTCGTCTGGGGCTGGCAGGGGTTGACTACTATCCTTGAGACGATGGAAGATTGGAGGATCCCCTGAGGAAGGGGCAGATGAGATCCTGCTCGACTCCCTGTTGTCGGAGGAAATCGATGTGTCCGGAGAGGAAAGCAAGGTTGAGGCAACAGTCGCATCAGGTATTTCAGAGATAACAGACCTCGATTCCTTTAGATGATTAAAAGGGGCGAAAGCTGGGGCTGATGAGTTGGGCTGACCCAGATAGTTTCTCCATTAGTCAGCCCATGGCCCGCTGGGGTATTATTTGCCGTGGGCCAGGTCAATGCTTCAGCTTTGGTCGAGTTAGAGGCCCCGGATCTTCCTGACCCCTAGCTCGTTTCTGGAGTCTTCCTTTGGCAGGATTTGAGAAGTCATCTTCGCTAGCAAGCCCTAGATCGCCATGTTCAAGCTGCATGGCGCTGGTTGCCGCTGAGGAGGTTCTAGCGTTATCGGAGGCGGGATCTTCTTCGGCTCTGACTGAGATGAGGAGTTCTCCCACAGACAGAGGGATTTGTAGCGGGAGCTTGCAGAGCTTGCTGGTCCTGACCTTCACATGGCCGTAGACGAGGTTTGTCTTCTCCGAAGTGATGCGATCTACCTCTATGATTGAGCCGATGAAATCGCCCAGGAGACGGAAGACACCCTCGTTCCAAGCTTGGAGCGGAACACCGTGGAATCGAATCCATTTGTTGATTGGGGGAGAGCCAATAGCCTCCATCCATCTGTCGAGGGCTATGAACGGGTTGGAAAATGACCCTGTTGCACAGCTTAGGACTCGGCGAACTTCCTCATCCGAGAGGAGTTGAATGTGGACGACGTCGTCTTCTAACAGTCTGATCCTGGCAGCCGATTTGCCCCAATGATTATCGAGCTAGCGAGCTACATCTTCCACAGTCTGGTTATGCTTGAGGAAGCCAATCAAGCTGAGGCCGAGGGCCTTCATTTCCGACTCAACAACCAAAGGGGCCACTTGGACGAAGTGAAATTGGCCATCCTTGACGATCCACCCTTCGCTTGGGTCAGGGATACGTGCTGGAGGGCGTTTCCAGGCGTTGGGAGGTTGTTGGCGCAGAAGCCCTAATTTGTCAATGGAGGTCTGGCAGATTCCCGCACTTGTTCCTGGTGTTCGAGGATGAGCTGTGTCGACGAGGATTCTTCTACCTCCCCAGGATCTCCCATCGACGATCTCGATGCCTTTCTTGGCTTTTATTTCTGTTTTGAATCTGACGAAACCAAACCCTCTCTACTTGCCAGAGAAACGATCGGTAGGGATGAAGGTGTCTATCACAGTTTCGGCCCTGCAGAACATTACTTGAAGCTCTGTCTTGGAGATTTCTGGAGGAAGATTAGACACGAAGAGGGAGAAAGCTGTGACTGTTGGACTTTTTCTCCAGGCAGGGTTGAACTTCTGCTCTCGGAAGCGCTCCATCTCCAGGCGCTAGCCTGGCACTTCTTTGTACACAAGTAATTCTAGCATCTACCTAAGAAGAGAATGTTTGAATTTTATCGATGTTCCGCTCAGAGTTATTCCAATAACTTCCGTGCCTTGGTCAAATCAATAATAACAATCCTTGCAACCTCGACTACCAACAAATAGTGGAAAATCTCTATTAATGAATTTCAACTACATTATATTACATTAATACAAATTGTTTGAGATGCGGTGCCCAAGGACATGTAGTTGTAGTTTGGTCGATTAAGAGTCTCCATTACTGTCAAAATGATGGAGAAAAGACATACGATACTATGCTTAGCGAATCTTATAAAAGGAACTAAATTCTCTATTGGAGATGTTGACGCTGATTTTACTTCTTTTTAGTGTTTTGACATCTACTTGCCACTAGGGCATGTTTGTTTGCATTAAGGGAGGAGTAGGATCACATTAGGTTAAAGTTAAAGAGGAGTGAGTTGAAATGAATGAGTAGATGAATTATTTTTTATGCGTTTGGATGGTTGGTGCAAAGCAAAAGCATTTAAATTTGCATTTGGTTTGATGAAAAGAATGGGGAATGAGTTACTCCACTTTTTTTTTTTAAATGAAAAAAGTAGATAAATTATGTGTGGTTGAGTTACTCCACCTTACTTTGTTACGTATCTCCGAGTAATTATGGGAGATAAAAAGTTGGGTTGGGGTAACTGCGAGCTGGGTAGGCATATTTACTTTACTTATTTGGGCAAATGCAAACAAACACCTCATCGGGTAAAGAATTCAACTGTTGGGATTTATTTCAACCCTCTTTCGCTTTACCACACTTGTAAACAAATAGGCCCCAAGAGGAGAAGGAAGATTGGTTGCCCACAAACATATTCCATACCCTTGTTCAATGTAATGATCGCCGTTGCACCCGGATTATGGATGCCGGTAGTGGAATAAATGTCATTTTGCAAGAGGTGATTGATAAAATGCAGTTGCAAGTGGAGAAGCACCCAAACCCATATTGGATTGCGTGGGTGAATGAGATGGCTATTCTAGTAAGGCAGTGACCAAAAGGTGCTTGGTGACTATTTGTGCCTATTCCTCTGAAGATTCAATGTGGTGTGGTGCAATCCCAATGAAAGTTGGCCATATCTTATTAGGATGACCTTGGCTTTATGACAGGGTAGGCCACAATAACAAGAGAGAACAACACTTGCAGATTTATATTCAAAGGTAAAAAAACACGTTTGAAGGCCCATGGAGGTTTCCCTGCACTTTTAGAAGAAGAAAAGAGCAGCTAAAGATGTTAACATCCTTACCATGTGCCACTTTGAAGATGAAAGTAAGGACAAGGGCATTATGTATGCGGCGGTGGCCAAGTTGTTGCAGAGCAAGATAAGCCTAGGGAGGAGCATCCACTAGAAGTTCAGAAGCTCTTAAAGGACTTTTCTGACTTGATCCCTGAAGAGTTACGTAACTAGCTCTATTCAATGAGAGAGATATAGCATGCCATAAATCTTGTGCTTGGATCGGTCTTGCCAAACTTGCCATGCTATTGCATGAATCCTATGGAGCACGTTAAGCTCTAGAGGCACTCACTTGGACAGAGGCTGATACAAAGGCCTTTGGGTGCATCAAAGTCAAGATAACAGAGACGCCAATTCTTAAATTGCCTAATCTGGACCGAAATCTTTGAAGTGGTATGGATCCTTTAGAAGTAGACATTGGTGGAGTATTGCTTCAAGAAGGTCATCCAATAGCCTTGTTTTGTGAGAGATTGAATGACAATTGATGCCGTATTCCACATATGATATAGAACTCTAGTGGAGTTTGAACTTTACCGCATTGGAGGCACTATCTTATCAGAGAAGAGTTCATTCTCTATTCTAACAACCAAGCATTACGGTACTTAATTTCTCAAAAGAAGTTGAGTGCTGGACCTGCTAAATGGAGCACCTACCTCCGCAAGTAACTTTTGTTCTAAAACACATGTTATGGGTCTGGAAATCAGGTTACTAATGCATTGACTCATTGGATGCGTCTCATGACTACTTTAGCGACGAAAGCGATAGGATTTGGTTAGATTAAACAAGATTATACTGATGATGAGCATTTTGGCTCGGTATATGATGAACTACAACAAGGGCAACTACCATAGTTTTGAAAATCGGAATTGTATCGGAAATCGTTCATGCCCATGAATCGAATCGAATTGTTAATCGTATCATGAATCGTATGGTTTTTTATTTTTCTAATAAAAATGAAAAATAATTAAAAAATAAGAGGAAAAAAAAGAAAAAAGTTAATTATTCATAACCATCCATTTTCCAATTTATAGTAGTATAAATACAATGACAAATACGTCTATTATACAATTATGTCAAGAACATCATGACATTTATTAATATATAATAAATGATATGTGTAAATAGTTAAATAAGTTTAAGGTATCAATATATTTCTTTTTTGTTGTCTTTAAATCAAAATATAAAAATAAAAATAAAATCCAAACCATCAATCTTACTCAGTAGGATATCGCTTGAAGTTAAGAAAGTGTTCGTCAAGAAAAAAACCAGGAAAGATTTAAAAAAAGAAGATATAAACAAGCTCCATGTGTACAATCCGTAGTTACCCAGTTCGTTCATGGGGCCTTCGAACTTCGAATAGTTCATTTCGAACAATTCGCAGTTCGATTCACGAACTGCCATTGAACTAGTCTCATGCTGTTCTCTAAAGTGAATCCTATAAATCTAGTTGTAGTGCCCACCTGAAAATCCAAGGAATTTCAAAAGCATGCGCCCCTAGCTATTAGCGCTAATCCAAATCTAACTCCAACCAAAGTGTCACCTTAAGATTGCTAACCAGTAAAACATGAAGTTTTTATTTTTCTTTTTTTTTTTTTTTTTTTTTTTTTTTCACAATGAATTTTTACACATGCAATCAATTTATGTGGACCCATCTCTAATCAGTGAAATCTCACCATAGTAAATATAAAGAACAATTATCTTCCGCGATTTGAATTTTAGATGTGGGCACTAGTGATTGCCTAGGCACGGACACTAATGAATTAGTTCATCGAGCTTGTTGAACCCGAACTGTGAATTAGATGAATTGAGATGTGAATCAAATGATCTTACTCCATCGAATTCATTGATCCAGTGAAGACTCAAATTTTCAAATTACGAACTTGAATGCAAATTAATCGAATTGCAAACTAGGTAACTATGGTACAGTCCAACACTCATATTCATTTCTAAAACCTCCCCAAAGCCACAAAAATTCTTAAGAGGATTCGTTAGTTACTAGATAACCTTTTAAAAGTAAAAAACACTAAAAGAAAGAAAGAATAAAGAAAGAAAAAAGGTAAAAGATTGTTAATATTAACTTATTGGTTGTAGTTATTCTCGCTCAACCGAATCGCTTGAATCGTAAGATTCGATGTAGTGAATATCGAATCATAAGATTCACACATGAATCCTAAGATTCATCTGTAAATGGGATTCGTTGCTGAGACATGAATCATTTTCCTTAGGATTTGGGGATACAAATCAGGATTAGGGATACAAATCGTAGGATTTTGATAATTATGACTACTACATCCAAAATATATCATGCAAGATTGGTAAATCTTTTATGGCACATGCTTATGTCTACCCTCAGCTTCTCCTCTAGAGTACATAGTATGGAAAATGCATGACGCAGGATTTGGTGGTCATTTAGGATGTGACAAAGCTATTGCTATGCTTGAAGATATATTCTATTGGCCGGTTGTGTTCCTAGGTTGCTAACTTCAGAAATTTGCTAGTTGGCTAGATGAGACAAAAGAACATTGAATTGTACTCTCCTTTGCCAATCCCTTGTAAGCCTTGCCATGACTTGAGTTTGGATTTTGTCTTGGCCTTTTCCATGACTTTAAGGAAAGCCAGTTCTATTGTAGCGATAGTAGATTGCTATTCCAAGATGGTGCACTTCATCCCATGCAACAAAACACATGATGTGGTAAAAGTAGCTTCCTTATTCTTAAAATAATTGTGAAATTACATGATGTGCCCAAAACCATTGTTTTTGATAGGGCCGTGATGTTTATGAGCTTTTTTATTCTCATTATGGAAATTGATGAAAACTAAGTTGCAATTCTCTAGTGCATACCATCCACATTCCACATGCAGATGGTCAAACCAAGTCTGTCAACAGGAGCCTTGTAAATCTTATTATACGTAGCTTAGTGGGTGATAATGTCACTACATAAGATCTTATATTGGCTATGGCCGATTTTGCTTATAACAACTTGGTTAACTGATCTACAAGAAGATCACCATTTGAAGGGTTCATGGGAATTCAACCGTGCTGACCCATGTGAAGATGCTAGTTTGTTGTTGCCTAATGATGCTCCTTGTACCTTCATGCTCTTGATTATTTTGAAAAATGATTCCTCATTGCTTCACCCAAGGTTTTTAATGACATCCCTCTTCTACAGGTACCTTACACAAGTATCCGTTATATTCATTTCATAAATGCAATTTATAGGTCTGGGTTTAGGGAAGTTGGAGTCAAAGAACTGGGCTCTGTTGGCTAAACGGTGGTGGAGGTTTATGGAGGATAGGGACACGCTTTGGAGGAGAGTTACTGTGACAAAATATGGGGTGGATGAATGGGGTTGGATTCCTAGTCGAGTCCTTAGGTATAAGGTGTTGTGTTTGTGGAGGAAAATCTCGAGATAGGAATATGTTTTCTGTTTTAGAGGGTTTTCTTTTGGGAGTGGGGTGGGTTTTAAAGTTGGAGAGAGTAGCCGTGCTTGTTTTTGGGGGGATTACTGGTTGGGTGTGGGTCATTTGTCTTTATCTTTTCCTAGTTTTTTCGGAGTAGTTTCAACAAGTTATCTTTGGTTAAGGATTGTTATATTGGTGAGGGTGGCTTTGTGTCTTGGGTTGTGTCTTTTAGGAGTTTGCGTTAGTTGGAAGTGCCAGAGTTTGAGTCCCTATAACACCTTTCTATTAATGCATGGGTGAGCCAGATGTTTGTATATGGAAACCTTACCCTTCAAGTGTTTTCTCTTCAAGATCCTTTCTTAATGCGATGGAGGTTTTGTAGACGGCTAGACCTAGTAGTTCTATTGTTTGGTTGGGTTTGATTTCTCCAAGAGTGGAGGTTTTTTATTGGTTTGGTGTGTCTGGGATGGTGTCTACGGTAGACAATCTGGGGGCTTGTCATCGGAGGCTTTTCTGACCTATGCGTGTTTTGTTGAAAGGAGATGGAGATGGTCAGTCATTTGTTCTTACATTCTGAGTTTTCCTTTTTCTTGTGGTGCCGGATGATTGGTCATAGTGTTGTTTTGTGGTGCTCTTCTGAGTCCATCCCAAGTATGTTAGAAGCTTGGAGGATGGCTCCTTTCTCGAGGTGTGGCTTGGTGCTTTGGAAGATTATTTCCTTTGCCATTTTCTGGTCTCTTTCGAAAGGGAGAAATGCTAGAGTCTTCAGAGGGTCTTCGATGCCTAAGGAGGATGTGCTTTTTGTTGGAAGATTATTCCCTTTGCTTCTTGTTTTTTCGTCTTTTTTGGTGCAATAAAATTTTTACAGTTATAAAAAATAAAAAAATAAAAAAGAGGAGGATGTGCTTTATTTGGTTTTTTTGCATGTAGCAAAAAGTGGGCATTTGTGAGGAGGGAATTTGACTCTGTAAGAACTGATGGTATCTTTCACAATTGGGAACCCACTCTTCTTAGCACAAGGCATAAGAAGAGTAATAGGATGGTGTGGGATCCTCCTTTGGGGGCTGCTTTGAAGTTTAATGTTGATGGGGCTGCTAGGGGAAAGCTGGGGTTAGCGGGGGTTGGTGGGGTGCTTAATAACGAGCTTGGGGTGGTGTTGGCATTGTTCTCTAAGAATATTGGGATTATAGAGTGTAACGAGGCAGGGCCGTGGCTATTCTTGATGCCCTAAGGATTTTCTATTCGACTTCTTTGCAGGCTCCTCTGATTGTGGAAAGCGACTCTCTTAATGCTATTTCTTGGGTTTCTTATTTGGCTCCGGTGCCTTGGAGGTTTCGATTTTACTTCAATGAGATTAAGTCCATTTGTCTTCACTCCAAGTTAGTGAAAAGGTCCTTCAATTTGCTTGCTTTCACTCTGTGTGTGTGTGTGTGTGTGTGTGTGTGTGTTTTCCTTTTTTTTTTTATCAGCAACGGTGAAATATATTAAGAAAAACAAAAACACCTCCCGTAGGTGTGCTGCTATAAGTGCTATATATCGTACACCCACCATAGTTACATAACAAAAGCACTGAAATTACAAGAACGATCTACCCATTTCTTGGCTAAAGAATCCGCCATTCCATTAGTGGACCTACTAATGTGTTGAAACGATGCTCGATGATGGATCTCGTTAAGATTGAAATCTTCTAAGGGCCTATGAATGATTTCGCCCAAGAAATGACATTAGAAGAGTCACTTTCCACAAGATGATTACTCTGATATGAGGAACAAAAAATTCGAAGAGCTCCAAAATGGCCAAAACTTTTTCTTCATTAGAGAATCTAAAACCTCAACATGTTTTGAAAAAATATATACACTTCTCCCTCATGATTTCTTAAAACGCTGTCAATCCTTGCCACCCTGGCTTGCCACGTGCTGTTCCATCTACATTAAACTTAAAGGACTCCAATTGAAGGAGAGCTCTAAGAACTCTTTCTTCTTAACAACTGAATCTCATACAAGTTCCCCAATTATACAAATTATTTTCCAACTTAAGATCTAGAAATTCCTTCCTTACACGAGCCCACTTTGTGATCCTCAACGCTATAGATGCAAGAAGACTTTCCTAAGATGGTTCCTTTCTGCTAAAAATTTAGTCATTCTTCTCTTTCCAAATTGACCAAAGAATGGAAAAGGGAACGACCCTCCACAAAATCAAACCACACCCGACCAAAGGAAACCCCTCCAAGCCTCAAATCAACTAATGAACCAGGGACACACCAATCCACACCACTCTTTGAGGAAATGCCCCCAAATGACATTGCAACATTATAGTGAAGAAATAGATTATCAATTGACTCCCTCTCCCTCCCACAAAGATAGCACATATCAGACATTGTATGATTTCAATATAATCACCACCTTGTCGAGATGGAGAGCGAGCAAGCAAGCTTGGGCTTGATAACTGGGCTGCAAACGAGACAAGCTAGGGCTGGCCCAACTAAGTTCAGAGTTCAGACCGTAGCCACAAACCAGTAAAAATACAAAAACGAAGCAGCTTGTAGTGGCTCTCATTCAAACACTCCCAAGTAGCAAGGCGAAATTGATATGGGGAAGAAGGAGAAGAAGCAGAGACCAAAGCAGCAGCATCGACGCCTTTATAATCAATTCAACGAAGATGATGATGATGCCTTGCCTTCTTCTGCTTGCAATCTCCCTTCCTCAAGCGAGAAAATTAAAGAAGAAGATGATGATGAAGAAGAAGGAGGAAATGAAGAAGGAGATGGGAAGCAGTTGTCCCCTTCGAAATTCCTCCTCTACCATAAATCTGTACTGGCAATACTTTTGCATCCCTCCTTATCTCTGTAAAACCCTTACTCTACCAATAGAGAAAAACAAACAAAGAAAACAGTGAGCATTTCTCTGTGTTTCTTGCTGGTAAGAATTTGTACTGACATGGAGGTTTGCTTGACTAACCAAATAGCGGGGAGTGGATTTCATGATGGGGGTTGGGTTAAAATGTAGTAGTCACTAATCACCAAATTAGTGAACTTGCTAGTAGGCCACTTTGTGTTGTTGATCACATCCTTGAGTTTGAGTGCTGGAGAGGGGAAAGATTAGTAGGTCTAGGAAAGGCCCAAGTAATAGGTTTCTGTTTTCTCTTTTTTTTCCCCAAACACTTGCGAATAGTCAAGCTACTAACAAATAATTAGAGAAATAGAAATATTCCTAAACTATCTTGGGTGGGACCACTTGTGAGCCCGTTCTGTGTCAGAATAGTATTAAATGCAGGGTTTCTTATTGAATGTTATATGGGGGTTGAAACCGCCACTTTTTGAGGGGTGTTTTGTAGAATTCCACACGCGCGTGCGTGCGCGCATTCTGTAACAGTATATGGGGATGCCCAAATTCAATTTGAAGAAAAAGGAAGAGTGAAACCAAATTTATAACCATTGGTCCATGTCTGAAAAGTTGATTAAGAAGCTATGTGATTCCGTAGGGTTGATGAACATATTGAAAACAAAACTAATCTAATCCCCTGCCACTTAGGGTGCTTTACATGAATAGTCAAGTCGTGAGGGGCAATTTTAAGCTGGATTTCTGGTGTAAGCATGCATGCAGCCACTAGTTGGGTTTTAGATGGAGACAGACTATAATATAAAACTTGGTTTTAGATTAAGGGATCTTTCAATAAAACAAAATATGCTTGGCAGTCAGCTTGCTAATCTTTTGATATTGAGAATTGTAAAAATGATGTGGTTTTGATGTTGTAGACATGGATAGATGCCGGATTTTGTTGTGGAGGCCTTGACAGTTAAGCCTGGAAGAGACAGTGGATGGGAGAAAGAAAATACTTTAATTTTCTTTGAGAGCTTGTGAGGATTACTCAAGCACCCATGAGTAATCCTCGATTCTACTTAAAAAACAATCCTATGGGAAAAAAGGACCTATATTGAGAATAAATCAAGGTCCTATGATAAAGAAACAATTCTTGATTTTGCTTAAATTGATGAGATGTCTTTATAAGGCCACAATGTAAGGAAGAGTGCAGGAGGCTTTTATTCTTTGATTATGAATGAAGATATAGTTCTTAATTTTTTTTCCATTGTCTAAATGTTACAAGAGAATGTGCTATAAATTAAGCTGTAGGAACTTTAGTATGGCTAACTCTTATGAGGGATATTTGGCAACATATAGGCACATACATATTATTCCTTGTTCTAGCTGCTACTTTTGGCTCTCTGAAGTTTTGGTTGTTATGATTAATGTAAAAGGCATTTGACTGAGTTGTTGAGAAACACTGATTTAGATCTGAAATGATAGAATCTATTAAAAATTTAATGGATTTTGAGCATACAGATGTCCTTAAACCGGACTTTTGTCTACCAGTTGTTGACTTTTATTCGTACATGATAGGATGGTGGAAAGATTAGGTTTCGTCATTTCATGGATAATCACACTTAAGATGCAGTGCAAATTCATGGATCAAAATTTCCTTAACTTGGCCATATTGGCTGAGACTGCTCCGCTTATTTCAATTTATTGGAGTTTACGTGTGTATTGGCTGATAGGCCCTGATACGATGTGTATCAGCCGATAAATTGGGCGTATCAGTCAATTTATCTATTGTATTGGCCAATAAAAGCCTATCTTTTCTACATTCTTTTGTGAGGGAAAGATTGTAAAGACTGTGTTTCATATATCAATTCCTTAGATCCAAGTTTAGTTATTAAATAGCAAGTAGTAAGCAGTAACTACCAAGTAAAGAATACCATCTAAGTACAAATATAGTACATAGTACATAGTACATGATTGATGATGTCACGTTACTGCATATTATACACATAGTTAATACTAAATAATGATCTTTGACTATTAACAGTAATTGGGTCTATATGTAATTTGGCAAGATGAATATAGGTGAGAATATGTCAATATTCTTATTTTAAACTATTGAAAAATTATATTTCTACCTTAACATTGGCAGAGGTCCCAAAAACCTGATCTTTATTGAATATCAATCCACAGGTGATTAAATTAATAATTAATCCTAATCCAGATTAAAAGCAATCAAACCACAAAGAGAGGACGCTGGATTTTTACGTGGAAAACCCTGCTCGAGAAAAACCACGGGCCTTATTGTCTAGGCTAACATGCAATCAAGCACTATATGAATCGAAACTTACAAGAGACAACCCTTTCACAGTTGTTAACTCAAACTAAGAATTGCGCGATTTTATCGACTACTCGCTGTGCACCTTCACCGTACTTGAATCGAATGCCTCAAAGCAGTCTTTAAGACGTCTATATCAGAGGAGTAGAATGGAGCATTAAACCAAAGCTTGAATCTTCAGCACACCACGTGATAGCCTTGGGGGAAGATGGATCTCTCAAGTTTTCTCTAGGAATTTTCCTTGTTGGAGAGGTGAGGTTGAATAGAGAGATAAAGGCTTTATATAGGCCTAGATTCGTGCCTCAAGGGTTACGAATTGGTTAGAATTAGTAATTGCATCTTGAGACAAATTAGAAGAGAGTTCCGAGCAAGTTTCTAATTTTGCGCCCAGGTTTGCTCGAGCGACCAGAGAGTTCGCTCGAGCGATCAAGCTACTGTCATCGAAAATTTGAACTTCAGACCTTGGCTCGAGCGAAGAATTGGAAAGTTTGAGCAAAAGAGCTTCTGTTTGGTGTTCGCTCGAGCGGTCAAGGATATCGTTCGAGCGAATTGAATTCTGTCTTCAGCATAGAAGGATGGCTCGAGAGAACATAAGTGAGGCTTGAGCGAATGATATACTGTGAAGGGTTCGCTCGAGCGAACTGATGATCGCTCGAGCGACCAGTGTCAGTTCCATAATTTAGACAAACTCCTTCATTAAACGAACTTCTTCGTAGATGATCTTGGGCAGTCCTTTTCTAAATAAAAGTACATCATAAAGAGACCCGGTTTTGTCCATTACCCAATGAATTAGCCAACCTAAAATCCTTACAATCTCCCCATTTGGCAATTCATGGACAAAACACCTATTACAAGAAAAATTCTACCCATTCAACACTTAAAGAACACAACCGAACTAAAATCCTTCCAAACTGTTTAGAGCCTTGGAATACCCGCAAAGTCTTTCACTAAAGATCAAGTGTAGAATCATAGAAAAATAATAACCTCATAGCATACGCAATCAACACACCTAATTACTCCCCCTTTTTGGACATAGATTGACAAAGACAAATAAAAAGTAGAAAAGCAAAGACAAAAGTACCAGAATACTAAACCAGAAAGAGAATGTTTGAAAAACAAAACATGGATGAAGTAGAGACAACGAAAGCAAACCAAAAGAAAACCATCAATAGTCCATAATCAGCAAAATGAAAGTAAAAGAGAAGGAAACCAGGGAGTCCGTCATTGAAGTCCTTGTCCCATCCTGGCAAGGATCTCAACAAGAGCAGCATATACTAGAGTGAAACCTATATCAACCCTGGCAGACAAATCTTGAAGTTGTGTAGCAAGTTGATCTATTCTGTCCGTTTGCCTCTGATCCTCCCCTGACCATGTGCAGCAGGCATGTCTTCCTCTTCCGCTTGAATTTCTTCACCATGAGCACCAATGGGGATATGAGCTGTAGATTGTGAAAGTGTACGAGCATTTATTGGATCTGAGATCTTCTGAACGAGCTCATTTGAACTTTTTGAAACCTCCTTAAAATTGAGAAAGTCAGTGATGAGTACACCAAATGGAAGAAAGAATTCTTCTTGGCGGTGAGAGATTTGATGAAGACATTCAAAATAACTTGAGGGATGTTAACTTTCTTCCCAGTTCCAATGCAGTACATTAAATATCCATTCGTTTGAGCCACATCAGAAGTGTGTCCCCTAGGGTCCAAATTATGACACACAAACCGGTTGAAAAACTGGTATTCTTCAGTCAGATTTCTATGGAGTATCTTGCCTCCAGGCCATCGAGTCTCTGCTCCACAAATTGTGGTGGCAACAGTGTCATAGTTAATAGGAGCTGGAAGTTCATCCGGAATTGGGTAATCCGGATTTACAGCTTCTGGGATGGAAAGGTACTCAGCAAGATCAGCCACAGAGATTGTCTGCTACTTTCCTCTTACATAGGTCTTGACAGAGCCAGAGTCCAAGACCTCCATGTTACAATAAAACTCTTGAACCCAGTCAACATGGATTTTATCTGTATTGAACTTGATTAAGGAGAATCAATTCCATGTAGCAAGGCTTCTGAACACTCTTTTGTTCCGGGTACCAAAAATGATGTCATGTTCAAGCTGTAAAAAGAATTCTCAAATACGTTTGTGGGACAGTTGAATATGGAATATGGATGTCAAAAGACACCAACACAACCATTGTTGGTTATTCTGAAGCTGATTGGGCAGGATGTGTTGACAATCGAAAGAGTACATTTGGTGGATGTTTCTTTGTTGGAAATAATCTGGTTGCTTAGCATAGTAAAAAGCAGACTTAGACTTCTCTGTCGACTGCTAAGGCTGAATACATCGCTGCAGGAAGTTGTTGCACACAACTCCTTTGGATGAAACAAATGCTACAGGATTATGGAATTGAGCAAGAAACAATGATTGTCTTTTGTGACAATTAGAGTGCTATTGATATTTCCAAAAATCCATCCCAACACTCTCGAACTAAACATATAGATATTAGGCACCATTTCATTCGTGATCTTGTGGAGGGGACAATTGCTTTGCATCATATTTCTATTGAAACTCAATTTGCGGATATTTTCACAAAACCCTTGGATGCAACACGGTTTGAATCTACGAAAATCTTTAAAGATTTCTCTTATTCCCTACACTCCATAAATTTTTGTCTATTTTAGTGCACACTCACATTTCCAAATGACCATTTTTTTGGTGTTGCACTGCACCGATCGCTTTCGATTCTCTCACCGCTATCTCCATCTCTATCTTTGAGAGATGTCTTGGCAGTGTTCAGAAGCCTTGCTACCCGGAATTGGTTCTCCTTAATCAAGTTCAATACAGATAAAATCCATGTTGACTGGGTTCGAGAGATTTATTGTAACATGGAGGTCTTTGACTCTGGCTCTGTCAAGACCTATGTGAGAGGAACAATCTCTGTGGCTGATCTTGTTGAGTACCTTTCCATCCCAGAAGCTGTAAATTTGGATTATCCAATTCTGGATGAGCTTCCAGCTCCTATTAACTATGACACTGTTGCCACTACAATTTGTGGAGCAGAGACTCGATGGCCTGGAGGCAAGATACTCCATGGAAATCCGACTAAAGAATACTGGTTTTTCAACCGGTTTGTGTGTCACAATTTGAACCCTAGGGGACACACTTCTGATGTGGCTCAAAAGAATGGATATTTGCTGTATTGCATTGGAACTGGGAAGCAAGTTAACATCCCTCAAGTTATTTTGAATGTCTTCATCAAATCTCTCACCGCCAAGAAGAATTCTCTTCTTCCATTTGGTGTACTACTCATCATTGACTTTCTCAATTTTAAGGTGGTTTCAAAAAGTTCAAATGAGCTCGTTCAGAAGATCTCAAATCCGATAAATGCTCGTACACTTTCACAATCTACAGCTCATATCCCCATTGGTGCTCATGGTGAAGAAATTCAAGCGGAAGAGGAAGACATGCCTGCTGCACATGGTCAGGGGGAGGATCAGAGGCAAACGGACAGAATAGATCAACTTGCTGCACAACTTCAAGATTTGTCTGTCACGGTTGATATAGGTTTCACTCTAGCATATGCTGCTCTTGCTGAGATCCTTGCCAGGATGGGACAAGGACATCAATGACGGACTCCCTGGTTTCCTTCTCTTTTACTTTCATTTTGCTGATTATGGACTATTGATGGTTTTCTTTTGGTTTGCTTTCGTTGTCTCTACTTCATCCATGTTTTGTTTTTCAAACATTCTCTTTCTGGTTTAGTATTCTGGTACTTTTGTCTTTGCTTTTCTACTTTTTATTTGTCTTTGTCAATCTATGTCCAAAAAGGGGGAGTAATTAGGTGTGTTGATTGCGTATGCTGTGAGGTTATTATTTTTCTATGATTCTACACTTGATCTTTAGTGAAAGACTTTGCGGGTATTCCAAGGCTCTAAACAGTTTGGAAGGATTTTAGTTCGGCTGTGTTCTTTAGGCGTTGAATGGGTAGAATTTTTCTTGTAATAGGTGTTTTGTCCATGAATTGCCAAATGGGAGATTGTAAGGATTTGAGGTTGGCTAATTCATTGGGTAATGGACAAAATCGGGTCTCTTTTTGATGTACTTTTATTTAGAAAAGGACTGCCCAAGATCATCTACGAAGAAGTTCATTTAATGAAGGAGTTTGTCTAAATTCTGGAACCGACACTGGTCGCTCGAGCGATCATCAGTTCGCTTGAGCGAACCCTTCACAGTATCTCCTTCGCTTAAGCCTCACTTATGTTCGCTCGAGCCATCCTTCTATGCTGAAGACAGAATTCAATTTGCTCGAGCGATATCCTTGAACCCTCGAGCGAACACCATTAGAAGCTCTTTTGCTCAAGCTTTCCAATTCTTCGCTCGAGCCAAGGGCTGAAGTTCAAATTGACAGTAGCTTGATCGCTCGAGCGAACTCCCTGGTCGCTTGAGCGAACCTGGGCGCAAAATTAGAAACTTGCTCGGAACTCTTTACTGATTTGTCTCACGGTGCAATTACTAATTCTAACTAATTTGTAACCCTTGAGGCATGAATCTAGGCCTATATAAAGCCTTTATCTCTCTATTCAACCTCACCTCTCCAACAAGGAAAATTCCTAGAGAGAACTAGAGAGATCCATCTTCCCCCAAGGCTATCATTTGGTGTGCTGAAGATTCAAGCTTTGGTTTCATGCTCAATTCTACTCCTCTGAAGTAGAGACGTCTTGAAGACTGCTTCAAGGCATTCGATTCAAGTACGGTGAAGGTGCATGGCGAGTAGTCGATAAGATTGCGCAGTCCTTAGGTTGAGTTAACAACTGGGAAAGGGTTGTAAGTCTCTTGTAATTTTCGATTCATATAGTGCTTGGTTGTCTGTTGGCCTAGACAATAAGGCCCGTGGTTTTTCCCGAGCAGGGTTTTCCACGTAAAAATCCTGCATCCTTCTCTCTTTGTCGTTTGATTGTTTTTAATCTGGATTATGATGAATTTTTAGTTTAATTGCCTGTGGATTGATATTCAATAAAGATAAGGTTTTTGGGAACTCTGCCTGTGTTAAGGTAGAAAGATAGTTTTTCAATAAATTGTAAGGAAATTAGGCTGGCTAATTCATTGGGTAATGGACAAAACCGGGTCTCTTTATGATATACTTTTATTTAGAAAAGGACTGCCCGAGATCATCTACAAAGAAGTTTGTTTAATGAAGGAATTTGTCTAAATTCTGGAACTGAGGATCGCTCGAGCGAACCTTTCACAGTATCTCCTTCGCCCAAGCCTCACTTATGTTCGCTTGAGCCATCCTTCTATGATGAAGACAGAATTCAGTTCGCTCGAGCGATACCAATTGAAAAATTACCTTTCTACCTTAACATAGGCAGAGGTCCCAAAAACCTGATCTTTATTGAATATCAATCCACAGGCGATTAAACTAATAATTAATCCACAACGATACATTACCAATATGACATTGAACTGCCTTGAATTGTCCAATAATCCCATATGTTTTACTTGCTAATGTACTTGCTAATGGAAATAAACATTAAAATTTAACATTTTCTATTATATATATCAGATTTTTTAACCTAAATTTGAATTCGTGTTGATAATTGATACATATTTTCGCAACCAATACGCATCACCCAATATGTGTCGTCCACCCTTTGTAACCAACCACATTGTTTTTATCCTTTGCATAAATCAGCTGTCATGGTGCCAAGTACCCAACCGAGTGTATGTGATTAGTTATTCTTATTGCAAAACGAATTTTTTTACGTAATTTGTGCAATGACTGGAGTGCTATATGGTCATGCATGCAATGCGATACAGGTTATAGCATATAATGAGTATGATGTATATGGTGCTCTGTAATGCATGTTTGTCTACGTATTGTCTTGATGCAACATGATGCATATGGTGCAGTGCTTATAATAATGAAATGTGGAGTGCATGCAATTATAAAGAATGGACTGCCGAGCGCAGGAGTGTAGAAGAGAATTGTCGATATATATAATATGATATACAAGGTAGAGAAATGTTCTACGAGCAACCTTATATGCAGTCTAGCTCCGTGGGTCCCACTTGGGCCTAACTTTAATCAGTGCTGGCCCCTTGACACTCCAATCCCTCCCAAGATCTTGCATTAGGCCCAATTTCACTCTCATCAAACCTTTATCCACCATTGAATTGAGTCTCTTAAGAAATCTATGGTTAAAAGACCATTGGCTATTAAATCAAGGGCCATGATGATCTTACTGGTGTGATTTTTTGTTGACCCCTATCTATAAGGAGTGTCATCTAAGTGGGCCCCAGGCATGAGTCGGACCGCATAAGTGAAGTATGCGATATTGCGGTCTGCTTGTCGGAGAGCACTACCCAATGTATGTATCTGTAAATTATAAGAAACTATTAAACTTTAAGGCCCTTAAATCACTGATTGCGATGCTTTGATTGAGATGATTTTTTACCGAAATCATATCCACAATGAGACCTTTCCATCACTCTATTGCTCCATGATTGGCATGCAGCCCAGTGAGCCGCATGATGGGCTTAGTTTTTTAACCTGCTCAAGGCTTTTGTGATAGGTGACAATTATAGCACATGGGACCCAGCTAATAGTCCAACCCCCTCCCACTCACTACTGCCGCCTAGGGATTGGCATGCACTCTTAAGTTGGCACTAATCTGAAATTATCCTCACTATTGATTGAACTCCATAGAAAATGTTACTTAAGAAACTGTGAAACTTTAGGGTCCCTAAATCAATGGTTGTGATTATATGATTGAGATGGATTTTTTTCCCTAATCATATCTGCAATTTGACCTTTCCATCTCTTTATCCCCACATGAATAACATGCATCCAAGTGAGTCCTATAAGGGGCTTAGGTTTTACCCCGAGAGGTTTATGGATCTTTCATATGAAAGGTTTTTAGGGTGTTTTTGTTGTAAATAAATGCTTAATGACCAATACGACAGGTTGAAAATAGGGTTTCTATTGTGTTCCGTTGAAATTGTGAAGACAAAAAATTAAATAATGATGACTGCTAAAAGCAGTATGCAGCTGGTAAAATCATTACATAACGACTCCTATTATAACAATGGCTGATGTGATATCTGCTGATGGGACAAAGCTTGATATTTTTTTTCTCCCCATATCATTTCTTTAGTGCTTAAGTAGTTTCAATGATTGACTAGTACGAATTCATATTGAAATTGATCTCACGCAAGGTTCTCAGCACCCTTTCAGGACAAGATATCCACAACTACTGTAATCTTCACAGTTATGGCTGTAATGTTTTGCATTCTCTTATTATTATTATTACATTTATGTGCTTACCTAGCATTAGACACGTCTTTAGGGGCATTGGGTCGAACAACTTCCTCTTGTCATTATTAGTTCTAGTTCTCATTGCAATTTATTTTTATTACTCTTTAACGACCTTGCAGGGGTTGGAAAAAGTTGCTTGCTGTTGCGTTTCTCTGATGATTCTTTTACCACCAGTTTCATTACCACAATAGGGTATGCTTTAAAAAATCTCTTTAATTGGACCGCCCAGTATCATTTTATGGTGCTTACTCAGAATATTGGCTGTATATTAGGATTGACTTCAAGATTAGGACAATTGAGCTCGATGGGAAGCGTATCAAATTGCAAATTTGGGATACTGCTGGTCAAGAACGCTTCAGGACTATTACAACTGGTACTGAAATGTCTATGATGTTTCCCTTCATGTCTGGATTAAGTTTTGCAAACTGTCGTGTCCATTATCTCTTGAAATTATTCTTGGATGAATGCCTTGGGCACTGTGCGTGCTTCATAATCTTCAAGGTATTGATCACATCTCTCCCATTGTGCCATTTTCACTGAGTTTTATCATTTATTTTGTAGCTTACTATAGGGGAGCCATGGGCATATTGCTGGTGTATGATGTCACGGACGAGTCTTCTTTCAACAGTATCCATTTTTGTTATTTTTCTGTGTTGCATCATTTTCTCTTGTATTACCTTTTGTGAGTCCTCATTCAAAACATCCCAGACATCCGGAACTGGATCCGAAACATTGAGCAGCATGCTTCCGACAATGTTAACAAAATATTGGTGGGCAACAAGGCAGATATGGATGAGAGCAAGCGGGTAAGCACAGCTTGACGATCCATTTATATATTCTTCTGGATGCATTTCATTATGAGAACTAAAATTTTCATGATTGTTGTAGGCTGTGCCGACATCAAGGGGCCAGGCTCTAGCTGATGAGTATGGCATCAAGTTTTTTGAGACGGTTAGTCAAAGTCACACACGTCCTTTTGAGTGTCAAATGTCAATTCTCAAATTTTGATTGAAATTAATGGTATCTTGATGATAATTCCTGGATTCTATTTGTGTAGAGTGCAAAAACCAACTTAAATGTGGAGCAGGTTTTCTTCTCCATTGCTAGAGATATTAAACAAAGACTTGCAGAGAGTGACTCGAAAGCTGAGGTATGTGTGTTGCTTTTCTGAATATATCCAGATAAATGGTTATATATACACATTAAGGCCACGCTTGGGTACAGGTTTGAATATTAAGCTTTTGTTTCATCCCTGAAAAGGAAAAAGTTGTACTTTTTCTTTAAAAATTTTATGGCTACTACATACGGTGTTTAGATATCGTGATATTATTAAGCTTTTCTTATTCATCAAATCATTTACCTGTTTTAAGTTTTGTTATTACTGCATGCAGCCCACAACCATCAAGATAGATAAACCAGACCCAAGCAAGGGTGCTGAAGGTGGACCAGTGAAATCTGCTTGCTGTGGTTCATAGGAGCCGTATATAACAAATGAGATCACTCTAGAGTTTTGTCATGCCAGCACTCTGGGTTTTCTCTTGAGCATGTGACAGCTTTAGAATTGGAAAAAAAAATCAGAACTGGTTTCATGGCATTCTGGGTGGCACCTTTGTACACTGCATGTTGGACCTCAGGGCATTGTATGTTCTTGGTTCCGCTATATGTGCTTGGGCTTTGGGTGAACTTAATACCAGTCACTTGTATCTGACAACCTTTATCTTGTTGATCTCTTTTCAGCTGTTTTTTCTCTCTTTCTATTCTGGAGTTTAAAATGCTCATCTATAACCCATTTGGTTTTATTAACTAGTTTTGACCATTCTCTGAAGCGAATCACATCTCTTGGTTTGCTGATTGTTGATGGTCGGTTGTACTATGTTTTCATTTTTCATGAGCAAGTGTAGTACTGAAACTTATATAATATTCTCTGCTGAACTCCATTGTTTGTTCAATCTTAGTTGCGTTTTTTTACCATTAATTTGTGAGGGAGAAAGAAGCCCCCCCTTACCCTACCTCATTTATGCGGCGGGCTGGTCCTAGGCTGTGAGCCAAAGCTCTCTCCCTCGCAGCCCTCTGCAGGCGTGTACAATACCTAAGCCCTTCAATGGCCAGAGTTAACCATCCTTTATTCGAGTTAAGGATTGATACAAATGCAAAAATTTGTGCCACTTCTAAAAGAATGGATGAAATAAATTATTTTATCCTTATGCAAAAACATTAATTAAAATTAAATAAAATAAGCTAAATTGATAGTATTGCGACATGAAATTAGGACATGGAAGACAATATAGCACACTATTAGTTCAAGTAATGTGGCCAAATTTATTTGTCGGGCTATTAGAAGTATTGTTTTACTTGAGGTCTTTCTAGTTGTAGTTTTTTTTTTTAGGAGAATCATTTACTACATTCTTTTAATAAAACAATAATATAGACAATCAAAGCTTGTTTGACAAGTCTAATATGATTCAATTAGATATATCTCAAATAAGCATTAGACCTTTTCCAAATAATTATTTATTATATGTGGTTTAAATAAACATTAGATCACTTTGAAATAGCATTAATCCTAACCTGTAATTCAAACACCACCATTGGATTTTATAAAATAGCAATTAAACTTTGACTGCTTAAGATGAATAATCAAATATTATTTGACCCATTTGAACATGGGTCAGAGTTACAAACTTTTAACTCCCGATGTGGGCTCTATTTGAATGAAACATCAATCATGGAAGTAAAGGGAGAAAGAAACGGACATCCATCTAAACTCTCAGAACTTCAGAAGTTTATATTAATGGTAAAAATCAGTCTAATCAATGACAACGTAAATTCTCGTTTCAATCATATGTCCGTGTGGGGCAAATGTAGAGTCAAACAAACATAGGTGGTAATATTGCGATCTGTGTGGGAATATTTATAAAAAAATGCTTACCTAAAATTTGAATATTCTTGTTTGACAAAACATCAAAAGTCTCTTATCATTAATTTCTAATCAGTGAGGTTACTTATAATTTTTTGGTAAAAATTCATATATATATATATATATATATATATGAATATGCTCCTACAAGAGATATCTTTCACTTTATATAAGATATATGGGTGGGGGCCCTCACACTTATATTGTTGGCATTGGATATGAATGTGAGGGCCCATACACAGTCTCTCATATAAGAGAGAGCTATCTCTCACCTTATATGAGAGATAGGAGTGGGGGTGTTGTTGGCATTGGATATGAATGTGAGGGCCCCCACAATCTCTCATATAAGGTGAGAGATATCTCTCACCTTATAAGAGAGATAGGAGTGGGGGCTCACATATATAAGTTGTTGGCATTTGATATGGATGTGAGTGTTCCCACCTTATCTCTCATATAAGGTGAGAGATATCTCTCATAGGAGCATCTTCCATCCCTATATATATATATATATATATATATATATATATATATTTAGGGGCTAGCTCTCCTAAGCTCAAGCTTAGAATAAGGTAAACTCAAGTGTGTGGTGGGGCCCACTTGGGGACCCACATGAGGATGAGGGGATTTTAAGGACTCTTTAGTATTCTCTTCTCTATAAAAAATTAGCCCCAATCGTGATTTCTATCATCTCCATATGGGCCCAAAAGTTTAATGGTCAATAGTTTATTTGTATCGATACATAGTCGATCCAACGATCCACTAAATTCGGATTTGACCAAAAGTTGGTGGACATGTGCAATTTAGGGGGGTCATGTGTTTGGTTCATTTGGATGGACTAAAGGTGGGCCCCACAAGCATGAGCTTACGCAATTTTCTCCTAAGCTTGAGCTTAGGAGAGCCTTGCTCATATATTTATATTGAATATGTAGTCATTAAACTTGTGGGCCACGGATGAAGGGGTTAGGGGCATGAGTTTGGGGTCAAACTTGATACTTGGGGTGGTCTCACATAGATCTTTCCATCCCTCCTGGTCCCATCCCCAAATGGGGCACAAAAAAGTTCTCACATAATATGTGAGAACAATTCCCACCTGAATATTACCCTATATATATATATATATTATATTATACATACTATTTATTTTAGATATTAGTAGACAAAGGGATGGGCCGGGCTCCCTCGGGCCGTCTAATTCAAGCCCTAGCTCGGCCCTCAAGATTATGGGCTTTTCAAAATCGGGCCCTACCCTATCCTCGGGTTTTAGGACAAAATAGAAAAGCCTTCTCTTTCTGGGCTGGGCCCCTTATCAAAGGACCGGATTGAGAATCCTATATGCTATATTAAAAAAGAAACATTGTTTTGACTTTATAAGATTCTCTTTTACATCACTGTTGTATCATCTGATTTTAGAGACGAGAAGAATACAATGACAATTATAATGTAAGCATCTTAGAAATAACACTGGCTCTTCCTAGCCAAATGATCTTACAAGAAGAGCTATAAACAAAAATTAAGTGTTAATAAACAATCTTGGAAAGAAAAATGAGAATTATAGAAGTTATTAAGGTCGATTTAACTCTTGCCGAATCTCCATATCCACTACTGTGGGCTGGGGCCGGCGGCGGCGGCGGCGGCGGCAGCGGCAGCGGCTGTGATGGAGGTGGTGGTGCAGGTGGTGGAGACATAATTATACCTGTAAAATAAAAATGGAACTTAATGTCAAACCCATTTACAATTGAGAAACCCCAACACTGTGTTCAGGGTTAACATAGACTAACCCTAGTGATATAATCCAACCTCTTTCTGGGAAATGGACAACCCCAAGTCCACCCTTTTGAAATCTGTTAGTAAAACTAGATCCGCACCCAGGCTTTAGGTCCAAGCCCAAACTTGTAAAAAATATGTTTATAAATGACGTTTGTAGCTTATTAATTACCATTTTATCTAGTGTAAATATGGGATGTCTACAATAATGTACAACGCAAAATACATCGGACCTAATATCGAGGCTCTAGGCCCAGACCCAGCCCGTTAAGTGTTCCGGCCCATCTGACCCAGATGCATGTCTAGGCCCAACTAAATGAACCTTGATCTGGGATGGGTCCTTTTTCACACCCAGTGATAGCCATATTATTAGTCCTTTTATGATGTTGAATCAATGGAAATAAAATAAATTATGTAGTTTCTGTGAGTAGAAATGAGTGATGCAAAGGTAAGGGGTGGTGGGTCACAAACCACAGTAGAGAAGGTTCTGAGGAGGAGGCATCTCTTTTACAGGGTTGGGATCAGGGTCATAGACCCGTATGTAGATCTCTTGGCCCAAATACCAATTCTCTAGAGTTTGAGACCGCAGGTTCCACATTCCAGGATTGTCTAGGTATGCATATATTACACTCCATCCTTTTGGATAAACCTGCATTCACAAACAAGAGTTTAGAATGTAACATGTGTATACCATAAATAGTTAGAGATGATACATCATGGCCTATAAATCTCTAATATAACTTACTGTTTATATATATATATATATATATATAACCTAGGTATTTCCCGCCCAGTCCGGTCCAAGAGCCTTTGCCCCTATGCCCGAGGGACACTTGATTTTGGACAGCTGAGAACTAATCCTTAGGGGCACATGCATGCAAGCCATCCTATTCACATGCACCGGGTAAAACTATGGGAGGTGGCAACTGAGGTAGGTGTTAAACACAAGACTGCTCCACTTCCTGAGGCGCAGAGTCCTTGGCCAACTGAACTATCACTTTGGTCATAAAACTAAATCTTTATTGAAAATTATATATGACCATGGTAGTAACAACTCAAGAGATATATTACCTGAACAGTAGAGCGCTCCACCGGATCATAAAGGTTGTAGTGTAATCCGTGCTTCCATTCTTCGAAACCAAATCTAACACACAGATTTATATTTATTAGATTTATTTAACCAACTTCCATTGTCAAGAAATAGGTAACTTACTAAATTACTAAATGATGATGATGATGATGATAAATTTGGGGGGGGGGGGGGGGGGGGCGGCGCGGCGGTTGTTGTATTTGCATTTACATTTACTGCTAACTAACTAAATTATGCAAGAAATTTCTAAACAAATTAACAAAATTATGCAAGAGATTTTCAAACAAAATTAGTCATTTATTCCGTAGAAGCAGCAGCAATAGAAGAAGAAGAAGATGATGATTCTTACGCTACTACAAAGAAGCCGAAACCATCCAAATGCCATGTATCTATAACATCTAAGTCATTTTTCAAGACAATCTCAGCCCAACCCTTATGGATTCCGGTGATCACCGAAGTATTGCGTGAAGCTTCTGCATTAATGGATTTGATGGGAAATGCGTCGAGCTGGTACACGCCGGTGCCATTCAAATAGTAGTCGGCGAGTTTCAATGGAGTTTCAGGAGTGAGATAGGACACATTGTTAACTGCATAATAAGTATTGTTACCAATCATCCCATTGGAGCTATGGAGGATGAAGGTTTGTGAGATGGTGACATTTGATACATTGAATGAGCCTTGTGGGTTCGGCCTAGCAGCCCCGGCAGTTAGATTCCACCTGCATTTACTCGCACATCATTTTAGTTGCAATATATATATTGAACATTAGTAATTGCAAATACCTAAAATGTTTGTGAATATTGCAATGTTTCTGTGAAAAAAAGTGAAATACTTCATCATGATATTCGAAGTACTTCAGAAAAATGCTTAGCATAAGTATTTCTCATCTGGAATGGATGGTTTACACTTAGCATAATTACAAAACTTTCTATTTTCTTTCAACCTGGTTCACCAATGATCCATTGTCCAATTAATTGGCATGCACTCAAAATACTGATGCCTTTAAACCATTAAAACTTGAATGCCAAAGATCAAGGAGTTTGGATGATGTGATTGGGCAAATTTTTCTTCCCATCTCTTGACCCATCCATGGCTAGTTTCACACCCATGGTGTGGAGTGGATCATTGCGAGTGTTTTCAATAACATAATTTTGATCATCTTTACCATATAAGAATATTGTGTTTTTTGATAATATAACTTCGGTTTAGCCCATCAAATCCGAATACTTATCGATTAAGCCCATTGCCAACCTTATTATACGCTTGTCCTGGGGTGCACCCATGATTGTCTTACCTGATAGAATTGGCTTGATTAACCGAGAATTGGCGATCCAAGGGGTCGGGCCCACTTGGCAAACACCCAGTTGCAGGAGTGGTGGAGTCAGAATAGTGTAGGATTCCTACACCCATGGTGTCTGGAAAGTCCTTGGTGTCAACCTGTGTGGGAGTTGCTACAATATAGTAATCTGCACTGGCTTGGTTTGCTGTAACAAGAATTGAGTAGGATTGACCCACATGCACATCCAAGGAATTCAATGTGATCTTGTTAGTGTAAGATCCCTCAGTCTCCACCAGTGCCATTTGATGGTTCTGAATCCGAAAATTGAAGCTCAATTCCCTTCCTACATTTGATATTCTAAATCTGTATGTCTTTCCTGCATAAAAGAATAAGACAAAGATAACCCAAAAAATTAGGAAGTTGATTGCTCCATGCTACATTTCTTTGATTTTAATAATGCAACATATGTGGGCAACACCTTTCACAATCAAACTAACTCATACCACATGTCTTTCTACGTATAATAAAGGACCTAAATTTGGATTTGGTTGAATTGATGCATCGTTGGACTAACCATGCATGAATCGTACTCTTATGCATTTTAACATGGTCAATGGGATGGTGTGTTGCGCGCATTGTGAGTGAAATTTGGTCCAATACCTATATAGGTGGTTCGCGTGATATGAATAGGTTTGATCATGCAAAGATCGCCCCCACCCCCACATCTCCCACCTCATGTTTAATGGCTTCAAGGTTTAATAGCTTTATATTAGTGCAAATTTCTTGCTATTAAATCCGATGATGAATAATGGCTAGACCACTCTCAAATTAAGACCATTGCCAATTAGTGGGGGCTTGCGGCTTTAAGGGCATGTAAAAGGATTGGATTAATCCAACAGTGGAAAATATTCCTTTCTAATAGTGAGAATTTATTGTGTTTAAACAACAGTGGATGATGGTTTGGTCAGTCCAAAATTAGGACCATTGCTAATTAATGGGGGATATGGGTTGGGTGCATGTGAAGTGATTATATTGATTAGAGTCGGACGCAAGAATTTCTTAAAGTTGAAAAAAAATTGGCAACCGGAGATCTCCCATGAGAGGTCCACCTATGGTTTTTCCCTTTTTTGGTAGAAGAGATCTCACACTCACTAATCACTTGTCATTTAGTGGACGTGTTGATTCGATACTCATTTGACTTTCACTTGTTATTAGATTTGATCATAAAAACCTACTTTATCCCTTGAGAGGCCCATCTATGATTAGTGTAAACCCTCATACTTACCTATAACTTGTGAGTAATCAATTTTGCTCTCAAGCGACTCAGTCACCTTGCTGGATTTAATCTTTAAGACCTTTTGGCTTTGGGGCCATTAAAATAAGAATTAGGATCATTTGATAGCAATGGTTTTACCCACACCCTTTATTCAAGTTGGGGCAAGGCCATTGTGTTCTTCTCATTATTATCATTATATAAAAATTTCGTTTCATATACATTGAAACCTTTTGTAAGACCCCGACCCCTAATTTCCGGGATTAATGTTGAGTAAGTTGTGGATTAGTTCTCTAAGTGAGATTAGTGGTTGTTTGGTTGAGTATGTGAGTTAGAATGACTTTTCATTAGTTTTGGGGAGTTTTGAGAGCCAGTGAACCTAGTTTGTGACCGTAGGGTCCTGTGTGTTTTGCGTGGTCAGCGTGGGGAAGTTCTTTGTGATTTCAAAAATTTTCATTTCAGCTTTATTTGACTAGTCTTGTCATTTCCTATAACTTTCGTATTCACTCCGTACCCATTCAAAGTTCCGAAAACCAATTTTCCCAGCCCTGGGGTAAATCGGTCTTTTCACATTGAATCTGGACCTAAATTTTGAGATGTCAGATCCATGCCAAAATTATACTTTTGAAAATTAGATTTTATGAGAAACATTTTTCCTTCATTGATCACATCCGGGGCCCAGAAACTGATGTTTTATCCTTGACGAATTTTAAGCGTGGTGGGGCCCAGTCCCACCCATTCTAAAAGCACCACCCTCCTCTCTTTTCCCTCATTCGTTCCAGCCAAGAGCTCTCCCCTTGCTTTTCTCCTTGTTTTCTCCTCCCCATTCATGGAGAAGCCCTTACCAAATGAGAGACGTGAGCCCATATTCTTCTTCCCCTCATCTCAGGCTCTCCTTGGATCCTATTTTTGTGCAAAACCAAGATGGGCAGCCCCTTCTCCAAGCTTCTTCTTGTTGAGTGATGGTCTTAGAGGTAAGAGCTTCATTCCCATCTTCTATTTTGTGTAACGGCGGCCCTTAGGTCCTTTTTCCTAGATTTGTTTGAGCCCATTCCTTGTCTTTGATTATTTGCCATTTCTAGGGCTCTAAGTTGGGTGTATTTTGGGGATTTCTTGTGTTAGGTGTGCTAAGGTTTAATTGAGAAGCATTGGAGACTAAGGCAAGTGATTGAAATGTGATTGCTTGAGCATGCCCGCATTTATGAATTTTCATGTTTTATTGCTGCATTTATATTGATTTAATGTCCATGGGTTTAATTGATCTTGTAAAGGCATGCTTGATGAGTTTCTTCTTTTTGTTGAGCTTACTAATTAAAGTGTTAAGTTATGTCTTCATTCTATGATGTGTTAAATTTCAATTGGGCTTCATTTATGATGGGTTTTGGGTGATGAATTATGTTGGGAATGAGATGAATTTTATGTGTTAATGTGGAGTGTTTGATGGAGGATTAAGTGTGGTTTTGAGGAGACAAGGAGGCCCCTTTTTATGTAGATATGTTGTGGCTCAAAGGGGCTTGAAAGAGAGGGAGAAAGAAGCGCCAAACAACACTGAAATTCGGCCCTGATAGACTTGGCTCGAGCCAACAAATGTTGGCTCTAGGCGGCCCTCCCAGAAGCTTGTTGGCTCAAGCCGACCTTGGGTCTGCTCAAGCCGACCCTCCTAGAGGCCTGTCGGCTCAAGCTGACCTTGGGTCCGCTCGAGCCAACCTTCCTTCTGGCCTGGGTCTATTTTGAAACTTGAAAAGGGTGTTGTAAATGTTTAGGAATGGTTTGTTTTGAGCCCTAATTCTATGGTGAGACCTAGGAAGTAATGTATGAAATTGGAATGGAAAAAAAACCACAGCCCAGAGATATATTGAGGATTTGATTTACCAATGTGCATGGGATGCTTGAAATGTCCTTGATCTTCTGGAGTGCCAAGCCAAAAATAAAACTTGACATACGGGATCTTTATACGCATTGAACTAAGTCTTGACGCCTCAAAAGTGTAGTCCAGCATACATGTGAAAAGCCCACTTTTCATTCTACTTTACTCATTTTTCCTAAAAACAATTACTTTTAGTTATTTTGTCTGTTCTTGACTAAAAATAATCAGTTTTTTATTATTTTACTCGATTTTGACTAAAACAATCAATTTTAGGTTATTTGGTTCGTTTCAACTAAAAACAATTAGCTTAGGGCTATTTTAGCTCGTTTTGACTTAAAATAACCAATTTCGGGATTTAGTTTGTTTTAGCCAAAACAATCAGTTTTGCAAGTCTGTGTTCCAATGAGCTTTTATGTGTATCTTGGGAGGACAACTCTTATGCTAGTGTGTTTTCTTTTGACTTGACTTGTTTGAGTAGTTCCTCACCATATCTTATGTGTTAGTTCGCTTTTGATTTGTGTGTCGACACCGCTCAGCTTAGGCCACCTCCTCGGCTTGATCCACCGGCTTGGAGTCCTAATCAATCTCTTAGCCAACTGCAGCTTGGGTTTTCTTAGTGTGCTACTTGCTAGGTTCCGCGGCCGGTGCCTAGTGTGATGGCCAGCTATAATGGTCCCTAGAGTGGTCCTGTCACCTCGGGTTCTAGAGATTATGTATATATGCTTAGTGTTCGGTGATGGAGAATTTAACTTGTGTGATTGCCAATATGTCAGTGTGCTTTGCTATACGCTCGACTTAGATATCTAGCCTGTTTTATCACCCGGCTTATGCCCCGCTGTGTTAGCTTGATTTATACATGTTCTTACTTGGAGATTTCAGTTTGAGACCACGTCATGTTTTATATACACATCTTGTTGTAAATGTACTTCATATTCACTCGCAACCCTTATTAAAATACATGTTTTGTCAGATATTCATATTTTATACATGTACATCTTTTGATCAAATAACCTAATTTATCATATGTTTTATTATTCTGTATATGTATTATCCATCTCAGTTACCTGCCAGACCGTCGTATCTAACTCTGTTTGTTTGGCGCTCTAAGTAGCAGGTTCTTCGCCCTGAGCTAAGTGCATGTGTTGGCTGTGGAGCTATGAGTTTGCAGGTTGTAGTATCGGCTATGTCATGTAGACATTAAGCTTGACATCAGAGTTACGTCATATTTGAGATGGTATTTTATTTACTTCGTTATTTGTATGGCTTTTATTAGCCTTTTCTTTGGGATTTTAATTAATACACATTGTTAATTTGTAACTTGAATATATGGGAAATAATTATCCTATTACTATCAGCTCTGTACTTTATTGTAATGGTTTGTTCCAGTCTAATATGAGCCTTGTTATGATATCTATATGCTGGATGTTGGAATCCGATAGTTACAGGCTCCGGGTCGCAACGCCGCGAAAACTTCCGTGAAAATATGCCTATTGTGTTGGAATTTTGTCTTCATCACACACGCAGATCTTGACCAAACACAAATTGTTACTTAATCCCAAATTCATGCTCCCCGAGGTCGGGCCGTTGTAGGAGTCCGGTTTCGGGGCGTGATACCTTTTTTTTTCTTACACACACGATCTAGATATAAGCTATAGGTGGATTATCTTATGCGGCACCTATGCTCAATCAAATCCCTCACGCTCATTACCCTATTTGAGTTGGTAGTCCTCCCATATTTATGCTAATTAGAGAATTATTTATACTGTTAGAATAAAACACTTCGCTTTATATATAAGGGAATGCTGCTACACAGCGCCCGAGCGTCTCATAGTTTGACCCATTGGGATGCATGATGATCATGAAAGTCTATTGGATGAAAAAATCTATATTAGGCCTACCTACATGCAAGATCTTGAGCCCATAAGATCATCCTAACCTTTTGATCCATAGCACTAAAACTTAATTGTTTAGAGGCATCATTTTATTATGATTTCAATCCAACGGTGAGGAAAAGTTGAATGAATGTCAAACTTGGACTTGTAACTATTTATTTATTTATTTATTATTATTATTATTATTATTATTATTATTATTATTTTTTTTTTGGGGGGGGGGGGGGGCCTTGATTGACACAACATGGGTCCTATGATAAAAAAGAAGGGCGCAACATTTTTAAAGTGTGGCGTTTTTGAGAATTTCTCATATATATATTTTGAGCTTAAAGTCCATGTTAGGAAGATTTAATCAGTATATTGTTTTTTATTTAAAATGTATAGAAGTTCCCATCTAGCTCCTAGATTGATGGGAATCCAAGTGGGCCCCACATGTGAGCTACTTGTAGCTACATAAATTATCTCTTAGGAGAAAGAGACTATTTGTATGCATACATAATGTATATGTATATAGAGAAACGACATAATGGGATGGTGCGGTATATATATGAGTAAAATTTATAGTAGTATCTGAGCAAAACATATAGGGCCCACCTAGGTGTGTGCCAACAATTTTTGGTAGAGTGGATTGAAAGTTCTTGATGGGGCTAGGTATGTGGAAGAATATCAGCCTATCCATAATTGTTTGATATGTTAAATAAGGTATCTTTATCTCAATCATGCCTCCCATCATGGTTAGCATACATCCAAGTGGGCCTACGAAACTCTGTTTACACACTACATCATATCACCGGATAGTACTCATGTATATACATATGGCCATGTTCCCATTTCTTTCCCATAATCTCCAATAATTTGTCAAGGCCATTATCACAATTAGAATGATATTCAACATAGGATTTGTATACATGAAAAAAACAAAAAAGAAGAAGAAGATAATCACTTTATTTAATCACAATTTTCTCTTATATCCAATACTTCATCATACTTCTCATATATAAATAATTCAATGATTATGGTTAGAATCATTGTGGGCTCCTATGAGTTTTGCAATGTTTGAATGTATTAGTAAAAAAGAAGAGGGGAAAAGGAACTTTTGAAAATATTACCTTTTGTGATAGTGAAGGATTCATGTCTTCCTCCCCATGTGTTGTTATAAGGAGGTTTCCCATTGAAGAGGATATATTGAGGGTTAATGTGTTTTTGTCCTGCTGTTATCCTTGAATCCTGTAACAGAACATCATGAATTTTATCATCATTGAATATAACTAGCCTCTAATAACTAGCGTTCTAAAATTAGTTCTCTCTACCAAGAAACAATAATTTAGAGATGGCGATGAGATGGGTCTCGATCAAACTTAGGCAGAATCAAACTCGACTCGATATCGTCCATACCTAACTCATTCAGTGACATTGTTTATGGTTTGTGATCCTAAACTTGCCCCATGATAGGTACAAATGGTGAATTTGTTGTTGATGTTTTTATTTAAAAATATGAAAAAGGTATTTGTATAAAATTTGAGACCCCATAACCTTGGAAAAATGTCACTACTACCTAGTTCCGCATGTGCTAACTCAATATGCAGAACTTAGTGTGTAATATATAGAGTCATGAGAAATGAGTGGGGTGAGTCAGGCATAGCCAAAACCATAACCAAACTTGACTGGGTTCAGAGTTTGAAAAACACTATCCTATCGGAACCCGACCAACAAACTAACAACTCATCCTCAAATGGATAGAGTCAACACTTATATACTCAGCCCACTAAGAATAGAGATCAAAGTATGGAGTACCTTGTAGGATGTATTGTACCAATCCCCTATAAGGAGGTCAAAGTCATCTTCTGGTTTGTCAAAGGGGACATGAATCACTATTCGGTTGTTAATTCGGATGGGTCCAAATCCTCCTGCGGCCTTTTGAAATCTGGTGGAAGGAAAGTAGATGAAACTACCAATCTGATCTTTCATTTGGAAGACATAGGTCCAATTCTTTCCTGGTTTGATAGGGCAATTGGTCCCGGACACTCCATCTTGCCATGAATTCAACCTTTGTTGGACACCATTCCTACACCACAACCAATTATAAAGCATCATCATCATCATCTTAGTAGAAGTAGGCTTGGCTTAGTTTGTTTTACTTAAGAAATAACTAAGATTATAAAAACTATCTTTCTACTAAAGTTTATCACAATAAAGATTTCAAATAGGTATCTTAGTATTAGAGTATTTGAAGCCTTGGGTTTAGAAACAAAGAAGATATGAAAACTATTTTTCAATCCCAAAGAAATTTAGATCCCAAAATGAGATCAAATATAAAGGATTTAGAACATTTGGATCTAAGTTTGAATTCTCATGTGTATTGACCTGATGACCTTGATCCAAGATGATTACATAATTAAGCAGTATTAGTATTTAAAGATCTAATTAGCTTTAATTATTTACCTTTTCTTTAAAAACTTACGTGTATATTAAAAAGGATTTAACTTAAGTCTTTTTAACCAATTATACTAATGTATTCACATCTTATTTTGAATTTTGGTCCAAAACCCGGATTCACTTTTTTTCATTGATTGCAGATCCGAATCTGGATCGGGATCTTGGTCTAGATATAGAAAGGCAAATTTAGGCTCGGACCCTGGATTTTACCTATTTGCATCATTAATTAAAGTGATATCTCTCTAAATACATATAATATGTTTCTTGGTTTTGAAAGAGTTTCTTTAAAAAAATAATAGCCAAAATACACATTTAACTAAAGGCATGGCTTAGAAACGAGTAGTGGCTTTTCAAATCAAAGCTAATATAATGCATTATGTAACATTATAATGGTTATCGTATAATTCAACATCTACTTGTCCTATCAAAATTATCTTAATCTTGTTGTTCTTAAGCTTGAGATGGCTAAAGCTTATGATCGAATGGAGTGAAATTTTTTATTAGATACTCTTTATGCGTTTAGTTTTAATGATGATTTTTTTCCAACTTGTTAAAGAATGCATTTCATCTGTTTCCTTTATCCTACTGAATGAGTCTCACTTTAGAAATTCACACCTCTAGAGGGTTAAGTCCTCTCCCCATACCTGTTCATCTTGGGAGCTGAAGTTTTGTCTCGTATTCTCATTAAGGTGGAAGAGATGGGCTCCATTCAAGGGATTAGAGTAGTTAGAAACGCCCCTAGCATTTCACACCTCTTTTTCGCTAATGATAACTTTATTTTTTGTAATGCTAAAATTAGAGAAGCTAGTGAAATTAAAAGCTTGTTGGAGGACTATTGTGATATATCAGGGTCAGCCAATAAACTTCCATAAATCTGCTTTCTATTTTAGCAAGGAGGCTTGCCAAGAAAGATGCAAATGTATTGCTTCAATTCTTGGTATGAAAATTATGGATATGAATGAAAAATGCCTTGGAAATCTCTAGACCATCAAGAAAAACAAAAATATGAATTTTGAAGGGCTCATTAATAAAACTAAAAGTAAAATTAGCTCTTGGAAAATTCCCATACTATCCCAAGCGGGTATGAATACTTTAATTAAGTCAGCGGGCTCAGCTAGTCCTATTATCTAACATGTCAATTCTCCGTCTCTCAAATAAAACTGCGAAATCTATTGATAAAATGATTAGAGCATTTTGGTGGGGTGGCAGTGGAGAATAAAGGGAGTTTCATACTATTAAAAGGCCTGAATTATGTAAGCCCATTTTCGAAGGGGGCCTAGGAGTAAGAGATACTAAAAGTAATAATTTTGCCTTCTTAGTCAAAATATGCTGGAGATAAGTAATGAAGACCTCTTATGCTCCAATATTTTAAGGGCTAAATATTGTCTTAGAAGTAACCTTTGGAAGCGAAGTTTAAGAAAAACAACTTCTGGTTTTGAAAGGGGTTGATTTTATAAATGAGAAGGTTGATTGGATTATTGGCAATGGGGAAAATACTTTAGTTTGGAAGAGTAATTGGATTTCTTGCGAGAAAAAGGTTTGAAGAAGCCTTTTTCTTTTATATAACTTGGATCTCAAAGTTAAAGATCTATGGAATATGGATAAAAAGTGGGACACCAATGCCCTAAAAGCTCATTTTAACAACCTGCTGATGTTGAGGCTATTTTTAAAATTTATATCTCTAGATCCTTTACCAAGGATGAAAGAGTTTGGCTCCTATAAAAAAAATGGCCATCTTATTATAGACTAATTTGTAGTAGAAATGATACTAACCTCGTTTCAATGGAAAATGGAAAACTTTATGGAGACTTCCTTTTCCTTGAAGAGTTCTTATATTTTTGGAAATCAGAAATGTTGTTCCCATAATTACCATTGTTAAATCTAAAATTGGCTCTTTAGATGATAAATGTCCTATGTGTGGAATAGAGGAAGACACGATTGGGCATGCTCTTATGCATTGTGATTTCGTTAGAGCAGGTTGGTTGGGCTTGTAGTGGGGCATTTTTTCTGATTCTATTTGTTCGACAAATTTATTGGAACGGTTGAAGAACTCATGTGAGCATGGCCAACCGAATCCTCCTCTTGGAGATACCTGCTCTAAGATGAGGATTCTCTCCATGTGGTGGATAATTTGGAAAGATAGAAATGACTTCATTCATGCTGATCAAACTTTAAACCCTCCCAAAATCATTAGTTTAGCCCATAAGATTCTTGAGGACCCCATTAGTCTTGATAAGGACCTTTCCTTAAGAAAAGATGAGGATTTTTTCTAAAGTCCCTAAAGTCCCTATAGTGATTTCTAATAAGGAAGATAATCTTCTCAGATGTAGCCTAAGTCTGAGGAGGGTTGTGCTTCTTTTGGCTTTGTAATGATGTTAAATGATGTTATTATGGATACAAGTGCTACACATGGTCCCAAAGTAGTCTCTTCAGCGGAGGTTGAAGTGAGGGTGGTCTTAAATGTGTTGGAGAAGGCAAGGAAAAATGGTTTTGTCAGGCTTCATGTCATTTTGGATGCACAGGAAGTGGTGCTAGAGGTTAAAGGGAAACTATGATTGGTCCATTAATCCAATTATTTCAGATATTATAGCTTTAGCTGCTGCTTCTTCCTCTTCTTTTTTATTTTTTTTTTATTTTTAAGACTTTGGCTATATTCTTAGGGGATTCAATGGCCTGGCGCTTAGGCTTGCTAAGTTTGGTTACTCTTCTAGGTAGGATGTAGATTGATATTTAGAATCTAGTTTCCTTTTAGATAGGTGCTAAGATGTTTCTATTTTTTAGTCTTTTTGTTGGTTTGTTCTTGGTTGTTTGCTTTTTCTCCTTTAATGAATTTTTTTTTTTTTACCAAAAAAGGAAAATCTTGATCTACATTAATAGTTTACCAAATGTTATAGTCATAAAAAAAAATAGAAAATGATATGATAAGCTTAAAAGATGGTCTTAATAATATTTTTCTAAAATCCATTATGACCAAATAATGAAGAATTCTTTTGAGAAGAAACAAAATTCTAATATGCAAACTCAAACCACTCACACACATTTTTCATAAATTTTGGAATCATACCATGTCATGAGAAAAGGCTCGTCAAGATTGTTGAAGATGTTGACATGAATCATATCATTGGTCGTTGTGTTCAAGAGGGGTCCTGGAAACATGTCATTGATGGTGATCACCTGCATCCTCCAAGCATTAGTATATTACCAAACAAACCATCTTAAGTGAAAATGATTTCAATATCCTAAGCATGGTCATGCATTTTTCAACTTTTTTTTTTTGTACTAAAAGGGTCAAATATTAATATTAAGGGTGAGAGTCGAATCATAGAGTGGACGATCAATTTTCTATAAAAAATATATATACTCTTTGACACTTCAGACGTGATCCAACTCTTCCCTTCACGCATGAAAGAAAAATAACATCTTACCAGAACTCTTGGGCATTCTTCTTTAGAGGTATTTTTCACAAGAATTTCAAATGTTAGGGATTTCTTGCGTTGATATGATCTGTCCCTTTGAAATTTCAAATTCTATATATGTTTTATAGTTAGAACTCTGAATTTCAACCTACCTGAAAGTCACAAATAATTGAATTTCTTAGAATTCAACATTAGAAATGCTGGATGGGCCATTAAGAATTGAAATTCCAAGTGGGGGTAGCATTTGGGAAATTTGAAATTCTCCAATCACAATTATTGCAAAAGAATAAGCAATTATATATCATATCCAAAGAACTTGAAATTATCCAATTGTTGTCCCCCACGTAAAATTCTAAATCCTCATGGCCCATCAGTTATTTGAAATGATGGAATTCCAAACCTTAGACATAAGACTCTCAATTTCCATCCTCTTTCCTATTTCCTCTCACCCTTTTCAAATCCCACACTACCTTCCTCTTTCCCAATCCTCATAAAACTCTCTCTCTCTCGCTCTCTCTCACAGAGACACACTCTTGCCCTTAAACCCCATTCAGGAGCACTCATTCACAAGACTTGTGTCCCCATCTCCAAACCATTCTCTACTATCTTCTTCCCAACTCATCAAACCCCTTCAACCCACCTCCCAAACGATCCTCTGCTCACCCTCTGTTTTTCTCATAGCCAGCAAACCAAGATCAAACAAACTTCTCGTTCCAACATCTCTCTCACGTTCCCAATCCATTATCCACGGCCTTCACAGCCATCCCCCACCGTCATCTCTCTTTATCCCTCTAACCAAGCAACCCCACAACGAGTACCCTCTATGTTTCTTTCTTCACCCATACATCTTGGAGCCATCTCCACATGCAACTTACTACACCAAATCAGCAACCATCTTCACCCACCAACAAAGCCCGAACCGATCACCGATCGAGCTCATAAACCTGCTCTCCATATTCGAACCCATCTCTGCTCCAAACCCACTTCAACAGATCCGAACCTACTGCGTCTTGCTCTGTTCTGCTAATCTCTTTTTTACTCCCATACAAGCGACTTCGCCATCTCTCCATCTCGGCGCCAGAATCTGCACGATCCCATTACAATCATCTATCACCATCCGAGGCATACAACAATCCCGACTAACCTATAACCAACCAAAACCTGCTACTAAGCCACCATGCCATTAGCCACTGCATCAACCTGAGCCACCAAGGAAAACTCTGGCATCTCTACACCATAACAGCCCACTTCACTGCAAATTCCTCTCTTCAATATAACCCATCTCAAAAAACTCCATACAAACACTACCCAACCAAGCAAATCCCACAGTCCCACTTGCCCAGACCCAGTCACCAAACGCCCTGCAAACAGCAGCCACACGACCTTTCTCTCCATATCGATCAACCACCACCACCACCATGACCTGCAATAACTTCATCATTGGAGCACCTTTCTCCTCGCTTTCTTTTCATCTTCTCTCCAACCCAACCAACACACATCTTTCTCTCAACCAAACAACACTTCATCCTTCTTCTCCCACTTCACTGCAGTTAGTCACTTGGTGTACTACTTACAAACCGTCCCAATCAAACCCACATGACCAAACCTCAACCTATTCATGTGTTTTTTAGTCCAACGTACAAATCCCACCAATCATATTCCACATTGCCCGACCAAGAATTCATAATTTCAGCAAACAAAACATCACATTTGAAATCCCACAGGGACAACTCCTAATAAAGAAAGAATCAGACCCTATAAAGTACAACAAACACATGCCTTTACAAAAGTGGTAGTTTCATGAAGATGTAAGTTTCAGTTCATACCGGTTGGTCGACGTTGACGGGCCTGATAGTTGAATCTAAGGAGACTTTCCACTCCAAATAAATGTCGTCGCCAATCACCCCGGCCGCCACCACCACCGAGAGCATAATTGCAGTCACACATATCATCAGCGATGAACGGTGGATATCGGTGCAATCCATCTTAACACAAATACTGCTGCTTCAAGAAGATCCACCACCCTTGGTTTGTTTGTACAGATGAAGTCTTCTACAACTCTTAGTTTGTTTGCAGAGAGGACAAGAAGGCGTATCTACAGATAGAAAGGAAAAGAGAGGTTCAAATAGCTGTAATAGAAATTCTGCTTCTTGTTTTTATAACTGTAAGCCATTGTTATCATCAACGGGTTTGAAAAGAACTTCTAGTAGTCATCTAAACTTATACGTTGTTTGATCCTTGCAATGCACTAAATTCGCTGCTTAAAACATGCCCCCACAAGAATTCCTATATATATAGCTGTCAATCTATACACATGTGAGGACCCACAAGTGATCAGGGCATCAGGCACTTTGTGAACTCAAGAATCATGATGAGAATATTTGGGAGGAGGATGTGATATCCCAAGGGCATAAGAGAAATGTGAGGCTCTTTTTGATGTGGCCCACAAATGATCAAACTTTTTTTTTCTTCTTCACAAACATTTACTCTTGGCCATGGGGTTTAAAACATGTTGAGTTCTTGAGAGTTGAGATTGTTATGTACATATTCCACCTTCTGTATGCTTAGACCATCCAAAATACCACATGTAAGGCCGTTTGTGTCAGCTATTTTCAGCCCATTTACAGCTTCCATATGGGCTGGTTTTCAACCCAATTTTGTGTTAAAACATCTCCTAACCCATAAGTACAGGTTGAGCCTTTTTTTTTTTTTTTTTTTTTGTGTGTGTGTGTGTGTGTGTGTGTGTGTGTGTGTGTGTTCAACATAGGCTGTCCCAGCCCTTTGGGTCAGAATAATCCCAAGGGGTCCAGGGGGAGCCGGGTAAATCCCATGTGGACAAAGTCTGGTAGTGCAGTTTCGAACCCTCAACCTCCGGGAGTTTCGAACCCTCAACCTCCGGGTGCAAACCGTAATCCTAGGCCAACTGAGTTACTCTTGTGGTAGTACAGGTTGAGTTTACAGATCCATTTTTTGCCTAGATATGGACTTGTGTAATGATCCATTTAGACCCTTTTACAATTAGCTTTTCAGCTAATATTTCAGCCCAATTTCCGTTAATATTTGAATTGTATTTCAACCCTGAATCTTTTTAGGCCCATTGTCTGACCCACTTCAAGTCAATATTTGGGCTGTATATATTCTCACCTTTTTTTCAACCTGAATGTGGGCTATATTTTGACCCCTGTTCAAATGGACTTTGGGCTGAATTTTAGTTGAATATGCATTGTATGATGAACGTGTTTTTTTTTAGATAGATGGGCTCACTTCTTGAAATAATTTCTTTCTGCAACAGGTTTTATTGACAGAGTTAGTTGCATGAAATGGATTTACTCAATGGGTTCTTACATTGTTTGACCCACTGTTGGTCTATATGTATACTTTCTAAACTCCTACGTAGGCCCAATAGTTGAGTCCCACTTATTCTAAAGTGTATTTATAAGATGGACTTATTTTGGACTCTGTTGTTTTTTTTTTTTACCTCATTTAGATCCGCCATTTGGGAGGTAATCTTCAACCCAATTAAGGATGTTGGTTAGGCTGATTTTCAACCCATTTAGAGATACTCTGGGTTGATTTTCAGTCCATTTTAGCAAAACCAGTTTGGGTTGAATTTTAACTCATTTAGAGAAACCAGTTTGGGTGGGCATTTAAACCCATTTAGCAACCTTTCCATAGACCAATGTGCAATCACGTTACAGTCTAAATTCAGTGGAACCCAACCCTCTGCAAACCGCCAAATTGTTTGGCTATGGATTCAACCCATTTGTTTTTTTTTGTCAGCTAATAGGAACTCGTAAAGACTTTCAAAGCAATTTCATAAAATCATCGTAAGTTTATTATGGGAGAGAATCCCAATTTATAGAAAGGTGATACAAGCTATTTAATACAAGTTCTTAACTATTCAAAGAAATTCAAACTAATCCTTATCTTCAAGATAAGGAAAGACTAAACAAATCCTTAACTATTCAAACAAATTTAAACTCATCATCATCTTCAAAATAAGAAGAGTCCCAACTATCAAATATTCTCTAACAACTCGCTAATGGAGGGGCGGACAACTTGCACATGCTAGGTAATAGGGACTCGGGAACTTGGTCGCCATAGTGAGAATGGTCATGACGCAGCCCAGCCTATGTGCCTAGCTGGATTCAGCCTATTTGCAGCTAATGGGAAGTGATCCTATGAGGACGGTTCTCATGGTCTTATAGTGAGTACCACCTATTGGGGCCCACCTCATAGTGATCCAAACCGATTGTCTCTAAATGTGTTAAATTCAAAAATTTAAAACTAATTGTGGGCCACATTTTTTTTTTATGCACTTGAGATATCATATCCCTCCTTGTTATCGCATGATTCAAATTTAGCTTACAAATTAATACAAACATAAGAAGAATTGATGAAATGAATTGCAAATAAATTTGAAATTCCAGCATACCTTTTTGTCGTGATATTCCTTCCTCTTCAATTATACAATAATCGAACCAAGTTTCCTAAGACATATAGGGTACGATGCATGTAGTTTGATAAGTTTAGAGGGATTAGATCAGAAATCTCAAAATTGGCTTTGAGAAAAATATCAAGATTGCATCAGGAGTTCATAAAGTTGCCTGATCACTTCTGAGTCCTCACATGTGTATAGATTGATAGCCACATCAAAAAGAAGTCTCACATTCCTTTCATGCACTTTGAGATATCATGTCCCTTCTTGGTATTGCATGATTCAAATTTGGCTTACAAATCAATGCAAAGATTGAAAAAAATTGATGAAATGAATTACAGATAAATTTAAAATTCCAGCATACCTTTCTTTGTGACATCCCTTCTTCGTCATTATTCAATAACGGAACCAAATCTTCTCACACATAGAGGGTACTGTGTATGTAGATTAAGAAGTTTGAAGGGATAAGATCAGCAATAAAAAAATCTGGTCCTTGATCCTAGGAAGCCTAACAGTCACTTCAATTTTGAATTCTTATGAGATTAGGTCAAAGCCTACCCACCAAACCAAAGGCATGGGTCAGCCCACTTAAGTCCATTGACAAAAAGGTCCAACAAAGCATCCAATTTTATGGGCATTAAGTAGAGTTGCAAACATGACGGTTTCGGATCCGAACCATAGTGGAACAGGACAGTTCTGGATCGGAAACATAGTAGAACCGTTTCTAAATAACAATTTTGGATCCGGTTTTGACTCGGAACTTGTTTTGTTGGTTCTGGATCCGATTCCGATAGGAAAATCCGGATCCAGTTTCGGAACGGGGTCCACCTAGAGGACTAAATTATAGTTCTAAAATCGATTCTAATTTCTCTTTATTTTTCATTTTTCTTATAATAGTGCATCAAGTCTACTACCTCCCGTATTATACATAAAAATGTCAAAAAATAAATTGATTTTGAGGTATAATTTGCAATATCAAAGGCTCATATGCCCGGTCTCAGGTCTACGGGTTGTAACCTATATGGATCCGAAATTGGACCGGTTTATTAATCGGAACCTAAATTGGGTTCCGGACCCAAACCTGATTATGAATCGGAACCTAAAATTGGTTCCACACCTGGTTTTTGCGGGTCGGAACTTCTGGGTACTCGGAGAATCGGATATCCGTTTGCAACCCTAGCAATAAGTCTATTGCACAGAAGCTCAAACAAACCTTGACCCACCGAATTTGCTTCACAATAGTCTTATCAGGGCCCATTTAACTGTAAGGTCACTCGAGCCCATTTAACAAACAAGATCCGTCAAAACATGAACTGGCCTATTGAAGCCCATTAGATTTAGCCCATCAAAAGGCTGACTCTAACTTTTATCTGGACAATAAAACCAGGGCCCCCATTGGTGACAGATTCAAATGGGTATCAGTTTGATTAACTCTGTTTGGTAGGGTATCCATTTGAATCTCAACTAACAAATCAAGCCACTCAGACCTTTATAATGAGTGGGCCCATGAAAGCAAAAATTATAGTGAGTCCGTAAAAGCATAGGCATTAACCCCCCCTACAACCTTTTGAACAGGAACAGAGAGGACCCAATAACATTTACCTGTCAATTCTTTTTTTTCTTTATTATTTAATTTTCTTCATTAATTTTGTAAACATCATTAATTCATATGTTTTGATAATCAAAGGTTTTCTTTCGAAGATGTAATTAAGAGTCAATGAATTTTCATGACCGGGAGTATGATGCACCCATAAATTAAATATAAAACCTCCAATTAAATGGAGGGGAATTTGTGCCCAATGATTTTTTTCTTGATTTCTTTTGTTTATGCAAAAGATTATTGTTTTCAAAGAATGCAAACCAAATAATTGGATGCAATATTTTAAGTCACATATTTTTTGTAGAAAGACCCCCATCAGATGATGAAATACTCAAATAGATATATTCTTTCTCTTTAAAGCTGTATAGCGGTTGGGGAAAAATGTAAAGCTATTATTAATATGAACCCTAAGATCTTGAACATCATGATAATCACGTGTAGGATTTAATCTTAAATAAATAGAAGAGTACCTCCAGCCATCCTGATGCAGAGAGGTTTCCGATCCTGCTGTCTGGTGCTGATTGATATTGAGATCCGTCGAAGAAGAGACTGGGTGGATGATTCCGGTATCTCTCTCCTTGCCTATAAACCCTTAATGTGTTGAGTTTTGTGTGTAGCCTTTGTGATGGACAAAAGGCTTTATTTATAGGTGGAGAGAGGACCGAATTTCCAATTTAGGGTTTCCTTAAACTTAATCTCAACCGTCCATCAAGGTAGAGATAAATATGGAATATATCTCATTGAGAAACCTTATCTCATTGAAAAACCTATTTTGAATAGCATATATCCTATGAAAACAGAATTCCTATAATGACCACAATTCGGGAAAGGTAAGGACTTGTGGTCCAAGTAAAAGACCTAAAAGGAGTTTCCTTACAGTCTCCCACTTGGTCAATAGGAAGAACCAGTAATGTTTTCATTCTTAGGAATCATAAGGCGCGCATTATATGCTAAACACTGCTTTAGTCGGTTATCATAATTGTCTTGGCTAATTCGGTTGTCTATGTGAGTCATGGCATGCACATATTATTTTGCAACATGCTTATTTCCATGTACTACGTCATCTACAACCTTCATAACTAGACCATAATGGGAGATATACGTAATGGTCTCATAATGTCTGTGTTTAAAGACTGTATCTGTTTATTATTCATCCAAACATAAATATGTACACAATGGAAAAACAGAAATAGCAGATGTAGAGTTGCATTAAGAGCTCAATAAATGTCAAATACAAGTACAGAAATAAAAGGCAGAAAATGATAATTAAGAACTATCTTCAAGACCAATGCTTTGAGCATGTCCTTGAAAGGTCTTTGGAGGTAGTCCTTTCGTGAATATGTCTGCGACCATAAAATCTGTACGTATGGACTCAATGACAAATTTCTGTAATCTAACATCTTGCTTCAGTGATAGATATTTAAGGTCCATGTGTTTGGCTCCCTTAGATATCCTGTCATGCTTGGAGAAGAAGGTTGCAGCGTCATTGTCACAGTAAAGAGTTAATGGCTTAGAGATGAAACTCAAAGCTCCAAACTGAGAGATAAAATTACGCAACCATATTCCCTGAATTGCAGCCTCATAACATGCCACATATTCAGCCATCATGGTGGATGTATAAAGCAACTCGGATTTCTGGCTTTTCCATGATATCGCACCTCCACATAAGAGATACACATAGCCAAGAGTGCAAAGTCTCGTGTCAGAACATCCAGCAAAATCTGAATCCGAATAACCAGTCACCTGTAGGTGACTTGATTTTCTGTAGGTGAGCATGTAATTCCTTGTTCCTTTGAGGTATCTCAATACTTTCTTTGCAGCTTTCCAATGAGCGATTCCTGGGTTACTTTGAAATCTACCCAGCATGCCAACAGCATGACTAATGTCAGGTCTAGTACAGACCTGTGCATACATCAAACTCCCTACAAGAGAAGCATAAGGATATTTTTCCATTTCTTGACGTTCCAAGTCGTTCTGTGGATACTGCGTAAGATCAAGCTTATCTCCTTTATGCAGTGGAACAGGACTAGAGGAACAGGTCATCATGCCAAATTTCTCTAGAACTTTGTCAATATATGCTGTCTGAGACAATCCCAAGATACCAAGTGACCTGTCACGGAATATTTCTATTCCTATCACATAGGAAGCCTCACCCATATCTTTCATATCAAAGTTCTTAAAGAGATAATCCTTAGTTTTATGTAAGAGACCAAGGTCGCTACTAGCCAGTAATATGTCATCAACATACAGAACCAAAAATATGAACTTACTCCCACTGATCTTGAGGTATATGCAAGGGTCAACTATGTTTTCTTTGAAATCGAAATCAGTAATGATTTCATGAAATTTTAGGTACCATTGCCTCGAAGCTTGTTTCAGTCCATATATTGATTTCTTAAGTTTGCAGACCATGTCTTCCTGAGCTTCAATTATGAAGCCTTCAGGTTGACACATGTAGACTTCTTCTTCTAAGTCTCCATTAAGAAAGGCAGTTTTCACATCCATTTGATGTAACTCGAGGTCATAGTGAGCTACTAATGCCATGATAATTCTAAGAGAATCCTTCCTGGACACAGGGGAAAAAGTCTCAGTATAATCGATGCCTTCTTTCTGATTAAAACCTTTGGCAACAAGTCTGGCTTTATGTCGTTCAATATTGCCCTTGCAGTCGCGTTTGGTCTTGAAGACCCATTTACAACCAACTGGTTTGTGCCCTGGAGGCAATTGAACAACTTCCCATACTTGATTTTCATCCATAGATTTCAATTCATCCTTCATGGCATCAATCCATTTACTAGAATTAACATCCTTAATGGCTTGTTTATAAGAAACCGGGTCTTTAATTGTCCCTTCTTCAGATTCTATTTGGTAAAGTATGTAATCATTGGAAATAGCTGATCTCTTTTGTTTTTGAGACCTTCTTAATGCTGGTTCCTCTGGTGCTTCATCCATATGTTCATTGGCGACAATCTCATTATGGAGTTGTTGATCATTTATTGGATTTGCTGCATTGTTAAATGGTTCAACAACAACAGGATTTCCAACATCTTTCGGAATAGAGGGTAAAGGGATAGGTACCCTGATTTCCTGAATGATCACATCTTGAGATTTATTACTCCCACTGATTTCGCCATTCTCAAAGAATCTGGCATTGCCGATTTCAACAATTCTCGTACTATGGTTAGGGCAGTAAAACCTAAATCCTTTGGACTTTTCTGGGTAACCTATAAAGTAACCACTGATTGTTTTAAGGTCCAATTTCTTTTCATGTGGATTGTAGACTCTAGCCTCAGCTGGGCAACCCCAAATTTGGAGATGTCTTAAACTAGGTTTCCATCCTTTCCACAATTCAAATGGTGTTTTTGGAACTGCCTTACTAGGAACCCTGTTCAAGATATAAACAGCTGTGCGTAGAGCATCCATCCATAAGGATATAGGTAAGTTAGCATGACTCATCATGGATCTAACCATTTCCATATATGTACGATTTCGCCTTTCAGCTACACCATTCTGCCATGGAGAACCAGGCGTTGTGTATTGGGCAACAATTCCAAGCTTTTGGAGAAGTTTTGCAAAAGGTCCAGGATGTTGTCCTGTTTCGTCATACCTTCCATAAAACTCACCACCTCTATCAGACCTTATGATTTTCACTTTTTTGTCTAGTTGTCTTTCGACTTCAGTAATGAACACTTGTACAGCATTCACAGACTGAGATTTGTCATGCAACAAGTATAAATAACAGTAACGTGAGTAATCATCAATAAAGGTAATGAAGTACTTTTCTCCCCCAAAGGTTGGAACATCAAAGGGTCCGCAAATGTCTGTATGAATTATTTCAAGAAGCTGAGTACTTCTTGTGGCTCCTTTCTTTGTGTGTTGTGTTGTTTTTGCCTTTAATACAATCCACACACATTTTAATATTAGTAAAATCTAGATCCGGAAGGACACCATCTTTTACTAATCGTTTGATTCTTTCACTGGATATGTGACCCAGTCTTTTATGCCACAAGAAATAAGAGTCATTTTTAGATGACTTTCGTTTTGTTTCCTTAGAATGTAGGGTAAGATGAGTTTCAGCAATTTGACTATAAAGATGTAATTTATATAGCCCATCAATCAAAATTCCAGAACCAATGCGACTAGAACTTTTAAATAAACTGAAATTACTATTTCCTACTTCAAACGAGTAACCAACTTTATCAAGTGCGCTTACAGAAACCAAATTACGGGAAATAGACGGAACATAAAGAGTTTGACATAAGTCTAATTCATAACCGCTATCTAAAACAAGACGAAAAGTTCCAATAGCTTCAACCGGAGCTTTGTCTTTGTTGCCCATAAAAAGGAAGTGCTCACTTGGGTTTATGGTTTGGATCGTAAGGAATCCCTGCATTGTATTGGAAACGTGAACATTAGCACCAGTGTCAATCCACCAAGTATTAGAGGAAGCATGAGTAAGATTTGATTCGAAATAACTTACGAAACCCATAGGGTTACCTTTCTTTTCGAACCATTCTTTACGTTTAATGCAATCTGCCTGAAAAAGTCCAGGTTTCTTGCAAAATTTGCATACGTTTTCCTTCTTTTTCTTCTTGGGGTGTTGACCAGCCTCATTAGATCTGGGTGGTGCCCTTTTCTGGCCTGAATTATACTTTTTCCCAGTTTTGTGTCCAGCTCCTTGAACGAGATGAGCTAATTTAATACCTTGTTGATTCAGCCTGGCCTCCTCTTGAACCAGTTTGTTAGCCAATTCATTCACTGTCCACTTGTCCGTAATAGTGTTGTAGTGAATTTGGAAAGGCCCGTACTGAGGAGGTAAACTATTTAGGATAAATTGGACGAGAAAAGCCTCATCCACGGATAGTCCCAAATTCTTTAGTTTAGCTGCAAGGTTGGTCATCTCAATGACATGCTCATGCATTGAGCGAGTGCCATCAAACTTCATGGTTGTAAGATCTGCCATTAGTTTCCCAGTAAGGGATTTGTCTGCAGTCTTAAACCTATCTTCAATGGCCTTCATATAGTCCTTAGCATTCTCAGGTTTAGGAAGGGATGTTTTGATGTTGGTGGCAATAGTCATTCGCAAAAACATAGTGCTTAGTCTGTCAGACTTCTCCCAAGTATTAAAGAGGTTCTTTTCTTCAGGGGTACTTGTGGCAGTGAGCGGAGCTGGCTTATCTTTAAGAAGAGCCATATCCAGTTCAAGTACCCCTAATGTGAACTCAACTTGCTCTTTCCATTCTGAAAAGTTGGTTCCATTGAGCTTAGTGACAGATGTAGCATGCGAATTCAGAGTAGTGGGTATAATAACTGTAATAGAGAGACAACAATAAGGCTTTAATTAAAATAAGACAACACATGCATAATATATGAATATATACGACATAGAATATATGTAGGTGCTCCTGTGGGTAGTCACCATAATTTTTACACATTATATCATTTAAGGTCGTCATATTCAAAGTGGTATTAGTGAGTGATGTTACTTTTAATTATGAACAAACACTCCTTAATTATTGTTCGAACGTATGAATATAATCTGCCTGTGGGCGACTAAAAGCTGCATGCGCTTGAACAACATCATGATGGTACTATTATAGCCAAAATTCAGTGTTTCATTGGTAGGGTCATGGAGTTAGACCTAACCCTAAACATACAACTTTCATGATAAAAAAAGGCTTAATATGAATATAAACATTATATATTGCATGCATTCATGATAGATCATTCGTTATATGAAAGATATTGATAAAGAAGACTGAGCCCCGGAGGACTGTCCCTCTGGGACGACCGTTTAGGCGGGGTTCGGGGCGGTAGCCCCGAATTTTTTTTTTTTTTTTTATTTTTTTATTTTTTTTTAGAAAGATGATTCGCCGCTGGCCGATCGATCGGACTGCAGGTCCGATCGATCGGACTGTCACTTAACTGAGACAGTTTCCTGGCCGATCGATCGGGCTTCAGGTCCGATCGATCGGACTGACGTTCACGCAGGAGTTTTTATGCAGCAATATTAATAATGATAAAAAAAAAATATATTAAAACTTTAAATAAATTGCGGAATAACATAAATCTGAACCATTCATGCAGGCCATAATAGTTGGATCAATAAATTGCTTAAAACAAGGTCAGAAACGGATCTATATTTGCCGATTATGGCGATGCAAAGTTATCCTAATTAATGGACGATCATGTGTTCCAAAACCTGGGCTCTGATACCACATGTAAAGCTATTATTAATATGAACCCTAAGATCTTGAACATCATGATAATCACGTGTAGGATTTAATCTTAAATAAATAGAAGAGTACCTCCAGCCATCCTGATGCAGAGAGGTTTCCGATCCTGCTGTCTGGTGCTGATTGATATTGAGATCCGTCGAAGAAGAGACTGGGTGGATGATTCCGGTATCTCTCTCCTTGCCTATAAACCCTTAATGTGTTGAGTTTTGTGTGTAGCCTTTGTGATGGACAAAAGGCTTTATTTATAGGTGGAGAGAGGACCGAATTTCCAATTTAGGGTTTCCTTAAACTTAATCTCAACCGTCCATCAAGGTAGAGATAAATATGGAATATATCTCATTGAGAAACCTTATCTCATTGAAAAACCTATTTTGAATAGCATATATCCTATGAAAACAGAATTCCTATAATGACCACAATTCGGGAAAGGTAAAGACTTGTGGTCCAAGTAAAAGACCTAAAAGGAGTTTCCTTACAAAAAAAACTCATGTCTAGCCCTAGATGAAGCCACATTAGCTTCTTGGAGCTCATTTGTGAGTGTGCCTCTTGAATGTGTCTTTCCAAAAACACATATGTGCCTTTCAAAAACACATATGTGCCTTTTCAATAAAATGTGCCCCTTCTTGGGCCCATTTGTGAATGTGTTTTTTTTAAAAATACATATGTGCTTATTTAATAAAATGTGTCTCTCGGGCCCATTTGTTTGAATGTGACCCAATTCAAATGGATGCTTTACAACTCTATTAATTAAGATTATTTTATAAGCTAGTTTTTATATAGTATTCAAAATGAGCAGAAATTCATACTAATCCTTTATTTTTAAAATGAAATGTGTATGTTGACGTGGATTAAGGGAAGAAATGTTTGATTTTCATAATTTTTTAGTTGATTTGAGTTTTTTAATTATTTTATTATAAATTAATTTATATAAAATGGATATTAGTTTTAATATATTATCCAGGTCGCATGAGTCTGCACAGAGGCTTCATGCTAGTGGTTTTTAAACTACATTCAGACTAAATAAACCTCTTCTTGTCTGATCAATATTGTGCTTCTGTTATGTCTTAACAATTTTTTTTTTTTGGTAAAACTCTTGAGAAGTTTAATTTGTTTGCTCAAAGTTTAGCTAAGTCTGGTTTTTCTAGTCAAACAACTGGGAGTGGTCTGACAACTACCCTGGTTAGATTCGTTTTCTAGCCTTTTTATTCCCTTGTTTTATCTAATGAGATTTTCCTCTAACCAAAATGAAACAAGCTAATAATATTATGAATTTTATCAAAAAAGAAAAATAAAAAAATTACTATGCTGTGAAACATGTTACTTGATGGAATCTTTATAAAAATGAGAAGACATTATAGGAAGATGAAAAATTTGATTGTAGTGAATAAAACATTTTTTTTTCTTGGAATGACACTAATCACAAGTGGAGAGATCATTTGTTTCCATGCTCCGGATTGAGTCCTAGCCTATCTTGTAGGACAAATGCTTTACCATTGATCTGATCCGACAATGAGTCAATGACTCTAGGGATGAATGAATAGGTGGAACTTATAAGAGGCATTTGAAACTGCATTTTGGAAACAGAAAAGAAAAGAAAAAACGAAAAAGAAGGCTAGCCTATTTAGTAAGTTTGCAAAATAAAGAGCATTGTGGTCATTTGAGAAGAAGAGTCACAAAATCTAGTTTGAAGGTGAGAGTTTTCTGCTCGAGCTGACTACGTGTACAATCCCACTCTATGGGGCCCGCTTAGGCCTACCTTTGATTGGTGCGGCTCCTTTTACAGTCTTATACCCTCATGATTTGGCACCATTCCTAATTTTTTGTTCATTGAATCTTTACTCAACATTGAATTGAATTTCAACGAATCTATTATGAAAAAGCCATTAAAATTTAAGAGTGTTAAATCAGAGGCGAGGATAATTTAATGATGCTGATGCCTCTTATCCATAAAGAGAATATCCATCCATCTATCATAACCCCCGTGACAAAAATGAATCCAACTGGGCCCCATCAGCTAGAATACATATGCACATTATATGGTCTGATTGTAGGTGAAGTTTTTCTGTTTGAAGTTTGAACGACTAAGAAAACATTTTACCGATGACCAAGGGTGGTATTTTAACTTAGGAGGAAAGCAAGGGGGATTTTTTATATTATTATTAAAAGCTGTTTCATAGTTGGGTTTCTGTTTCTTCAAAATTGAACTCAAGGTAATTAGTTCGAACTTTCTCAATTGTCTCTAAAAAAAAAAAAAAATGCATTGGACAAAAGCAGAAAATTTGTGCATTCATACAAAAACAAAAGTTATTCATAGTACTATAGAACCCTCGTTTAAAAAATGTAGCCTTAAGGAGACAATAGGGATGCAAATCCCTGATCTATTAACTCAACTTCAACTTAATTTGGTCATTCAAGGGTTTGAAATTACTCCTCTAATTTTGGATTGAAATTCAATTGTCATTTCCGAACGGTTTGGATATCCTTATTATTGAACCCTCCAATTTGACTAATTGCATTATGACCTAGCAGCCCAACTTGATCCTCACCTTTTAAGGCTCAAATTGACCCTTTAACTTTTGAGTTGGGCTCAAATTGACATTTTCAAATTGATAAATAAATAGGTCAGGTATAGGGGTGCTTGTTGTATGTGTTACATACTTTGAATTTTTTTTTTATCTTCTAACGTTTTAACGATCAATCAACTTCAAATCTGTTTAAATTGCTTTCTATAGAGTAGGGATGCAAGATCCTCACGGGAACAAGGGTGGATCCAAGACCGATTATAACATAGAACTTATGAGTTGTATAGATCAAGCATCAAGTGCAAGGAAATCCCGGAATCCTCTGTTTTGTGATGGTTTCGGTTTCGGTTTCAGCAGAGATTTTGGGTTCTGCAAGCCTCTTCAAACAACAATAGAACGCAGAAGTCCAGATCCTTGTGCTTCTTTTTCTCTCTGGCCAAGGCAAGGTGGCGCAGAGTGATAGCGAAGGGCGTGGCTGTGGATTTCAGCGGCAACCCTCTTTCGTTTCTGCAACGGAGTCTAGCCCCACCTCTGCAGCGGTGGTCTTCTCCTTCGGCAATGGGTGGAGATAACAACCCAGCTGCCTTCCTTCTCTGGTAATGGCTCAGCAGCTTTTATGCAGGACAGTGAGAAGCTCCTTCTCCGACGACGGTGGTCAATCTACGCAACTGAGGATCTTCCTTGGCAAGTGCAAGGAAATCCCAGAATCCTCTGTTTTGTGATGGTTCCGATTTCTGCAAGCCTCTTCAAACAACAACATAACACAGAAGTCCAGATCCTTGTGCTTCTTCTTCCACTCCGGCCAAGGCAAGGTGGCGCGAAGCGATGGCGAAGGGCGCGGCTGTGGATTCCAGCAGCAACCCTTTTTTGCTTCTGCAACGGAGTCCAGCCCAACAAACGTAGCGGTGGTCCTCTCCTCCGGCAATGGGTGGAGCAGTCCGGACATCCTCCAGCTTGTAACCTCGGCATCAATATGAACTAGAAATCCGATTTCTACTCTGTGTGGCCCACCTCGATCAAATTAGAATCCTCCGACTTCTTCTCCAATGGAGAACCTGTGCAACGCCTTTTCAACACCAACTGGACGATCTTTGAAGAGGGGAACGGGAGATTTGAAATTTTGAAATTTTATGCCTAATCAGTTAAAATGGTAAATCAATCATGGAAATTTCTGATGAGGACCTCTCGCCAAAATATGTCCAGCTGTATGGACTACATGCCTTATAGTAAAAGTTGGTGGACTGGAGGCTTTATAAGACCGTGATGAGGGTCCTCTGGCTAATTATTAGGGATTACTCTTCAATGGCCTTTCAGGGGTTGGAAAGAGTTGCCTACTATTGCGGTTTCTCTAATGATTCTTTAACCACCAATTTTATTACCACAATAGGGTATGCTTTCAAAACTCTTTTTAATTGGACCACTCAATACTATTTTATGGTGCTTACTAAGAATAATTGTTTTTTTTTTAATTTTTTTATAAAGGAGGGTGTCATAGTCCTTTGGGTCAGAACAATCCATATGGGCGCAGGGGGAGCTGGGTAAATCCGTTGTTGCCCCAATGTGGTAGTGCAGTTTCGAACCCTCAACCTCCAGGTACAAACTGTGGTCCTAGGCCAACTGAGCTACCCTATATTAGATTTGACTTCAAGATTTGGACAATTGAGGTCGATGGGAAGCGTATCAAATTGCAAATTTGGGATACTGCAAGTCAAGAACGCTTCAGAACTATTACAAATGGTATTGAAATGTCTATGTTTTTTTACCAAGAATATATTTCTATGTTGTTTCCCTTGATGACTCAACGGCAGATCCAGGATTTTTATTTGAGGGGAGTTGATGAAGGCCATAATGCAATTTTGTTCATCATTTTTATGGTTTGAGCGAGGGAAGGGCTTTTCTTTGATGGAGCATGGGCTGTCTGCCCATAAACATTCATGGACATGAGAAGGCAAGCTGAATTTAGGAAGGGGAAAAATGATAATTTTAGTTTGAAGGTGGCGGATGAAGGCCATAATGCAATTTAATTTCTTCATCATTTTGTGGTTTGAGGGGGCGTAATGCAAATTTAGACCGGCCATAATTGTTTTTAGTGATTCTCATCCAATAGGCTATGTGTAGGGGCGTAAATGGGTCTCCGATTCTTTGATTACCCGGAGGTTCCGACCCGTTAAAAACCATATTTGAATCCTTATTTAGGCCCGCTAAGTAAATGGGTCCAGGTCCAGTTTTTGGACCTGTGATCTAAACGGGTCCAGGTCTGGTTCTACATTGGTTTGGACCTGTGGACCTTTGACCTATCACACAACATCAATTTTCGAGAATCTCTTCTTAAAATTTGATTTTTTTTCCATACCATTCTCTACCTAGACATGGACCCGGACCCAAACCCATCCCATATATAGTTCTGGTTCTAGGTTCGGTTCCACCTTCTCCTTAAAGATTCCGGGTCCAGAATTAATAAACTGTTCCCGAGACGATTTTGGGTCTGGGTCCACCGGAACTGATCCGTTTTCATCCATAGTTATGTTTGGACGAGGAGAAAAGGTGGAGAAAAGCTGTCAATCTAAATTTTCACTATAGGTGGTTTTATCTCCTCCCATTATTTACATCTAAACTAGACCCACAGGGTTGGCCTTCAAGAGGAACTAGATTCACAACATCTCAGGCTATAATAATAATTCCAGAACTGTAATCGTACATCTTACCCCTAGATAATATATAGTGTTATGGACAAACTCACAAATTGTCTCGATCTTAAAATCCGATAATTGGATGGTTAGATCAACATATTAGGCACATCATCCATCACAAAAATTAATAATTTAAAATATATATACTATATTGAAGAACATTGTTTGGGTTTTATAATAATCTCTTTTACATCACAGTTGTATTATCTGATTACAGAAAATGAGAAGATTACATTAATAATTATAATCTAAGCATCTTATAAAATAAACATGATTTCCTAGCATCCTTGCAAATTGATCTAAAAAGAAAAAACTAACACTCTATTAAACAAAAACTAGTCTCAAAATACAAACATGTATTGAAGTTATAAAGGTAGACTTGCCAAATTTCCATATTTATTGCTGTGGGGCTGATAGTGACGGTGGTGAAGCAAGTGGTGGAACCCTAATTTTACCTGTAAAAGAAGGAACTTGTCATTTAAGTTGTTTTTTTTTTTTTTTTTGGTAAATCAATGTTTAATGTTGTTAACGTCTGTCTTTCCGTGTGTGTGTGCGGGCTCTTACTTGGGTCCCAACCCCCTTCGCTGGGTTACCAAAAAAAAAAAAAATGTCTGGATTTACCCGAACCCATTTACAATTGAGGGGGCCCGACACTGTTCTCGGGGTTAACATAGACTAACCCCAGTGATAGAATCCAACCTCTCTGGGAAATGGACAGCTCCAAGTCCACCCTTTTGAAGTGTGTTAGTAAACCAGACCCACATCTGGGCTTTAGGTCCAAGCCCAAAATTTTAAAAATCTGTTTATGAATTACTTTTGTTACTAGCTTGTTAATACTATTTTATCTAGTGTACATATGGTGTGTCTGCAATAATATACAATGCAAAATACAATGGACCTAATATTGAGACTCTAGGTTCAGACAATCAGACCCAGCCCAGCCCGTTGGACCCAGATGAATGTCGAGGCCCAAGTAAATAGACCTTGATCTGGAATGGGTTTGGATTTAGGCCCAGTGACATCCACATTACTGCTTTTATGATGTTGAAGTCATGGAAGCAAAATAAATTATGCAGTTCTTGTGAGTATGAATAAGTGTTGCAAAGGTAGTGGGGGTGGGTCACAAACCACAGTGGAGAAGGTTCTGAGGGGGAGGCTTCTCTTTTGCAGGGTTTGGATCGGGGTCATGGACCCTTACATAGATCTCTTGGCCCAAATACCAGTTCTCCAGAATTTGAGACCGCAAGTTCCACATTCCGGGATTGTCCAGATATGCATATATTACACTCCATCCTTTTGGATAAACCTGCATGAACAAATGAAAGTGTTAGCTAGAATGTAAGATGTGTGTACAATAAACAATCCTATGGTCAATCATTCAATCAATCTTTCATCATTCATTATCCAGATTAGGGAGCCTTACTCTAGAGGGCGCCACGTCAGAGCTCTCAATTTTTTTTTTAATTTTTGGGGGATTTTTAAGATGCCATGTCAACATTCCAAAAAGATGACATGTGGCCATTATCTACTACTACTCCTATCGAACGTCATCGTGGGTAGCCCCGCGTACATGGTATGCTGCCCGCGATAATGTGGCAGGCCTTGATTGGTCCACTCACGATCACTGTAGGGGAAATCCTCAGAGGATCCGGACTCTTATCTATCTCAATTTGTAACAGCTGCACTCTATCTACATGGGCCAATATCTATCTCCATTGTCTAAGAGATAAGGTAATAAGCTTAATTTTCAAAATATCACTATCTATCTCCCCTTTCATAATATAACCCCCATCTCCCTATCCTCAGTGAGGGGTAATCCTACTACCAAAGTGGACCATCTAAAATCCACTAAAATCGTGGGATGTAATTTCTTCAAACATGCACTTCTACTGTCTCAAAGAAGATGGTATATGAGTGAAATGACGGCTTATGAAGCCAATGCCAATGGAACATATAGACATTCATAGAGAGTCCTCTATGTCCAATTTGGACTGGAATATACGTTCTTGATAAGGTAATGATCCAAACTCACTGTCCACGTGATATCCTCATGTGGGGTTAAGGCCAAGTAGCACATTATAAGTCCAGGGTTAAGATATGGATATTTCCGATGTGAGACTTGAACAAAGCCTCACGATGAACCTAAGTCTTCCACCCTTACTCCTGTGGATTTTCCTTGGTTTGGGATCTCACATGCTCCCCAACCGGAAATAGAGGCGTCATCGTCTTTGATACCATCTGTAACAACCTGGACCCACTGTCCACATGATATTGTCTGCTTTAGCTCAATATTATATCGACAATGGGACAAGACTATGTCAAGTGATCTTGTGAGCCAAGAAAGGGGAATCCGCAGTGGGATAAGACTAGGTCAAGTGATCTTGTGAGCCAAGAAAGTGGGACAAGACCAGGTCAAGTGATCTTGTGAGCCAAAAAAGGGGAATCCGCAAGAGTAAGAGTGGAGTGCTTCAGTTAGCACCGTGAGGCATTATCCAAATCCCATATTGAAAATATCCAAGTCCTAACCGTGGGCTATAATGTGCGACCTAACCTTAACCACACATAAGCCCTTTTAAAACAGTACAGCAAAATTGGGTTGGAATCTCATGAGCCAAAGCAAATAATATCATGTAGATAGTGGGCTTGAGTCGTTACAAGAATTATTGTGATCTTGAGTAGAACAAGTAAAAGATGTCAAATACTATGTAGAGTATATCATTGGTGAGTTCCTACACTGGACTCAAAACTAGAGGAAGCGTGGATTTAGGGGCCTTCTTGGCCATTGGCATTGGACTCCCTAAGATCATATTGATTTCCTCTTCTCTTTTCAATAAAGCCTTTTGAATTTCCTTGTTTTTATTTATTTTTTTCCTTTACTCTTATAAATTTGCTTCCAATTGGGTTTCATTCCTATTTTTTTGTAGAATCAATAGTCATGTTACTAAGACCGCTCCTAATGTTAGAAGAAGGCCGAAGAAGGAGACGTCTGCTAAGACAACTCGGAGATGGTGAGTCAAATACAAACCTTATCTGTTGATCGGATTCATCTTGCAAGACTTCTTCATTCAACTTGGTGTCGATTGGATTTATATTTGGGAGAAATGACAGAGAAAGCTCCGATCGAATTGAAGGATGATGCATGATTTTTCTTATTTTCTATTTTATTGCAGATTTTGTAGTTGTTGTAAATGCTTACACATGAGATTACATTTTTTTTTTTTTTTTTGGGATTTTCTTCCTTTCTTCCTTTTGACATATTTATACATTTTTTTTCTCAGGCATGATCCGCCTATTGTAACTGCCATGGGAGCTCCTTGAGCTCATATTTTCTTTTCTTATTTTTTTTTCAATACAAATTACCCTTAAAGGGAAAAGAAACATATATATATCATCTTTAGCTTAGGTATACTTGTGTATCTTAATTTGTGTCAAGAAATGAGGACTATACATTAATATGAGTTATGGTCCGTGCTTGTATTTGTGATTGATGATACAATTACTAATTGTGGAATCTTCTTTTTCTTTCGATATAAATATCCATTAATATAGTTATATATTTATAATTAATTTTTATATCTTATAAATTTATTTAAGCTTCATTTTTTGGCATAGGCTAAGCATGGGTCGTTGTTGCTAGTTATGACGTATTGTGATTTAGAATCATACATGACCATGGTGGTAACAACTCAAGAAAGAGATTACCTGAACGATAGAACGCTCCACCGGATCGTAAAGGTTGTAGTGTAACCCGTGCCTCCATTCTTCAAAGCCATATCTAATACAAGGATTTATACTTGTTAGACATCTCTTTAACAAAAATCAGTATTAACATATTGAGACACTCGAAATAAATGGCTAAACTTTTATTGTAGGTAGCAATATATAAAGTCTACTGGATCCACAAGGTACAGGAAGAGGGAATGGATTGATCATCTATAAGAAAAGCATAACAGCTAGCTAACATGCAATTAAAAATCAGAATCAAAATCAGTTAATAGATAACAATCTTTGCTTTTGATTGAAAACTAGAAATGCCACGTGAAATAGACATTCCACATATGCCAATCCACAATCATCCCATGTATTTTGTGGGGGTCAATGGGTTGAATGTATTTGTTGAAACAAGAAGTTACACTTACTGCTAACTTACTAGATTATGCAAGAGCTTTGCAAACAAAATTAGTCATATATTCAATAGAAGTAGCAACAATAGAAGATGAACATGATTCTTACGCTACTACAAAGAAGCTGAAACCATCCAGATGCCATGTATCCATAACATCTAAGTCATTTTTCAAGACAATCTCAGCCCAACCCTTATGGACTCCGGTGACGACCGATGTATTGCGTGAAGCTTTGGAATTAATGGATTTGATGGGGAATGCGTCGAGCTGGTACACGCCGGTGCCATTCAAATAGTAGTCGGCGAGTTTCAATGGCGTTTCAGGAGTGAGGTAAGATACATTGTTAACCACATAATAAGGATTGTTACCAATCTTCCCCTTTGAACCATGGAGGATAAAGGTTTGAGAGATGGTGACATTTGATACATTGAATGTGCCTTGTGGGTTAGGCCTAGCAGCCCCAGCAGTTAGGTTCCACCTGCATTTATTCGCACATCATTTTAGTTGCAATACATGAAACATAGCTAAAATGCTTGTAAATGTTGCAATATTTTTGTGAAAACAGATGCTAAGTATTTCGAAAAAACGCTCAATTTAATGTATTTTTCATCTGGAATGAATGACTTACAAGCAACATAATTGCAAACTTTCCATTTTCATTCAACCATGTTCAATTGTTCGTAAATTGCCACACACTCAAAATATTGATGCCCTTAATCCATTAAATCTTGAAGGTCAAAGATCAAGGAGTTTGGTTGATGTGACCAGGAAGATTTTTCTTCCATCTCTTGGCCTATCCATAGCTAGGTTCACATCTAACTTAGCTTTGAATCAACCATGATGTGAAGTGGATCATTTCCAGCCTTTTCAGTAACATAATTTTGATCATCATTACAATACAAGAATATTGTATTTTTCAATCATTTAACTTCGGTTTGGCCCATCGAACCTAGATCCTTGTTGATCGAGCCCATTGACAAGCTTAATGTACACTTGTGCTAGGGTGCAACCATGATTGTCTTACCTGATGGACTTTGCTTGATCAATCGAGAATTGGCGATCCAATGGGTCGGGCCCACTCGGCAAAGGCCCTTTTGCAGGAGTGGTTGAGTCAGCATAGTGTAGGATTCCTATACCCTTGGTGTCTGGAAAGTCCCTGGTGTCAACCTGTGTGGGAGTTGCTACAATATAGTAATCTGCACTGGCTTGGTTTGCTGTAACAAGAACTGAATAGGATTGACCCACATGCACATCTAAGGAATGCAATGTGATCTTGTTAATGTAGGATCCCTCAGTTTCCACCAGTGTCATCTGGTGGTTCTGAATCCGAAAATTGAGGCTCAATTCCCTTCCCACATTTGATATTCTAAATCTGTATGTCTTCCCTGCATATGTAAAAACAATAGTAATAATAAGACGAACTCAAAAATTAGGATGTTGGTTGATCCAAGTTACCTTTGTCTGATCCTAACAATGCAGCATATGAGGGTCACACCTTTGTTGATCCAACTTACACATATCACATGTCTTTTTACGTATAGGAATTGGCCTAAGTTTAGCTTCGGTCATTGTGATGCACCATGGGATATGTTTGAGTCCCATTGCGCGCTATGATTTTTAACATGATCAATCAGGTGGTTTCACACTTATTGTGAGTGAATTTTTCTCCAGTCACTATATAAAGTGGTTTGTGTGAAATGAGTTGGTTGGCCCCACATCAGCTACCTCATGTTTAAGGGATTTAAGGTTTAATGGCGTTATGTTAGTGCAAATTTCTCGGGGTTAAATCCGATGATGGACAATGGCTAGACCACTCTCAAATTAGGACCATTGATGTGGCGTTAGGAGCATGTAAATCCAAAGTTCTTTTTGGTAGTGCGCAAATTTTTTGTTATTAAATCTAAAGATGAAGCTGGCTAGATAATCTAAAAATAGGACATTGCTAATTAATGGGAGATACGGATTTGGTGAATGCAAAGGGATCAGAGTTCGGCCTCTCCATAAAAGCAGAAAGGATTGTTATATTCGATGGGGATTTTGGAGATTATGCAGCACATAGATAAAGAAGCAGAAGTTTCTGAAGTTAATGAAAATTAGCAGTTTGGGACCTCCCATGAGAGGCCCACCTATGATTATTATAAAGCTCTCACACTTATTTGTCAATCAGTAGGAGTGCTGCTTTGATATTTATTTGACTTTTATTTGCTATTGGATTAATTATAAAAACCTACTTTATCCCTTGAGAGGCCCACCTATGAATAATATAAACCCGATCATACTAACCTATCACTTGTGAATAATCAATTCTACTCTCAGGCGACTCAGTTTCTTAATTGAATTTAATTATGAAGAAATACTTTATGTAAGTGTCATACGTTGTTGGGCTTTGAGGCCCTTAAAATAAAGATTTGATATGGATGATTTTGCCCACACCCTTCGTTCAATCCCGTAGGGTCATTGCTTTCTTCTATTTAAAAAACATAAAAATATCGTGTTATACACATTGAAACTTTTCTCTCACACACCATATAAATATATATATATATTTATATATATATATATATATATATGAAATCATGTATGTAGATGGTTCGGATGTATCATAAAGTCGGCCCCAATATGTTGTTCCTCACCATAATATGCTGAGCGATATATGCGCATGAATATCTCCATATATATTTAAAAGATATAGGTGGATCATCTTGTGGGGAACCTATGCTCAATCAAACCCCTACACTCTTAATCCATATTTGTTTGATATGTAAAACAAGGCGTATCGTTATAAATATAAAATATTAAGATTAAAGGGCTATGATGAATGGATGTGGTCATTGGAATTTTGCACATCCCTATAAGCCCCAATCGAAATTGTTCAGTCCCCATGTTTCCTTCATGATTGACACGAATCCAAGTAGGACCTATAAACTCTATTTACATACCACATTGAATCATTGGACAGTTTCTCGTATGTTTGTTTGTGCACATGAATATAGTCCTACTAACTTGCTAACATATGATGTTCCCATTTTTTCCCATAATCTCCGATAATTTCTCATGACCCAAATGATCACATATTGATTAAAATGATATTCACCATAGGACTTGTATACATGAAAATGGAAAAAGAATCAATTTATTTAATCACATTTTTCTCATGTGTCCCACACTTCATCATACTTCTCATATATAAAGAATCCACCGATGATGGTTAATTTCATTGTGTTCTATATATATAATCTTGAAATGTATATAAATGTATCAAGAAAAAAGAAGGAAAAAGAAAATAACTTCTGAAAATATTACCTCTTTTGAGAGTGAATGATTCATGCCTTCCTCCCCATGAGTTTTTATATGGAGGTTTTCCATTAAAGAGGATATACTGAGGATTAATATGTTTCTGTCCTGCTGTTCTCCTTGAATCCTATGACACAACATCATGGGTTTTATCATCATTGAATACAATTAGCCTCTAAGAACTAGGACTCAAAGATTAGTGGTCTCTATCAAGAAATAGTAATTTAGAGAGATGGCAATGGGTCGAGTCTAGTTCATGTTTATAAGGCTGGCTAGAATCCGGCCCAATTGGCATGTGCAACGTCCATAATTATAGACTTGACCTGTCCCGTGATAGGGCGATGGGTTGAGTCTAGTTCATGTTTAGGCTGACTAGAATCCGACCCAATTGGCATGTGCAACGTCCATATTAATAGACTTGACATGTCCTGTGACATGTTTTATGGTCTCCGACGCCAAACTCTCCATGACCAGTACAAATAGGGTTGGATTTGTTCCTAGATGATTTTTTTTTATTTTACGATAAAAGAAATTTTGGTTGATTGTTTCTTGATTTTACAATATGATTTCTTTATAAGGTTATATAAAGTCATAGGAAATGGGCAGGGCAAGTCAAGCATAGCCAAAATCTAAAAAAATCGTATTTTACACAGACCCAATAATAAATTAGCAACTCATCCCTAGTAGGAGGGAGTCAAGCCATATATACTCGACCCATAAAGAAATAGGCATCAAAGGAAGGAGTACCTTGTAGGATGTGTTGTACCAATCCCCTATAAGAAGGTCAAAGTCATCTTCTGGTTTGTTAAAGGGGATAGGAATTACTATTCGGTTATTAATTCGGATGGGTCCAAATCCTCCTGCTGCCTTTTGAAATCTGGTGGAAGGAAAGTAAATGAAACTGCCAATTTGGTCCTTCATTTGGAACACATAAGTCCAATTCTTTCCTGGTTTGATGGGACAATTGGTCCCAGACACTCCATCTTGCCATGAATTTAACCTCTGTTGGACACCAGCCCTGCACCACATCCAATTATAAAGCATTATCATTGTTGTATTAGCAAAAATGGGTTTTGCTTAGTTTATTCTACTCAATAGATAACTAGTATTATAAAACCCTATCTTTCTATAATTCTACTAAAGTTTATCAAAGTTAGGTTGCAAATGGATATTTGATTATCTGAGTATTCGAAGTCTCCGATTTGGAATAAAGCCGGTATGGAGCCTATTTTTTTATTTGGAATAAAAACGGATCCAAATCTAAGATCCAAGGGTATATAGGATTTTGAACACCTAAATCTAAGTCCCAATCCTCATATTTTCCGAGACAATGGCCTTTATCCAAGATGATTATATGCTTTAGTAGTATTGATATTTATGAATCTATTTAGTTTTAATTAGTTATCATTTAATAAACTTTCTTGTATGTTAAAAAGAATTTATTTTGAAGCCCTTTTAATTAATTATACTAATGCATTCCGCATCTCTCTTGTAATCTTATTTTCCATATAATATACTTATCTTTCTTAGCAAAGAAAAAGAAAAAAATAAAAAAAGAATTCCACATCCTACTTGATGGATCCATTTCTTTTTCAATTAATTTTGTATCCAGATTCAAAACATAGGTTCAATGTTGGATCTAAGTCTTGGTCTAGATATACAAATATGGATCTAGTTTCAGATTTACCATAGTTCCATCCCGAATCCAGCCTATTTGCATCCCTAATCAAAGTGAATCGTTTTTTCTCTAAATATATATATAATATGTTTCCTAATTCTGAAAGAGTTTCTTCTTAAAAAAAATAATAGTCAATAAAACATACATTTAACTGAAGGCATGGTTTAGAAATAGGTATTGGCCTTTTTAGTCATTATGTAACATTATAATTTGTTACATAGTGGTCATTGTATCGTTAATTAATATCTTTTGGTCTTATCAAATTATCTAAACCTTCTACAATATTAATAATTTACCGAATGTAATAACAACAACAACAACAACAACAACAACTTCTTAGAAACTAATATCGTTGGCTGAGAATATGATCTTAACAATATCTAATTAAGAATCATCATGACCAAACAATGAAGAATTCTTCTGAGAAGAAACAAGATTTAATATGAATATTCAAATGCCACACACACATTTGTCATAAGTTTTAGAATCAAACCATGTCATGAGAAATGGCTCGTCAAGATTGTTGAAGATGTTGACATGTATCAAATCGTTGGTAGTTGTATTCAAGAGGGTCCTGGGAACATCCCATTGATGGTGATCACCTGCATCCTCCAGCCATTATTATATCACCAAAACCTTTTAAGTTGAAAGGGTTTCATTATCTTAAGGGCATGTTCATGCATTGCTGACATTTTTTCGTAGTAAAGGAAAGAGTAGTCAAATATTAATATTAATGGATAAAGTCAAATCATAGTGGATACTCAATTTTCTCTATAGAAAATAGTTCACTGGTTGACATATTCTTCAACTCTTCCTTTTATGCACAAAAATGCAGTAACATCCTTTAAAAGACATCTTAGAACAGTTCTTAAGATTTTTCATTTTTTTTATGGATTTATTACAAGAAATATTCATGTAGAGTTTTCTGGCATTGATATGATAGTCGTATTCTTGAATTTTAAATACTATGTTTCATAGGTGGAATTCTATTTTCCAACCCACATAAAAAGACACAAATAGTCAAATTTATCAGAATTCCAACATATTAAATGTTGGATGGGCTATGAGAATTTGGAGTTCGATTTGGGGATAGCATATGGGGAATTTGAAATCCTCCAAGCAAAGTTTTTCATAATTCTTGCAAAAGAGTAAGATCTAGAATCCATGTTTGGATAATTTGGGATTGTCCGAATGCTGTCACCCACATGGGATGCTAAATCCTCATGGCCCATCCGTTATTTAAAATGTTTGAATTCTAGAAATTTCAAAGGTCATTTGTGACTTTTCAAGTAAACGGGTTGGAACACAAATCTCCAACAAACAAACCATTGCATTTGAAATTCCATAGGGAAAGCCATTGTATCAAGGTCACATGCATTTACAAATTGGTTGTTTCATGGAGATGTAAGTTTCAGTCCATACCGGTTGATTGATATTGATGGGCCTGATAGTTGGATCTAAGGAGACCTTCCACTCCAAATAAATGTCAGTGCCTATCACCCCAGAGAGCAATGAGAGCATGAGTGCTGTTGCACATATCATCAGCGATGAACGGTGGATATCAATGTAACCCATCTTACCACAATTACAGCTATTTCAAGAACTGCAAAGAGTGTTTGGTGAGAGCAAGGAAATGAGAGGTCCAAATGTCTTTAAGAAATAGAAATTGGGGCGAGGGGTTTGGATAAATGCAGAACATAATATCAACATATTTAAATATTGTAAGATTTCATTATCATATAATAAAATAATATTATATTATTATATTGTATTACTTATGGTATTTGGCAATTTTTACAAATTTCAATAACATACCTGCTTTGAAGTGTTTGGCAATTGATAAAAAAAGAACTCGCAAGATGACATACTGTACAAGAAACTAATCAATTAACCCATTGCAGGACCCACTAATTAGTAATCATAGCTAGGTAATAATTAGGTAAGACCCATCTATTATTAAAAGGTCACAAGATTAAATGTTATAACTATGAGATCCAAGCGAGTTTGTTTAATTAAGGTGGATCCACCAAACAATGGTAGCTATATGTAATACATCTAATGGTGATTATCATAAATCAAATCCACCATGATTTTGTTGCAATCCGTATATCAATAAAAAAATACCCTTGTTTCTGTTTGTGTCAAAACTCTATAAACCTGAGACACCTAAATCATGATGTCAATCTCCTCAAATCATCTAAGTGATTTCAATCTAATCTAAAAATCCCACAAAATAGAGTCCTGTTTCTACGAATGGGAATCCGGACTCCACAAGATACTCCTCTTATCCTTAAATTTAATTCTGAATGTGTTTAGGGAATGGTAGAAGTTTGTGAGAAAATTGATGTATTCTAAGGCCCGTGGGCCGTGCTTGGGCCTGAGTCGGGCTTGGGTTGGGCTCAAGCCTATTGTATTTTTTGCCAATAGAGGCTTCTCAACCCTTTGGGCTGGACAAATCCCTCCGATCCCATAGAAAAATCGGGTAAAACTCCTATGGACCCCAGGTGGTAGCACTAGTGAACTCAACCTACGGTTCCTGAAAAGGTGGAAACCGGGAATCGAGACCAAGACTTTTAACTCCAGAAGAAAGAGGAACCATGGTCCTGTTGAAGGAGGCGATTACAATATCTGGGGAAGAGACTGCAAGCAGCATATAAGCAGTGAAGGAAGTGAACAAGTCTCTTACTGCCCAGGTATGATTACTCTTTACTGGCCTAGCTTAGGTGGAACCATCCATTGGTAACATAGCATTAACTAGGATCGGATTAAAAGTGATTGGTTTACTAAATTGAATGCGTGCGGATTGTATCAGGTTTCTTTTCAACATATTAGTAGATCCGCAAATGTAATGGCGGCTTATCTAGCAAAACAGGGGGTCTGTCGATCATTTATGTAATTTGAGTGCTTCTGCTGTGCAATTGTGGCTGGTGCCTGATATACATCTCTTATACCAATTCACCCAAGTGTGGTGGTTGTCTGGCTCTTTTGGTACCAAGTTTGGTTGTACTAAGCTTTTCTAATAATACTCATTGATACTGATAAAAGAAAAAGTGATCAAGTCTCTCACTGCCCTGGTATGATTATTCTCTGATTGCCTAGGTTATGTGGAAGATGATTGGTTCAGTAAATTGGTTCTCCAATAGGGGATCCATAGAATTTTGAGAGGATTTGTTTAGGAATTAGAATCAATATTTGTATAAGTCTTTGTCATTAACATGTCTTTCCATCCCTTGAGAACTTTGAGGTTTTTAAAAATATCAGGTACCATATATATCTTCCAACATTTTCTTTTTCAGGTATGGTACCTGTTATATCTTTGAAAGATAAGCCATATAAATCCTGTGGCCTTAGGGAGAGAGCACCAGTGGATTCAAGGGTTGATACCAAGACCTCTAGTCCTGAAAGAGTTAGGGAGGAACCGTAGTCTTGACCACTCAGCCAACCCCTAGGGATTGTGTTTTGGTGTTAAATGAAAAAAATGGACATGGGTGAAAAGCTAACCGTTGGTGATGCTCAAAGAGCTCTCTCTCTATCTCTCAATTGGAAATCAACACTTTGTTATTCATAGTAGCTACATCATCATTATCTACACAAATACAAATGATTTCGTCAGGGAAGTTAAAGCACTTTGATGAAACTAAAGACCTTTATCTCTACTTCACTTTTTAATTGAAATGTTCCATAGTTTTATATAATATAAGACTTTAGTAATTTATACAATATAAGAGGTTTAATTTCATGAAACTAAAGATAGCTATACACATGCCTTATGTTGCATGCAGAATTGATAATTGAATACAATAAGAAGGAAAAGAGATTCAGGGAATCAATGTGGGCCACTTGAAGTACATATTAAGGGCCACCACTAGAGATTCGGTGGGTCCACTAGTATACGTAATTACATCTATTTATCAATTGGATTTTCCATCCTTCATTCTCAACTTGAAATCATTTCACACAAGAGGTTCTAATTAACTATGATGGGAGCCAAAATCAACAAAGCCAACATGAAAGATTGAAGTGTGGCAAAATGAAAACATGCTTATTTTGAAAAATGAAAGAAAACAAAACAGAGAGATTCTTATCTCAAAGAATTACTTCTCTCTCTCTCTCTAATCTCCAAGAACTATCTTGATCAGTAATTAGGATGTCTTCTTGCTCGGTTGCTTGAGATGTGTGCTATCATAGAAAGGCATTTGGATGGAGGCATGAATAAGGAGCTCACACTGCTCTGATTCAGCTTGAAGGTATGATAAGAAGTGGAGCGAGTATTGTGCAGCAAATATGAATGAATAAGGAGGGAAGAAGGACAGACGGAAGGGAGAGAGAGCCCACGTGAAAACAGCGGGCCGGGAAAACATAGATCGACCCACGTCTCATACAAGTCTCTGCGTAATGAAACACTCTTTTCTTTTCTTTTGTTTTTTTTTTATGACGAGGAACCTACCGAAACCTTAAGGTCGATCATCGGTAAAACTCCGGATGTGCAACACCATCCACTAGACTGTATATTGGGTAAGGCCTCAAACAATTGGAACTAGGGATGAAAATGTGGGCCGTGCCAGCCACTTAAGAGAGGCCCAACCAGGCCCGGGCCGGGCCGGCACGGCCCAGGATAATTATGCGGGCCGTGTCGTGCCTGGCCCAAGGCCACTGGGGTCAGCCCAGCACGGCCCAGGGCACGGCTCTGGTCGTGCCGTGTTGGGCCTGGGCCGTGCAGCCCATGGGTGGCCCACATATCCCCCTCCCTTTTTTCAAATTTTTTTTTTTAAGTTCTTTAAGTCTTAGAGACTTAGACTCTTTACTCTTGGCCTTAGACCAATTTCATTAAAATAAAGAAATTAAGAGAAATAACAAGTAGAATAACACTAATGATGTTTTGAAAAAATACATCAAATAAATTGTATTTCCTTGAAATGTAAGTTACAAAAGTTTAAAAAAATTACAAGTTTGAACTTGGATCAATATATATAATGAAATTCAAACCTTCTGATAAATGAAAAAAAAAAATTACAACTTTAAAAACCTATGATACATTCTAAAAAATAAATTACAACTTTGGAAACCTATTACAACTTGAAAAACGTATGATACATTCTAAAAAATGAATTACAAGTTGAAAGCCTATTATACATTCTAAAATATATATATATATATTATGATATATGTAACGCCGCTAGCTCGTCTTCTATCTCGATCTCATCATCATCGAGGTGTTATTCCCTATCATGTACTTGATACCAATCCCGTAAGCACATGCAAGTCTCAACGGTTTCTTCTGTAAGCATAGTCCTCCTAGGGTCAATAAGGCGTCCACTTGCACTAAATGCCTGCTCTGATGCAACTGTAGACGCCGGTACTGTTAGTATATCACGGGCTATGGCGGAAAGCATGGGAAACTTAGTTTCGAATGATTTCCACCATGCCAAAAGATCAAAATCATCTTCATCATCATCCGAGATTGCAACAGCAGGTACATTGTTAATTCATTAAGGTTGTAAGATCCTCCGGAAGAAGAGGAGTTACTTCCATGAGATTTCCTTATAATACTCCAAATAGCCTTCTTTTTTCCTTTATGTACTTGGGGAGGGCCTGTTGGGACCGTGGGAGTTATGGATCTACCTAATCAGATAGCATAATCCAAATAAAGTGTTTCTAATTGTGTCTTAATTGTTGTCATGTCATTTATATTAGTTGTATTTATATTAGAGTTTATTTCATCAAGAAGGGTTTCTAAACCTTGTAATTTCAATTTAGGGTCTAATGCAGCAGCTATACAAACTGTTAAAGGAGCTATTCTCCAATATGATGAAAACTTTGCCTCCATTTGTACACACATGAGTTGAAAAATTGGAAAATCTCGATCCTTTTTAAAAGTAAGGCTTATTTCATAAAAATGAGCTAAAGCTTGATTTGATGTGGGATAATATACCCCGGAAAAAAACAATGTTGCATCATGAAAAACTTCTAAAAAATCTCTTATTATCTCAAGAAGGGTCCATTTATCATCACTTATAAAAATATTTTCATGCTCCAAATAAAGTTGACAATATTGATTTAGTACCATTTTATAGGCACATGATTCTTTTAACATTTTATAGGTAAAATTCCATCTATGCTTTACATCATATGATATTTTCTTTGGTCTTAAATTCAAATTTACACATATATCCCTCCACCATTGTTTTCGCGAGGGAGAACAAAAAATGTATCCTACAATCCATTTAATAGTCTCTAAATCTTCTCTAATTAATTTCACCCCGACTTGTATGATAAGATTTATAATGTGGCATGCACATCTATTGTGAAATAAATCTCCATTTAATTCAAGTTGAATCAAATGTTTTAGTAGATCTACTGCAACATTGTTAGTGCTTGCATTATCTAAAGTTATAGAAATTATTTTATTTTCAATTTTATATTCTCTAAGTTTTTCAAGGATGGTGGACCCTATCCTAGCACCAGTGTGTGGAAATTCTAGCATAGAAAACGAAATCATTCTTTTCTGCATCACCCAATCACTATCAATATAATGTGATGTGATTGCAATGTACCTCAGATTTTGTTTAGAGGTCCATAAATCTGAAGTTAAAGCCGCTTTTCCAGGTAAATTTTCAAAAACAGTTTTTAAATTCTCTTTTTCTTTCAAAAAAGTTTTTATTGCGTCATTTCTAGCAGTAACTCTAGATATTTTCTGCCATGAGGGAACAAAGGCAGACCTCAAAAATCTTGGGACATAGGCCCAGCACGGCACGGATTTTAACCGTGGCCGTGCTGGGCCGTGCCTCGGGCCTGGTAGCCCTCGGCCCAGCACGGCCCACTGGGTTCGTTGGGCCGGGCCGGGCGGCCCGTTGACCAAGTCAACGGGCCCAGGCACTGCCCAGGCACGATTTTTTTCATGCCGGGCCCATGCTGGGCTTGGGCCGCCCGCCCAAAATTTCACCCCATGTAAATTTAATGGTCAAGATTGATAGTATGATTAATAACTGATGAAGGAAGAGATTGTCCTACAGTAAGATAGATTATATATATAATTAATAATATGATTGAGTATAATCACGTTATTAATCATATGCTGAACTTAGGACGACCCAACTCCCACTGGAGTATATCTTGGAGAGATTCCATACACAAACAGCTTGGATCTTCAATAGGTGAATCTCACTCCTTCCGTTCATAGGAAGCTAGTGTGGGACATTATAAAAAGCATTTACAACAGCCACATAAAATCTATAGAAAAAATAAAATAAATAAACCTTCCATCTTTTCATAATAGAAATGTGTGGGGCATACATACCAATTACATTATGGGACCATCAAAAGGGTTAGTTTGAATTTTAGGAGATAATCAAATACATAACTAATAATAATAATAAATTACAGCAAAAGGTGAAAAGAAAACAATTGTCACACGTATGAAATTATATTAAATAAAATAAAACCTAACAGCCAACCACAATCCAATCCAATAAAATTTATAGAAAACATTTACAACAGCCACATAAAATCTAAGCTTCCATTTTTCCATAATAGAAATGTGTGGGGGCGCACACATTTCTATGTAGGTTTATGGAAACCATAATGGAGAGATTTAAGCCCCGTTCTTTTATTAGAATTCCTGACAGGAATTCAGGCTGTCTGGGAATTCATAATTCCTGTCAGGAATTATGTGTTTCATTACCAGAATTCCTGGGTATTTGAAATTCCAGGCATTTGAAATCCCCAAAATCTCAACATTTGAAAAACCACTTTAACAAGGAGGATTTGGAAATCTCACTTGGCACAAGAATTCCGGGAGAGGGACGACGGCATTCCAGGAGCTCAAGCAAGAATTCAGGCCATGAATGAAACAACGAATTTAGAATTCCAGAATTTGACAGCATTTCAAATACTAGCATTTGAAATTTCCAGACAACCACCAGACATGAATTCCATGAATTCTAGTAAAAGAACGGGGCCTTAGGGTGGAGAGATTAGATCTTAGATGAGGATTTGATCAGTATGCTAGAAACGGAAAAGATGGAACGGCATTGAGATAATTCGTCATTAAGATAGGATTAAAACTAATCCTAAAATTTAGGATAGGATGGGAGCAAGTGTGCCCAGGCTTTTTTTTGTCAACTCCATTAGATTATCTCATCCCCTTATATATATCCATCCCTCAAAGATTAATGTTTTTGGAGAAGATAATTATAGAAGAGAGATTTTAGGGGATGGAAATCAATTTAAATGGAAAGTAGGAAGGAAGAAAGTTGAGGTGGCGTTTTTTGAACATGGCAACACCGTCTCACCATCTCATCGTTCGTCAAAGCCAAACCATCTCATGTTTTCTTTTGTATATCTATGAAAGGAGAGATTTTCAGGGCTAAGGTGGCACCCCTAACAGCCCACATCTCCCTTTACTATATATATAATTGGAAACGGCCCTTTTGCTCCCCATAGAACCACACCGGTTGACATCGTTCCCTAACCATGGAGGTTCTTTCTAGGGTTTTCGCATTTTCTAATACATCCTATGGTTACTTAGAATTTTTAAAAACATCAACAACAAATTTGGAGGAAGGCACAAGTCTTATAATACACTGGAAGCTTCGTTTGAGGTCCGTTTGTTTTCATTATAATACACATTAATTGAATACATCAATTTCGTAACATAAGTGGTTAAAAATGAAAATCAAATGTGAATGTTAAAAAATTAGCATCATCCATTCTTTTAATTCCATTTTCCTAAAAGGAAACATTATTTGATGCCCATTCTTGAGAAATAACCTTTAACCTTCATTGTTAACTACTAATGGTATGAATCCTATAAATTTAATTTGACTATATTTTAATGCAAACAAACATGCCCTAAATAAACCTTAGTCAATTTCCCATCTTCCATCCATCTTCCATATATGAGAGAGAGAGAGAGAGAGAGAGAGAGAGAGAGAGAGAGAGTCGTATGATAACTTGAGTAAGGCCTCTTTTGATGTACCTCAAATCATATTGGATTCAATCAGTGGTTGTAGCTCCGTGGCAAAGGACTTGGGCGGTATTTGTTTTTTTTTTTAAACCTTCATTTGAAGATTATGTAAAATAAAAGGATTGTGATATATAAACGCCCATGAGTGGAGTTATGTAGGCTTTTAACTTTTAGGCTTAAATTGAAATAATCGATTATTTAAGTTCGATATTTAAATTACAACAATTCACCATTTTTATTCTACAATGAATTTGTTAGGAAATAAGTAAAGAGCTTTTTGTATATAACCCCCTAAGGCTTATAAGATTTACAAATAGGCCCCTGAGGTTTTAGTGTTTACAAATAGGCCCTTATATTTTTATTTTAATACCTTATGTGTCCCCAAAATCAATAGTCTTGTAACCACCATAGGTTTTTAAAGAGAAATAACACTTTTGTCCATCTCTTTTATCCTTATATGTATAATTTCAAAAGCTTGAACTCAATTTTTTTTATAAAGCATGTAACATTAACAATTGCACTTAGTGGGAGAGAATAACCCTACATAAATTCATTTTTATCAATACATAGCTCATTTCATTAAATCCAAATTTATCATGACAACAATCAACACCTGTACTTATAGCCTGTTATGATTGATCCAATCCATACATGACCCATCGTTGGATTGATGAAAGTTTTAAAATATATTATTATGCTTCATAACTAAGGGGTGTAAAAGAAATATTGGGGGAATCGACAAATGTAAAAATAATATTAATTTTTAGAATTTACGAGGAGGTGGTGTTTGGCTCTATGTAAAAGAAATATTTGGGGAAAGGGGCAAATGCAAAAAAACATATTAATTTTTAGAATTTGTAAACTTTTCTCAGATATGAGCGGGAGATTCAGTCCCCAGGGTCCACCCCTGGTCATGTGCATGAGAGAGTTACTAAGAGAAGCCATTAGGACTTGAGATAAAATAATGGATGTAAGGGCAAACCTACCATTTATTTAAAAATCCAACGCTAATCTCATGGTGGCTGCCCATTCTTGTTAGGGATATTGATTTTAGGGATATGAAATGTATTAAAAAGAAAAAACAGGGGCCTATTTACAAATCCTACAAACCTTAGCGAGGTATATACAAAAAGCTCATAAGTAAGTCTTTAATTGGAAAAAAATTTGAAAACAATTCAATAGGAAATGAAAACTTTGGATAAAATAGGGATGACCCGTTTATCTATAAAAATGAAAATGCATATAGTTAGCAAATTATTGTTGCTTAGATATTGATAAAAAGCTCTGTGTTCGAAAGGAAGAAGAATTCCAAAAAAAAATAAAATAATAATAAAATTATAAAAACAAGGAAAAAGAAATAAAGAAAAAGAATAAGGGATTTTCCACCATCTTTCATAGATAACCCTGCCCCTGTGACGAAAGTTGAGAAAATCCCCTAGAAGCACTAATTTATTTATTTATTATTTTTTTTTTTTTGTGATCTCGCAAAATTTAATTGAATTATGTATAATTGCATAAAACTGCTTTGTTAAAAAAGTCAATGGACACTTTCTTCTCCATATTTCAAGGCAATTTTATGCGATACCACAAAAGTTTTTGTGATATCACGTGAAAAAAGTATAAGCATGAAGAATGCTAAAAACATTTCTCAAGTTTTATCACAAGACGGGGTTATCCATTACTAATTGTGGCCGTGAAGAAAAAAAACCGTTGAAGATAGAAGAAAGAAGGGAAACAAAGAGAAGTGGAAGAAATAAGAAACGAGAGACTAAACTGGAGATTCTTTAAAGTGACTAGCATGAAGCCCCCTGTGCAAGGCACAGGTTAAGTCTCGTGCGATCTGAAAAATCAAATCCATTTAATTAATTTTCATAAAACTAATATCCCTTTCATATAAATTCATTTATAAAAATATAATTAAAAAATTCAAATCAACCAAAAAATTGTGAAAATCAAACATTTCTTCCCTTAATACATGTCAGCATACACGTTTCATCTTAAAAACAAAGGGTTCGTATGCATTTCTATTCATTTTGAACACTATATAAAAACTTTGAAAATAACTTTAATTTATAGAGTTGGAAGGCATCCCTTTGAATTGGGTCACATCCACAAAAATGGGCCAAAGAGACACATTTTATTGAAGAGGCACATATGTATTTTTGAAAAGATATTTTTACAAATGAGTCCCAAGAAGGGGCACATTTTATTGAAAAAAGCACATGCGTGTTTTTTGAAAGACATATTCATAAATGGGCCCCAAGTAGCTGACGTGGGTTCTCTTAAGATTAGAATTGAGGGTTTTTTTTTATATTCTTTTTCCAACCGCTATAGCTTTATAGAGAAAGAAATGTTACCACCTCAACCGGATCCCCATCATTGCTTCAGTCGATTCCAAACTGCACTGGCCTCATTTCCTCACCAGTATCTAATAAGCTTGTTGAGCCCAAGAAAGAATCAGTCTTATTTATGAATGGCGATGATGGCCGTGGCAATATCATATTTCAAATAGGACACATTCGACATTTTCTTGAAAGAGAAGGGCAGGGATTTCATTTCAACTCCAACATGGATCCCTCTTGGAACCAACGGCCCCATTGATTCCTCTGTTATCATCTATCTTCTCATCAGCATTTTTTATCATTTAGAGGGGTGACTACAAAAAAAAAAAAAAAAAGCCCCTCTATCTTCAGAAAACCTCAAAAAGGCCCCTATATTTTATATTTTAAACCGTCTCTTACAGTGTAATATAGCTTCGTTAGTTTATATAGATAAATATCAGAAATACCCTTTATTTAAACTTAGCAAAATTTAAAGACGCTAGTTACTTTTATTGGAGCCCAACTGAATACATGATGAGTAAGGGAGGAATGATGAAGGAAAGAAATTGGATGTAAATTTAGAATAATATGAAGCCAATGAAATGATTAAGGGGCATTTTTTTAAAAATCTTTTAACAAAAGGGATAAACCATTAGATTTTTAAAGGGCCTTTCTTGTAAAATTACTTAATTAATGAATGAAGCAAACGGAAGGATATTTATCCATAATTGAACTTTTTTTTTTTCCTGCTAGTTTGCTTATTAGTCTAGATTGATACTTTCAACTTGATTGTCTAAAATTGTGTGATACCAAGATGCCGACACCAATTAACTTAAGAATTTGTTTGTGCAACCACTTTTTCAGCGGAACTAGGGTCCCGACAAACCCGGCACATTATTCCTTTCGTTTTATACAACGAAGAAAACTTATGCATTTCCACCAATTTAACTTATATTTCGAGAGGAGTCGGTTTTCTCATCCATCCTTGCACGACTATACAGAAAGAGACCCTAGGTTCTAAACTGAGCCCTTCACTTTACCTATCCAAAATCGAAATGTTTTTTTTTTCTAATTGGCCCAGTGGCTTAGAGTGATTCTTTCCTTGGCATTGTGTGATACCAAGGTGTCAAGAGCCCATTGGGTCAGATCTGACCCCTTCACTTGACAGTAAATCACCCAAACAACCAAGGGTAAAATAGTAAAACAATAAATTGGGGAGATCCTTCTCGTCTCTCCTTATTTAGGGTTTTTGTAGGGTTTCTTTTTGCTTATATATCTTCTCAGTTTTCTCTCTTCTCACTAGGCTTTCTAGGGTTTTGTCTTTGCAGAACGAAGAAATGGCTATGTACTTCTTGGCTCGAGCTGCTCTCATCCCTAAACCCTCCCTTTCATACTTGTCTCCTCTCTTTCCTCGCTCCTTCTCCACCACCTCTGCTTCTTTCCCTCTTTCTCGTCTCGCCCGATCTTCTCCACTTGTTCGCCTTCGCCCCATCACGACCCTTTCGGCTCTCCGCCAACCCCCACAAGCAATCGGCCTTCGATGCTTCTCGACCCGTCCCACAACGTCGTCTTTGAACGACCCATCCCCAAACTGGAGCAACCGCCCCCCAAAAGAAACGATTTTGCTGGACGGATGCGATTTCGAGCATTGGCTTATTGTCATGGAGCCTCCTGAAGGCAACCCAACAAGAGATGAGATCATTGATAGCTATATCAAGACCCTGGCACAAGTGGTTGGAAGGTCTGGACATTTCTTGCTGTGTTCTCTCATTCTTCTTATTGTTCTAATATTGTCTTTATCTGGTTCTAACTTGGATTGAATGGTTTTATATATGGAGAGACTGTTTTGATGATGGCGTTTGTTCGATTGGTTTTCTGATTGAGTGTGTTGGTTTAGATTCCTGTGATTTATGTGTGTTTATTGATTTGCATAGTTGGGCTAAACCCACTTTTTTTTTTAGAAGGAAGAGAATGACCATTGAAATTGTGGGTGCATTTATTTTGTTGGAGTTGATGTTTAGAATTTGATCTGTTAGGAGTTTAATGTTTCTGTGTCCTTGTTTCCTGCAAAAGATGAATTAAAAAGCGCAGTAAGATGTTGGATTTATGGTGGAGAATATGATGAAATATTACTCAGATAAAAATGTTTTTTTGTAGCTTTTCTCCCAACTCAATGTGCAGTACTATTGAATAGAAGCATGTATCATACTTCCAGGTTAACTGGTTTGGGTACCCAATATTTGTTTTCACTGAAACATTCTTCAAATCCCACTAGGATTGTGTCCGGAAGATAGTTTATCTAATGGAAATAGAGAGATGATGGATGCCAGGAATTTGAAGCTTTGTAGCATATGTATGTTTTGTTCATTTCTAGTTAAACCATGGATTAGTACATTTTGAACCATTGCGGCTAAACTCCTACCAAAGATGAGGGTGATACGGAACATAAATGGAAGTAATGGTCCATACATCACCATTGCTTACATCAAGTATAACAAATCAAGTGTACTCTAATGCCCACTTGTCCACTATACTCAATTTGATTGCAGCCTGAGCTATAATCTTACCTCCGGAAGGTCAAATACTTTCTTGACTAACCCAAGACACCCTTCTGGCCGATCTTTCACTAACAATTTACAACTTTTGACTCTTGGATTAGATGAACATTTGCTTTTATTGATTTTTGAAGCTTTTTAAATGCTGGACACACACTTTGAAGCTCCCAAGCTTTAAACATTCCAAAAAAACCACCTTATGATATATTGTTGGATTGACTCTTTCGTCTTGTTAATTACAGGCTTGTCATGATTAACGAGTAGGGGAGCTAGATTCACGAACTTCGCTTTCCATTTTGTGTACTATTAGATCTCCTCCTTGCCACCTCTTTTTTTTTTTTTTTTCTCATTTTCTCCCCTTAGCGCTTTTGTGTGCCATTATTGTAATAAGTTTCTAGCCCTAGAATAGAACTTTATATCTACGAGGCCTGCCTGTTACCAACAACACAGAAAGGGAAAGAATGGAAGAATTTTCTGGAACTTCAGAAGGATCATCTTTGTTTATTTTCTTTTGTTGTAATTAGATTCAAATTGTCTTGAAAGACTTCCAAGCAGCCCTAGATGTTCCTTGAGAATTCATCAGCCCACCTAGGTTTACGTTGCTTCTGGCTACCAACTCAAGACAAATCTGTCATCTACCTCACCCAGATCCAATTGGCCATTTGGTTTCTATTGTGCTCATTTGAGTTGAGCTTAATGTAATGATTCTCTGCATGGGTCTGTTTCATGAAGCTTAAGTGGCCATTCAACTTTTCTGCACTGTCAACTATGATTTTTATGATATGGGAAACACGTCAAAGTAGGAAGGTATCTAAACATTTGCATTTTTTTTTTCAATTCATTAAAAAAAAAAAAAAAAAAAAAAAAAAGCACATCACTTTGAACAAAATTTTTCAGTGATAAAGCAATGTAGCGTCTTTGAGTCATTTGAATCAATGCATATGGTTGCTCTTCTACTTCAATCAACTTGACTATCTTAGTTATAGCCTCCAGTTTGATGGTTCCAAGAGCTATGGTCCCTTTATTCGAGCAAATTTTCTGTGAGCCTATTGGGTTGTTTGCCTTGTATTCCTCTTTTTTTTTGCCATGTTTAAACATCAGCTTTCAGGAAATCCCGCACCCTATTGTTCTTTGGGTTGTGTGGGTCTCATGCGTGTACAATGTATTGTTTGTGTGAGATGAACAGTTCTTGAAACTCGTTGAACTAAATTGTCTCTATTTTTGTTCTGAAGTAGTACTTAGACTTACTGTCTGGAAAAGTTCATTTCTGCTTGATGGGACTGAGACAGTAGAATTGGTGTGATGCAATTAAGGAAATAGATATATCTAGGTGTAGCAGAAGAAGCAGGCAACTGATGCCTACTTGAACTGGTTCTGTCTCATCCAAATGCTGTTTGGAGCAGTGGAGCCAGAATGATTTTGTAGAGGAAGCAATTGACCAATTATGTCAATAATCTTTTTGCCATACTCTTTTTTAAAAAAATGTATACTGATTTTAGGGAATCATTCAGTCCAGACAATGGAATGTCTATTGAAAATATTTGATGTTCCAAGGTTTCAATTTCTCATAAGAGAGTTAACAGTGTAGCATTTGCCACACTCAAAATTGTGTTTCTAGAAACATTTAAGCTTGTCCGAGTCCATCTTGTCCAATATCAACTCTGATACTCTTGCCTAAATGAGGTGCTAGGTCCTTAAAGTCAAGCTTAGGGCCAGCCCTATGGTAGGATATTATTTGTTCAATTTGTTAGGGTAAGGCCATCTAGTTGTGCTTTTGAATGATATACAAAAATTCCCACTTTGGCCCATACCTTGGGCCTCAATTGATGGTCACATTCATGCAAAGGCAGGTCGATCTTAGGTTAGGCTGGATGCTCTTACCAATTTGCAAAGCTAGTCAGATGCATCTGTGTTTTTGTACTGTGTTTTCTTCTCCCTTTTTTGAAAATTTTGCTTTGCTGAAGGCCTTTTCTTTTGCTTGTGGTGGAGGCTTTACTAGAGGCTTGAACCTGCACACCCTCACTGACTGCTTGATGTCCCTCGCCAGCTGAGCTACAGCCTAGCGTGATTTCGCCTAATGTATGCACAAATTATTCTAGTTAAGTTAGGGACAAGCATGTGCTGAGCCACTTATCTAATCCCAATCTACATTGGGTTGGATTATCTACTTTTTAAGCTTGTACTGGATTTGGGTTATTTAGTATAGATAAATCCAGATAGATCGTGGCTACATAAAATAAAGGGGGATGACTACTAGGGTGAAACGTAGCGGTGTTGCAGTGTGTGAATTTTCTTAGTGGTCAAAAGAATTCAAAATTTGTGTACCAATCTCGTGTTTTTTTAGTGATTTGGAACCATACAAGGGTAGAGCGAACTTTAGAAAATGTTATTGAGGAGAAGAAATAGGAAAAACAATGTTTTAAATTAAAACGGCTTGGCTCTACTAGTTTTTAGACCTTTGCGCCACTATTTTCAAAATAGCATAGCGGTGTCAAACATTATTGCCGATAATGCGGCCGCTATGCTACACTATCGGCTGCTATTTTGAAACATGCCATACGTATGACATCCTTATCATTCTTTTGAGAATGCCTTCACCTTTTCTTTTTGTTTACTTGAGTGAGTTTGCATTAATCCATATAGTAGCTCATTTAGCATTTAGATATTTTTTTTATGACGAGCTTATGGTGCAGTTAGAAGGTGCTCATTGTTGCAACCCTGAGGTTGTGGTTTGAGTCATGCTACCAACTTTAAAAGAGAGCTTGAGTTAGTCTACACAATTCATCCAATCACTGTGAATATGTTATATAACATTAATTTTTTTTGAGTGAGTTTGTTCCCTCTTTTTCAGTGAGGAAGAAGCCAGGATGAAGATCTATTCGGTATCAACTAGGCACTATTATGCCTTTGGGTGCTTAGTATCTGAGGAACTTTCATACAAGATAAAACGTATGTCCTCACCAAGCTCTCTCTGTTTGGTTTTTTTCAGTTATGATTTTATAGTGGAAATACTAATCTTTAATTGCAAAATGCAGCTTTACCAAAAGTTAGGTGGGTTCTTCCTGATTCTTACTTGGATGTCAAGAACAAAGACTACGGAGGTAAGAACAAGTTTTCTTTTGGTTGGTTGTCTTTTTCTCCCGATGCTTCTCGTGCCTGTTGCATCTTTCTTATTCTGTACTTTTGCATTAGTTTATATTGATCCATATGTAGAATTCTTCCCTATGCGAGCATTCATGTTCATTGTTCAAGCGCTTTCAGTTAATCTCAAATATGGAATTTGTGAAGCATTCAGAGATCTTATTTTATTTTTTATTGTAAATAATTTGACCTATCATTTTTCTTTTGTGGCTGTTCTATTGTAGGCGAGCCTTTTATCAATGGAGAAGCTGTTCCATATGACCCTAAGTACCATGAGGAGTGGGTTCGTAACAATGCACGTGCTAATGAAAGGTCCAGGCGTAATGACAGGCCCCGTAATTTTGACCGGTCTAGGAACTTTGAAAGACGAAGAGAAAATATGCAGAATAGGGATTTTCAAAGTAGAGATGCACCTCAAATGCCCAATCGTGATGTGCAGAATTCTATGCCTCCCAGAGACATGCCTGGTATGGGAGGTGGTCCCAGTAGAGATATGGGGCCGAGTGGAAGATATCCAAATATGCCTCCCACTGCTGGACCGGCTCCACCGAGTGGTGGACCTAGTGGAGGTTATCCCAACATGCCTAACAGTGGGGCCCCTAGATATTCAAACATGCCGCCCAGCGGTGGACCCAGTGGACCGGGCGGAAGCTATTCAAACGTGCCTAACAATGGAGGGCAGAATGGAGGCTATTCAAACACGCCCCCCAGTGGTGTGCCAAGCGGAGTTTATTCGAACATGCCACCCAGTGGCGGGCCAAGTGGAGGAGGATATTCGAACTCGCCTCACAGCAGCGGGCCAGGTGGAGGAGGATATCCGAACATGCCTAACAGCAGTGGCTCAAGTGGAGGATATAACATGCCCAATGGAGAAATGGGCAGCGTGCAAAACAGAAATTATCAAAACAGCTATGCGCCTAATAGAGATGGAGTTGTGCCAAGCAACACTTACGAGGGAAGAGATTTGCCTGGCAGAGACTACTAATAGATCTTAATTGTAGTATAAATTTGGATAATGTCTAGTTTTAAGTTATGTGTTTAAGAAGTTTTTGGGAACAGATATGCCTAATGTTGTTATGGTTCTATGCCATAAATTCTATGTTTGGATGTTGATGCTATGGAGATATCTGTGGCCACAGATGTGATTTGAGGTTTTTTCCTCTTTCTCATTGCTTCTACCTAAAGAATGAAACTTTTTTCCTCAGGGAACATTTTATTTCAGTCTGTTTACTTTCTAGGGATTCATCTAATATTGCATTGAGACAAATGGTCCAGTTAGTAGTGTTCATTTGGCTTTTCACATGCTTCATTCATTCTTTCACTTTTCAACATTGTCTGCCTGTACATTCTTGTGCCTTAGGATGCTGGTTTACACTGGTGTGGTTACCTGCATATATTCACAATATTTTGCTTAGGTCCAGCAACAAAAAACTTGGGAGTGGAGTGGTAGGTTCTGTCATGACTGGAGAATTCTAATTTTCAAATATTTTGATATGATTGCTTTTGAGAAATTATCAACTGCACGTGTTCAAGGAATTGAATGGTCACTTTCCAGGTTATTGTTTTTAATGTTTGAAAATAGCATTGTATCTTTATAATGTTGGATGGAACCCAGGATAAGCTTTTGTTTTCATTTCACTAACAATTCTATATGAATCCAGTTACTTATTGTTCTTGCAGTTGTGTAGTTGTTGTTTTGATTTATTCTAATTCACCAGTCTCAAAGGTTATTTTGTGTAGTTCTTCCAGGCTGCAATCATTTGGTGCTCATATAGGCGAGATTCAGCATGGCTATTTTCTTTAAGGAATTTATGTTTGCATCATGATTCGTGTCCCTTCTAAACCAATGGACGTTCTCTTTCTCATCTCTTCTTAGTTGATTGTTTTTAGACTGTCAATTGCGCATTGTTGGAGACAGGGGCATTGGCGAGCCATGGTGCTTTTATGGGGCTCCTTTTTTGCTGAAGAACTTCTTAGGATGTCTTGCAAGGATCACACATGCTGTGATCCTGTTTGTTCATTTGTTTTTACTTGGTTGTCTCTAATTAATCTTTAGATGCTGTCTTGGCGATGGGAACTCCAACCATGGAGTTCTGCATTGCCATGCTATGCATTCAGTTGATTTATGAAGATATTGATTAAGATTAAGAAAATGATATTTTTGATCATTTACAATCAGGGTTTTCTCTATCATATTTATATCAATAAATCAAGGGAAAAGAAAGATACCAAATATATGTACATAATTCTGACATGTAACATAGATCTTCCAATAACTCGACCTTGTAAACAATTAGTGGGAGTAGGAGAACTTGTGAGAAGTTTGACATAGTTCGTATGTGTCAGTTCATTGTGTGGGCTTATACTCATCATAAGGGTGCGTCTGTGCAGTAGATATTTTCACGGAAATGGGTGGAGATATGGTGTTGGATTTTCGGGTGCCTTCTCCATTGCATTTTTGGTGCAGCAACGATTACCCTCTTCCGAATTTTCCAGTGCGTTCGTAAGGCGCCATTTTCCGCTTGAGAAGCGATCTGATTTTCCGACCTCCTCTGTTAAGAAATCAATTGCTGCGGAAGAAGAAACACAGTGTCTCTGCACAAACAAAACCCTATGTGTTAAAAATCGGATAGGGCCGAAGTGGTGCAACTGATGATTTGGTCAAAGCCCAGTTGAGTTTTGACCATCTGGTTCAATTGGGATGCAACAATTATGGGCCTCTTTGTAAGCATGATAATACATAACTGAGATAATCCATGCCATAAGCAGTTGAAAATGAAGACCAAAGGTGAGTATCCCCATCAAATGACCTCCCCTTTAATGGAAATTAAATGAAGGAAAGATGGGAAATGAATAACCATTATCACCCCAGCAATTCAATACCCAAGAAAGGTCCCATTTACATCTCCACCTCATTTCCTCCTTCCTCATCTCGTATCATTTACTGCTCGCCTCTTTAAAAGTCCTCCACAGAGCTCATTTGACGGTGAATTCCTATACAATCTAATACAAACAAACAAGCCCTAAGGGGAAAAATAAAAATATTTTAAATTAGTTAATGAATTTTTTTAGTTCAATTGAGTCCTGATTCTCCAGATGTCACTTTTGGGAGTGAGCCTATTGCGGAGCCTATCTATTAAAATCCAAACCACTTAAAATGAACGTCCTCCACATGCTCAATCTGAGGCCCAATTTCCATGTGAGGTTCTAAAATTCTGGAAACCCATATTTTGAATAAAGCCGAACCAAAAAACTTCAATTTTGGTGCTTGCTAGAACCAAGTTGCACCCTTTGCATTTACCCTCATATTCTGCTGTATCCTTTTCAGTGGATCTCTATTTCCCCGTTTTCTCTTCCGAGTCTTTTGCAACCCTAACCCTAATATGACAAAGGGCTGATGGGGACTGCAATTTAGTCTCGGCCTCTCGGGGGTCAGGCTTGGGCTAGCATTTTGGGTCAGGCTTGGCGATTTGGTTTCATCCAAATTCGGGCTCAATCTTGGACTTACCCACATGCAATGTGGGTGGGCTTGGGCTCAAGTTTCACCCTAGTTGTACTCGTATGCAGACTGAGACCATTCCACAATTGTGATTCTAGCTCACGCACCACATGGGTGGTAGTTCCAGGGCCCCCACTGTGAGGAGTCCGAATCCTGTTGGGGCTTTGACTAAATAAGAGCACTTTTGATGATAGGTGATGAATCTATGAGAATTTGTATACAGTAGAGGATTTCACATTGATATCAGTGTGTATCACTGCGTACAGTTAAGTAAAATTATTTTTAGAGTGCGCAAATTTGCAAAAGTGAGGGCTTTCAAATCCTACAACAGGAGGACCGACTTGAAAATCCTTGGTCCAAATTCTTGCGGGATTTATAATTGTCAAAAGTGAGTTTTTCACAACTTTATGGAAAGCGAGAATAATGCTTCTCGATTGTACTTTCAAATGCTCCTACCGTTAGCTCAGCTAGTTAGGGACATAAGTATGTGTATTAGAGTGTGTGAGTAGGGTTGCAAATGGGTATCGGGTTATCTGATTATCTGAAGGTTCCGACCCATGAAAAACCGAGTTTGAAACCTATTTTAGGTTCCAATTCATAAAGGGGTTCGGGTCCAGAACCTTATTTAGGTTTCGATTGATAAACGGGTCCGGTTCCAGGTCCATATATGTTCCGACCCATGGGCCCGGGACCTAACATAAGAGCCTTTAATATTGTAAACTGTAGCTCAAAATAAACTTTGGTTAGGCATTTTCATATTTGATCTTAGAGATAGTAGACTTAATGCATTATTATAAGTTGATACCCTTATTTAAAGCAAAAGTAAAGAAATAAAAGTGAAAAATAGTTTTGGAATTAGATCTCAATCCTCTTATTAGACCTGGTTTTGGTACCGGATCCGAGTCTTCTTATTGGAATCGGGTCTGTAACCAAAAAAATCCATTCCAAGTCGAAAACGTTTCCGGACACAGAATTGTTATTTAGAAACTGCAAGGTCCGTGTTCAGTATGATTTAGGTTCGGAACCGACCCGTTTGCATCTCTGTGTGTGAGGTCTCAAGTAATCCATGTAGTAAAAGAAAACTATGGTTTTTTTTTTTTTTTGTTGTGTATATAGCCCGTTAAGATTTCTATTATTTCTAAATAGGCCCATATGGTTTTAGTATTTAGTGATATATCCTTACTTTTATAGTTTAACACCTCTCATGTTCCTAAAATAAGTAGCCTTACAACCACCATAAGTTTTTAGAGTGAAATGTTGCTTTTGCACATCTCTTCAACCCTATATGCATACTTTCAAAAGCTTGGACTTATTTTGCTCTAAAGCTTGTAACATTGACAGTTGCTATAGACATTTAAATAGGAGAGAGTAACCCTACCAAAATTCATTTTCATGACTACTTGCCCATTTTATTAAACCCAAATCAATCATAAGGACAATCAACACATGCACTTATAATTGACCCAATCTATGTATGATCCAATTGTTATATTGATGAAAGTTTTAAAGTACTTGATTAGCTTTCATGTACTTGAGAGAGTTATTGAGAGAGAGATTGTTGGGACTTGGGATAAAATAATGGTGTTTATGTAAAAATGAGATTCTCTTTTTTATTTAAGAGGGTTTTACAGGAAAAAACCCAGAAGATGGCGGCTCCAGGAAAAATGACATGATTGCATCTAACCACAAGATTATGCAATGATATGAACAAAAAGATACCTAAACTAACTTAAAATTCCTAATTAGAAGGTTTTCTTGAATTGGTTACCCAATAATGGTGCCAAAAACTTGATGTGATCAATAATATATCAATAATATATTACAAGTGCACGGTTACCTTTTTCGAGACAGTGACAAATACGAGTCAAACCCAAAGGGAGCGAATCAAGAGAAACTCTCTAATTTCAGAAAACTGATGTAGATAGAGAATATGAGAGCATAAAATTAAAAACAAAAGCCATAAAATAACAACAAAACTACTAGAGTGATAACACTGATCAAGGGATAGGAATTACTAAGTAAATAAAAAATCTCCTTTTTCATTAGAAAACACTTAACTTGTTCAGCCCCGTGCTTCAGATCAAGACCAAATCAATGCATCAAGAACTGGATGATTTAGCTTTAAAAATCAAATTTCTCTCTTCTTAAAGAGATCTATTTTTTTCTAAAAAATATGCAAAATGCCAAGACCTTCCCTTCATCAAAGTGTTAAAATATCTAAGAATCACCCATCAAATATAAGCATAACCCATCAAAGAAAACACACTCCCTAAGCATGGCCTATCAAACGTAGGCATGAATGATCAAAGATATATTTCAATATTAAGAACTATGCATGGAAGGAACTAACAGGTATGAAGACAAGTGTATTAATCAGTAAATAAGTAAAATGAGCAAGCAACCATTCTTAATGAAAAAGAAAGAAATAGAAAACTTAGCTTCATCATGCACCTTAATCACAACTAGCCAGCCATTGCATGGAAGAAAAATAGCTCTTTCATTAACAACTTCTTCAGTACAAGCTTCTCCTAGATCTAAGTCTTGCTTGGACAAGGACCCAAAGCTACCTTTTTAAAAAATAAAAAATAAAAAATACAAGTGGAGAACTGGAACTAGAACCCTAGGTCTAGAGAGGGGGGAGTGTGACGTCCAGCCCTAGGAGAGAGATCTGGAAGTCCAAGATCCTGAACCCTAGAGTGGGGTTGAGTAAGGTGAGCTCAGATTTATGCCAATTGACCCAAATTTTGAACTTCTTTAAAACAAATCGGCACAAGTGATGATTCTACACTAAAATGCGAATGCTATCAATAAATAGTCACCATAAGCATTCATCACAACATATCGATATATAGTGGTTTATATTCAATGCCTACATCTACTGCCAGCTTAAGATCCTACACCGTACCGGATTTTCCACTATCTCAATCTTATGCTTTTCAATAGGCTCAGTAATAACCTCTTATAATATACTTTTTTAAGCTAAGCAACAACTTTTACAAGCCTAAAGCATTTCTCTCTCAAATATGTCTAAGATACACTAAAAGAGATACAATTTAAACGTAATACAATGCCTCTAAGAATAGGCTTATCATATAAAAGTGAAAGAACAAGTCAAACATATACTCTATGAATTCAAAGATGTATGATCCATGGATTAAAATATCGGCCGATACCGGTTCATATCGGCCGATATGAACCGGTATCGGCAGGTACCGAGTCGATATCTCAATGAGATATCGGTCTCGATAAATATAGGCAAAATCTCGGCCTATATCGGCCGAGATGATCTTCATATCGGCGGAACCGATATCTCGACCGATATTTTCAAAATATCGGCCGAGATGAGATAAAAATGGTAAAAATTCTATTTTTTTCATCTTTTTCCCCATCTTCTCCTCTCTTCTCATCTCCTTTCTACCCATAGCAGCAGCCATACTCCATCACACATCCTTCTTGGATATTTTCAAATCCCACATCTATTTTTTGAAGAAAATATTATCTAAGGTAAGAGAAAATCAACTTAAAACA
>QPKB01000009.1:10475062-10642836 GCA_003546025.1 Camphora micrantha | reverse complement strand
ATGATATACTGTGAAGGGTTCGCTCGAGCGAACTGAGGATCGCTCGAGCGACCAGGGTCAGTTCCATAATTTAGACAAACTCCTTCATTAAACGAACTTCTTCGTAGATGATCTTGGGCAATCATTTTCTAAATAAAAGTACATCATAAAGAGACCCAGTTTTGTCCATTACCCAATGAATTAGCCAACCTAAAATCCTTACAATCTCCCCCTTTGGCAATTTATGGACAAAACACCTATTACAAGAAAAATTCTACCCATTCAACACCTAAAGAACACATCCGAACTAAAATCCTTCCAAACTGTTTAGAGCCTTTGAATACCTTCAAAGTCTTTCACTAAAGATCAAGTGCAGAATCATAGAAAAATAAAGAATGTTTGAAAAACAAAACATGGATGAAGTAGAGTCCATAATCAACAAAATGAAAGTAAAAGAGAAGGAAACCAGGGAGTCCTTCATTGATGTCCTTGTCCCATCCTGGCAAGGATCTCAGCAAGAGCAGCATTTACTTGAGTGAAACTTGTATCAACATTGGCAGACAAATCTTGAACTTGTGCAGCAAGTTGATCTATTCTGTCCGTTTGCCTCTGATCCTCCCCCTAACCATGTGCAGAAGGCATGTCTTCCTCTTCCGCTTGAATTTCTTCACCATGAGCACCAATAGGGATATGAGCTGTAGATTGTGAAAGTGTACGAGCATTTATCGGATTTGAGATCTTCTTGAATGAGCTCATTTGACCTTTTTGAAACCTCCTTAAAATTAAGAAAGTTAGTGTATGAGCACACCGAATGGAAGAAGAGAATTCTTCTTGGCAGTGAGAGATTTGATGAAGACATTCAAAATAACTTGAGGGATGTTAACTTGCTTCCCAGTTCCAATGCAGTACAACAAATATCCATTCCTTTGAGCCACATCAGAAGTGTGTTCCCTTGGCTCCAAATTATGACACACAAACTGGTTGAAAAATCGGTATTCTTCAGTCAGATTTCCATGGAGTATCTTGCCTCCAGGCCATCGAGTCTCTGCTCCACAAATTGTAGTGGCAATAGTGTCATAGTTAACAGGAGCTGGAATCTCATTTAGGAATTGGGTAATCTGGATTTATAGCTTCTGGGATGGAAAGGTACTTAGCAAGATCAGCCACAGAGATTGTCAGCCACTTTCCTCTCACATAGGTCTTGACAGAGCCAGAGTCCAAGACCTCCATGTTACAATAAAAATCTCGAACCTAGTCAACATGGATTTTATCTGTATTGAACTTGAGTAAGGAGAACCAGTCCTAGGTAGCAAGGCTTCTGAATACTCTTTTGTTCCGGATACCAAAAATGATGTCATGTTCAAGCTGTGAAAAGAATTCTCAAATACGTTTGTGAGACGGTTGAATATGGAATATGGATGTCAAAAGACATCTGTGTGACACAACCATTGTTGGTTATTCTGATGCTGATTGGGCAGGATGTGTTGATAATCGGAAGAGTACATCTGGTGGATGTTTCTTTGTTGGAAATAATCTGGTTGCTTAGCATAGTAAAAAGCAGACTTCGACTTCTCTGTCGACTGCTAAGGCTGAATACATCGCTGCAGGAAGTTGTCGCACACAGCTCCTTTGGATGAAACAGATGCTGCAGGATTTTGGAATTGAGCAAGAAACAGTGACTGTCTTTTGTGACAATCAGAGTGCTATTGATATTTTCAAAAATCCAGTCCAACATTCTCGCACTAAACATATAGATATTAGGCACCATTTCATTCATGATCTTGTGGAGGAGGGGACAATTGCTTTACATCATATTTCTACTGAAACTCAATTTGCGGATATTTTCACAAAACCCTTGGATGCAACGCTGTTTGAATCTCTACGAAAATCTTTAAAGATTTCTCTTATTCCCTTCACTCCATAAATTTGTCTATTTAAGTGCACACTCACATTTCCACATGACCATTTTTTGTGTTGCACTGTATGGATCGCTTTCGATTCTCTCACCGCTATCTCCGTATTTTTCTTTGAGAGATGTCGTGGCAGTGTTCAGAAGCCTTGCTACCCAGAACTGGTTCTCCTTAATCAAGTTCAATACAGATAAAATCCATGTCGACTGAATTGAGAATTTTATTGTAACATGGAGGGCTTGGACTCTGGCTCTGTCAAGACTTATGTGAGAGGAAAGTGGCTGACAATCTTTGTGGCTGATCTTACTGAGTACCTTTCCATCCCAGAAGCTGTAAATCCGGATTACCCAATTCCAGATGAGCTTCCAGCTCCTATTAGCTACGACACTGTTGCCACTACAATTTGTGGAGCAGAGACTCGATGGCCTGGAGGCAAGATACTCCATGGAAATTTGACTGAAGAATACCGTTTTTTCAACCGGTTTGTGTCATAATTTGGAGCCTAGGGGACACACTTCTAATGTGGCTCAAAAGAATGGATATTTGCTGTACTGCATTGGAACTGGGAAGCAACTTAACATCCCTCAAGTTATTTTGAATGTTTTCATCAAATCTCTCACCGCCAAGAAGAATTCTCTTCTTCCATTCGGTGTACTCATTATTGACTTTCTCAATTTTAAGGAGATTTCAAAAAGTTCAAATAGGCTCACTCAGAAGATCTCAAATCCGATAAATGCTCATATACTTTCACAATCTACAGCTCATATCCCCGTTGGTGCTCATGGTGAAGAAATTCAAGCGGAAGAGGAAGACATGCCTTCTGCACATGGTCAGGGGGAGGATCAGAGGCAAACGGACAGAATAGATCAACTTGCTACACAAATTAAAGATTTGTCTGCCAGGGTTGATACGGGTTTCACTCAAGTAAATGCTGCTCTTGCTGAGATCCTTGCCAGGATGGGACAAGGACATCAATGACGGACTCCCTGGTTTCCTTCTCTTTTACTTTCATTTTGCTGATTATGGACTATTGATGGTTTTCTTTTGGTTTGCTTTCGTTGTCTCTACTTCATCCATGTTTTGTTTTTCAAACATTCTCTTTTTTGGATTAGTATTCTGATACTTTTGTCTTTGCTTTTCTACTTTTTATTTGTCTTTATCAATCTATGTCCAAAAAGGGGGAGTAATTAGGTGTGTTGATTGCGCATGCTGTGAAGTTATTATTTTTCCAATGATTCTGCACTTGATCTTTAGTGAAAGACTTTGCAGGTATTCAAAGGTCTAAACAGTTTGGAAGGATTTTAGTTCGGCTGTGTTCTTTAGGTGTTGAATGGGTAGAATTTTTCTTGTAATAGGTGTTTTGTCCATGAATTGCCAAAAGGGGAGATTGTAAAGATTTTAGGTTGGCTAATTCATTGGGTAATGGACAAAACCGGGTCTCTTTATGATGTACTTTTATTTAGAAAATGATTGCCCAAGATCATTTACGAAGAAGTTCTTTTAATGAATGAGTTTGTCTAAATTCTGGAACTGACACTGGTCACTCGATGGATCCTCAGTTCGCCCGAGTGAACCCTTCACAGTATCTCCTTCGCTCAAGCCTTACTTATGTTCGCTCGAGCCATCCTTCTATGCTTAAGATAGAATTCAGTTCGCTCGAGCGAACTCCCTGGTTGCTCGGAACTCTCTTCTGATTTGTCTCAAGATGCAATTACTAATTCTAACCAATTTGTAACCCTTGAGGCACGAATCTAGGCCTATATAAAGCCTTTATCTCTCTATTCAACCTCACCTCTCCAACAAGGAAAATTCCTAGAGAGAACTTGAGAGATCCATCTTCCCCCAAGGCTATCATCTGGTGTGCTCAAGATTCAAGCTTTGGTTTCATGCTCCATTGTACTTCAATGAAGTAGAGATGTCTTGAAGACTGCTTCGAGGCATTCGATTCAAGTACGGTGAAGGTGCACGGCGAGTAGTCGACAAGATCGCGCAGTCCTTAGGTTGAGTTAACAATTGGGAAAGGGTTGTATCTCTTGTGACTTTCAATTCATATAGTGCTTGGTTGCATGTTAGCCTAGACAATAAGGCCCGTGGTTTTTCTCGAGCAGGGTTTTGCCACGTAAAAATCCAGCGTCCTTCTCTCTTTGTGGTTTGATTGCTTTTAATCTAGATTATGATTAATTATTAGTATAATCGCCTGTGGATTGATATTCAATAAAGATCAGGTTTTTGGGACCTCTGCCAGTGTTAAGGTAGAAAGATAAATTTTCAATAAGTTGTAAGGAAATTAGGTTGGCTAATTCATTGGGTAATGGACAAAACTGGGTCTCTTTATGATGTACTTTTATTTAGAAAAGGACTGCCCGAAATCATCTACGAAGAAGTTCGTTTAATGAAGGGGTTTGTCTAAATTCTGGAAGTTCGCTTGAGCGAACCCTTCACAGTATCTCCTTCGCTCAAGCCTCACTTATGTTCGCTTGAGCCATCCTTCTATGCTGAAGACAGAATTCAGTTTGCTTGAGCGATACCAATTGAAAAATAACCTTTGTACCTTAACATAGGCAGAGGTCCCGAAAACCTGATCTTTATTGAATATCAATCCACAGGTGATTAAACTAATAATTAATCCACAACGATACAGGACCAATATGACATTGAACTGCCTTGAATTGTCCAATAATCCCATATGTTTTACTTGCTAATGGAAATAAACATTAAAATTTAACATTTTCTAATATATATATATATATATATATATCAGATTTTTTAACCTAAATTTGAATTAGTGTTGATAACTGATACATATTTTCGCAACCAATACGCATCACCCAATGTGTCATCCACCCTTTGTAACCAACCACATTTTTTTTATCCTTTGCATAAATCATCTGTCATGGTGCCAAGTACCCAACCGAGTGTATGTGATTAGTGATTTTTATTGCAAAATGAAAATTTTTACATAATTTGTGCAATGACTGGAGTGCTATATGGTCATGCATGCAATGCGATACAGGTTATAGCATATAATGACTATGATGTATATGGTGCTCTGTAATGCATGTTTGTCTACGTATTGTCTTGATGCAACATGATGCATATGGTGCAGTGCTTATAATAATGAAATGTGGAGTGCATGCAATTATAAAGAATGGACTGCAGAGCGCAGGAGTGTAGAAGAGAATTGTCCATATATATAATATGATATACAAGGTAGATAAATGTTCTACGAGCAACCTTATATGCAGTCCAGCTCCGTGGGTCCCACTTGGGCCTAACTTTAATCAGTGCTGGCCCCTTGACACTCCAATCCCTCCAAGATCTTGCATTAGGCCCAATTTCACTCTCATCAAACCTTTATCCACCATTGAATTGAGTCTCTAAGAAATCTATGGTTAAAAGACCACTGGTTATTAAATCAAGGGCCAGGATGATCTTACTGGTCTGATTTTTTTGTTGATCCCTATCTATAAGGAGACCTTTCCATCCACACAAAACCAACCCCCCCCACCCCACCTACTGCTTAGAGTGTCATCTAAGTGGGCCCCAGGCATGAGTCGGACCGCATAAATGAAGTATGCAATATTGTATGTATCTATAAATTATAAGAAACTGTTAAACTTTAAGGCCCTTAAATCACTGACTGCGATGCTTTGATTGAGATGATTTTTTTACCGAAGTCATATCCACAATGAGACCTTTCCATTACTCTATTGCTCCATGATTGGCATGCATCCAAGTGAGCCCCATGATGGGCTTAGTTTTTTAACCTGCTCCAGGCTTGTGTGATAGGTAACAATCATAGCACATGCGACCCAACTAATAGTCCAACCCCCTCCCACTCACTACCGCCGCCCATGGATTGGCATGCACTCTTAAGTTGGCACTAATCTGAAATTATCCTCACTATTGATTGAACTCCATAGAAAATGTTACTTAAGAAATTGTGAAACTTTAGGGTCCCTAAATCAATAGTTGTGATTATATGCTTGAGATGGATTTTTTCCCAAATCGTATCCGCAATTTGACCTTTCCATCTCTTTATCCCCACATGAATGGCATGCATCCAAGTGAGTCCCATAAGGGGCTTAGGTTTTACCCCGAGAGGTTTATGGATCTTTCATATGAAAGGTTTTTAGGGTGTTTTTGTTGTAAATAAATGCTTAATGACCAATACGACAGGTTGAAAATAGGGTTTCTATGGTGTTCCGTTGAAATTGTGAAGACGAAACATTAATAATGATGACTGCTATGCAGCTGGTAAAATCATTACATAACGACTCCTATTATAACAATGGCTGATGTGATATCTGCTGATGGGACAAAGCTTGATATTTTTTTTCTCCCCATATCATTTCTTTAGTGCTTAAGTAGTTTCAATGATTGACTAGTACGAATTCATATTGAAATTGATCTCACACAAGGTTCTCAGCACCCTTTCAGGACAAGATATCCACAACTACTGTAATCTTCACGGTTATGGCTGTAATGTTTTGCATTCTCTTATTATTATTATCATTACATTAATGTGCTTACCTAGCATTAGATACGTCTTAAGGAGCACTGGGTCGAACAACTTCCTCTTGTCATTATTAGTTCTAGTTCTCATTGCAATTTATTTTTATTACTCTTTAACGACCTTGCAGGGGTTGGAAAAAGTTGCTTGCTGTTGCGTTTCTCTGATGATTCTTTTACCACCAGTTTCATTACCACAATAGGGTATGCTTTAAAAAATCTCTTTAATTGGACCGCCCAGTATCATTTTATGGTGCTTACTCAGAATATTGGCTGTATATTAGGATTGACTTCAAGATTAGGACAATTGAGCTCGATGGGAAGCGTATCAAATTGCAAATTTGGGATACTGCTGGTCAAGAACGCTTCAGGACTATTACAACTGGTACTGAAATGTCTATGATGTTTCCCTTCATGTCTGGATTAAGTTTTGCAAACTGTCGTGTCCATTATCTCTTGAAATTATTCTTGGATGAATGCCTTGGGCACTGTGCGTGCTTCATAATCTTCAAGGTATTGATCACATCTCTCCCATTGAGCCATTTTCACTGAGTTCTATCATTTATTTTGTAGCTTACTATAGGGGAGCCATGGGCATATTGCTGGTGTATGATGTCACGGACGAGTCTTCTTTCAACAGTATCCATTTTTTTTTATTTTTCTGTGTTGCATCATTTTCTCTTGTATTACCTTTTGTGAGTCCTCATTCAAAACATCCCAGACATCCGGAACTGGATCCGAAACATTGAGCAGCATGCTTCCGACAATGTTAACAAAATATTGGTGGGCAACAAGGCAGATATGGATGAGAGCAAGCGGGTAAGCACAGCTTGACGATCCATTTATATATTCTTCTGGATGCATTTCATTATGAGAATAAAAATTTTCGTGATTGTTGTAGGCTGTGCCGACATCAAGGGGCCAGGCTCTAGCTGATGAGTATGGCATCAAGTTTTTTGAGACGGTTAGTCAAAGTCTCACACGTCCTTTGAGTGTCAAATGTCAATTCTCAAATTTTGATTGAAATTAATGGTATCTTGATGATAATTCCTGGATTCTATTTGTGTAGAGTGCAAAAACCAACTTAAATGTGGAGCAGGTTTTCTTCTCCATTGCTAGAGATATTAAACAAAGACTTGCAGAGAGTGACTCGAAAGCTGAGGTATGTGTTTTGCTTTTCTGAATATATCCAGATAAATGGTTATATATACACATTAAGGCCACGCTTGGGTACAGGTTTGAATATTAAGCTTTTGTTTCATCCCTGAAAAGGAAAAAGTTGTACTTTTTATTTAAAAATTTTATGGCTACTACATACGGTGTTTAGATATTGTGATATTATTAAGCTTTTCTTATTCATCAAATCATTTACCTGTTTTGAAGTTTTGTTATTACTGCATGCAGCCCACAACCATCAAGATAGATAAACCAGACCCAAGCAAGGGCGCTGAAGGTGGACCAGTGAAATCTGCTTGCTGTGGTTCATAGGAGCCATATATAACAAATGAGATCACTCTAGAGTTTTGTCATGCCAGCACTCTGGGTTTTCTCTTAAAGCATGTGACAGCTTTATAATTGGAAAAAAAAATCAGTACTGGTTTCATGGCATTCTGGGTGGCACCTTTGTACACTGCATGTTGGACCTCAGGGCATTGTATGTTCTTGGTTCCGCTATATGTGCTTGGGCTTTGGGTGAACTTAATACCAGTCACTTGTATCTGACAACCTTTATCCTGTTGGTCTCTTTTCACTGTTTTTTTCACTCTTTCTATTCTGGACTTTTAAATGCTCATCTATAACCCATTTGGTTTTATTAACTAGTTTTGACCATTCTCTGAAGCGAATCACATCTCTTGGTTTGCTGATTGTTGATGGTCGGTTGTACTATGTTTTCATTTTTCATGAGCAAGTGTAGTACTGAGACTTATATAATATTCTCTGTTGAACTCCATTGTTTGTTCAATCTTGGTTTTGCGCTTTTTTACCATTAATTTGTGTGGGAGAAAGAAGCCCCCCCTTTCCCTACCTCGTTTATGCGGCGGGCTGGTCCTAGGCTGTGAGCCAAAGCTCTCTCCCTCGCAGCCCTCTGCAGGCGTGTACAATACCTAAGCCCTTCAATGGCCAGAGTTAACCATCCTTTATTCGAGTTAAGGATTGATACAAATGCAAAAATTTGTGCCACTTCTAAAAGAATGGGCGAAATAAATTATTTTATCCTTGTACAAAAATATTATTTAAAATTAAATAAAATAAGCTAAATTGATAGTATTGCGACGTGAAATTAGGACATGGAAGACAATATAGCACACTATTAGTTTAAGTAATGTGCCCAAATTTATTTGTCGGGCTATTAGAAGGATTGTTTTACTTGAGGTCTTTCTGGTTGTAGCTTTTTTTTTTTATTTAAGGAGAATCATTTACTACATTCTTTTAATAAAACAATAATATAGACAATCAAAGCTTGTTTGACAAGTCTAATATGATTCAATTAGATATATCTCAAATAAGCATTAGACCTTTTCCAAATAATTATTTATTGTATGTGGTTTAAATAAACATTAGATAACTCTGAAATAGCATTAATCCTAACCTGTAGTTCAAACACCACCATTGGATTTTATAAAATAGCAATTAAAGTTTGACTGCTTAAGATGAATGATCAAATATTATTTGACCCATTTGAACATGGGTCAGAGTTACAAACTTTTAACTCCCGATGTGGGCTCTATTTGAATGAAACATCAACCATGGAAGTAAAGGGAGAAAGAAACGGACATCCATCGAAACTCTCGTACTTCATAAGTTTATATTGATGGTAAAAATCAGTTTAATCAATGACAACTTAAATTCTTATTTCAATCATATGTCTGCGTGGGGCAAATGTAGAGTCAAACGAACATAGGTGGTAATATTGCGATCCATGTGGGAATATGCATAAAAAATGCTTACCTAAGATTTGAATATTCTTGTTTGACAAAACATCAAAAGTCTCTATCATTAATTTCTAATCAGTGAGGTTATTTATAATTTTTTGGTAAAAATTCACATATATATATATATATATATATGGAGATGTTCCTATAAAAGATATCTCTCACTCTATATGAGATATATGGGTAGGGGCTCTCACACTTACGTTGTTGGCATTGAATATGGATGTGAGGGCCTCCACACAATCTCTCATATAAGGTGAGAGAGACACCATCTCTCTAAGGTGAGAGATATCTCTCATCTTATATGAGAGATAGGAGTGGGGGCATTATTGGCATTGAATATGGATGTGAGGGCCCCACACAATCTCTCATTTAAGGTGAATATCTCTCACCTTATATGAGAGATAGGAGTGGGGGCCCATACATATAAGTTGTTGGAATTGGATATAGATGTGAGGGCCCCCACCTTATCTCTCATGTAAGATGAGAGATATCTCTCATATAAGCATCTCCCATCCCTATGTATATGTATGTATATATATATATATATATATATTTATATTGAATATGAAGCCATTAAACTTGTGGGTCACGGATGAAAGGGTTAGGGGCATGGGTCTGGAGTCAAATTTGATACTTGGGGTGGTCTCACATAGATTTTTCCATCCCTCCTGGTCCCATCCCCAAATGGGGCCAACAATTGATCCCCATAAAAATGTTCTCACATAATATGTGAGAACAGCTCTCACTTGAATAATTACCCTATATATATATATTATATTATACATACTTATTTTAGATATTACTAGACAAAGGGATGGGCCGGGCTCCCTCGGGCCGTCTAATTCAAGCCCTAGCTCGGCCCTCAAGATTGTGGGCTTTTCAAAATCGGGCCCTACCCTACACTCGGGTTTTAGGACAAAATAGAAAAGCCTTCTCTTTATGGGCCGGGCCCCTTGTCAAAGGACTGGATTGAGAATCCTATATGCTATATTAAAAAAGAAACATTGTTTTGACTTTATAAGATTCTCATTTACATCACTGTTGTATCATCTGATTCTAGAGACGAGAAGAATACAATGACAATTATAATGTAAGCATCTTAGAAATAACACTGGCTCTTCCTAGCCAAATGATCTTACAAGAAGAGCTATAAACAAAAATTAAGTGTTAATAAACAATCTTGGAAAGAAAAATGAGAATTATAGAAGTTATTATGGTCGACTTAACTCTTGCCGAATCTCCATATCCACTACTGTGGGCTGGGGCTGGCGGCGGCGGCGGCGGCGGCGGCGGCGGCAGCAGCAGCGGCTGTGATGGAGGTGGTGGTGCAGGTGGTGGAGACATAATTATACCTGTAAAATAAAAATGGAACTTAATGTCAAACCCATTTACAATTTTAGAAACCCCAACACTGTGTTCAGGGTTAACATAGACTAACCCTAGTGATATAATCCAACCTCTTTCTGGGAATTGGACAACCCCAAGTCTATCCTTTTGAAATCTGTTAGTAAAACTAGATCCACACCCAGGCTTTAGGTCCAAGCCCAAACTTGTAAAAATTATGTTTATAAATGACGTTTGTAGCTTATTAACTACCATTTTATCTAGTGTACATATGGGATGTCTACAATAATGTACAACGCAAAATACATCGGATCCAATATCGAGGCTCTAGGCCCAGACCCAGCCCGTTAAGTATTCCGGCCCATCTGACCCAGATGCATGTCTAGGCCCAACTAAATGAACCTTGATCTGGGATGGGTCCTTTTTCACACCCAGTGATAACCATATTATTAATCCTTTTATGATGTTGAATCAATGGAAATAGAATAAATTATGTAGTTTCTGTGAGTATAAATGAGTGACGCAAAGGTAAGGGGTGGTGGGTCACAAACCACAGTAGAGAAGGTTCTGAGGAGGAGGCATCTCTTTTACAGGGTTGGGATCAGGGTCATAGACCCGTATGTAGATCTCTTGGCCCAAATACCAATTCTCTAGAGTTTGAGACCGCAGGTTCCACATTCCAGGATTGTCTAGGTATGCATATATTACACTCCATCCTTTTGGATAAACCTGCATTCACAAACAAGAGTTTAGAATGTAACATGTGTATACCATAAATAGTTAGAGATGATACATCATGGCCTATAAATCTCTAATATAACTTACTGTTTATATATATATATATATATATATATATAAAACCTAGGTATTTCCCGCCCAGTCCGGTCCAGGAGCCTTTGCCCCTATGCCCGAGGGACACTTGATTTTGGACAGCTGAGAACTAATCCTTAGGGGCACATGCATGCAAGCCATTCTATTCACATGCACCGGGTAAAACTATGAGAGGTGGCAACGGAGGTAGGTGTCAAACACAAGACTGCTCCACTTCCTAAGGCGCAGAGTCCTTGGCCAACTGAGCTATCACTTTGGTCATAAAACTAAATCTTTATTGAAAATTATATATGACCATGGTAGTAACAACTCAAGAGAGATATTACCTGAACAGTAGAGCGCTCCACTGGATCATAAAGGTTGTAGTGTAATCCGTGCTTCCATTCTTCGAAACCAAATCTAACACACGGATTTATATTTATTAGATTTATTTAACCAACTTCCATTGTCAAGAAATAGGTAACTTACTAAATTACTAAATGATGATGATGATGATGAATTTGGTGGGGGGGTGGGGTGGGGGGGTGGTGGGGTGTGTTGTATTTGCATTTACATTTACTGCTAACTAACTAAATTATGCAAGAGACTTTCAAACAAAATTAGTCATTTATTCCGTAGAAGCAGCAGCAATAGCAATAGAAGAAGAAGAAGAAGATGATGATTCTTACGCTACTACAAAGAAGCCGAAACCATCCAAATGCCATGTATCTATAACATCTAAGTCATTTTTCAAGACAATCTCAGCCCAACCCTTATGGACTCCGGTGATCACCGAAGTATTGCGTGAAGCTTCTGCATTAATGGATTTGATGGGAAATGCGTCGAGCTGGTACACGCCGGTGCCATTCAAATAGTAGTCGGCGAGTTTCAATGGAGTTCGGGGAGTGAGATAGGACACATTGTTAACTACATAATAAGTATTGTTACCAATCATCCCATTGGAGCTATGGAGGATGAAGGTTTGTGAGATGGTGACATTTGATACATTGAATGAGCCTTGTGGGTTCGGCCTAGCAGCCCCAGCAGTTAGGTTCCACCTGCATTTACTCGCACATCATTTTAGTTGCAATATATATATTGAACATTAGTAATTGCAAACACCTAAAATGTTTGTGAATATTGCAATGTTCTTGTGAAAAAAAGTGAAATACTTCATCATGATATTCGAAATACTTCAAAAAAATGCTTAGCATAATGTATTTCTCATCTGGAATGGATGGTTTACACTTAGCATAATTACAAAACTTTCTATTTTCTTTCAACTTGGTTCAACAATGATCCATTGTCCAAATAATTGGCATGCACTCAAAATACTGATGCCTTTAAACCATTAAAACTTGAATGCCAAAGATCAAGGAGTTTGGATGACGTGATTGGGCAAATTTTTCTTCCCATCTCTTAACCCATCCATGGCTAGTTTCACACCCATGGTGTGGAGTGGATCATTGCGAGTGTTTTCAATAACATAATTTTGATCATCTTTACCATATAAGAATATTGTGTTTTTTGATAATATAACTTCGGTTTAGCCCATCAAATCCGAATACTTATCGATTAAGCCCATTGCCAACCTTATTATACGCTTGTCCTGGGGTGCACCCATGATTGTCTTACCTGATAGAATTGGCTTGATTAACCGAGAATTGGCGATCCAAGGGGTCGGGCCCACTTGGCAAACACCCAGTTGCAGGAGTGGTGGAGTCAGAATAGTGTAGGATTCCTACACCCATGGTGTCTGGAAAGTCCTTGGTGTCAACCTGTGTGGGAGTTGCTACAATATAGTAATCTGCACTGGCTTGGTTTGCTGTAACAAGAATTGAGTAGGATTGACCCACATGCACATCCAAGGAATTCAATGTGATCTTGTTAGTGTAAGATCCCTCAGTCTCCACCAGTGCCATTTGATGGTTTCTGAATCCGAAAATTGAAGCTCAATTCCCTTCCTACATTTGATATTCTAAATCTGTATGTCTTTCCTGCATAAAAGAATAAGACAAAGATAACCCAAAAAATTAGGAAGTTGATTGCTCCATGCTACATTTGTTTGATTTTAATAATGCAACATATGTGGGCAACACCTTTCACAATCAAACTAACTCATACCACATGTCTTTCTACGTATAATAAAGGACCTAAATTTGGATTTGGTTGAATTGATGCATCGTTGGACTAACCATGCATGAATCGTACTCTTATGCATTTTAACATGGTCAATGGGATGGTGTGTTGCGCGCATTGTGAGTGAAATTTGGTCCAATACCTATATAGGTGGTTCGCGTGATATGAATAGGTTTGATCATGCAAAGATCGCCCCCACCCCCACATCTCCCACCTCATGTTTAATGGCTTCAAGGTTTAATAGCTTTATATTAGTGCAAATTTCTTGCTATTAAATCCGATGATGAATAATGGCTAGACCACTCTCAAATTAAGACCATTGCCAATTAGTGGGGGCTTGCGGCTTTAAGGGCATGTAAAAGGATTGGATTAATCCAACAGTGGAAAATATTCCTTTCTAATAGTGAGAATTTCTTGTGTTTAAACAACAGTGGATGATGGTTTGGTCAGTCCAAAATTAGGACCATTGCTAATTAATGGGGGATATGGGTTAGGTGCATGTGAAGTGATTAGATTGATTAGAGTTGGATGCAAGAATTTCTTAAAGTTGATACAAATTGGCAACTTGAGATCTCCCATGAGAGGTCCACCTATGGTTTTTCCCTTTTTTGGTAGAAGAGGTCCACTTATGGTCGATATAAATTTCTCACACTCACTAATCACTTGTCATTTAGTGGACGTGTTGATTCGATACTCATTTGGCTTTTACTTGTTATTAGATTTGATCATAAAAACCTACTTTATCCCTTGAGAGGCCCATCTATGATTAGTGTAAACCCTCATACTTACCTATAACTTGTGAGTAATCAATTTTGCTCTCAAGCGACTCAGTCACCTTGCTGGATTTAATCTTTAAGACCTTTTGGCTTTGGGGTCATTAAAATAAGAATTAGGATCATTTGATAGCGATGGTTTTACCCACACCCTTTATTCAAGTTGGGGCAAGGCCATTGTGTTCTTCTCATTATTATCATTATATAAAAATATCGTTTCATATACATTGAAACCTTTTGTAAGACCCCGACCCCTAATTTCCGGGATTAGTGTTGATTAAGTTGTGGATTAGTTCTCTAAGTGAGATTAGTGGTTGTTTGATTGAGTATGTGAGTTAGAATGACTTTTCATTAGCTTTGGGGAGTTTTGAGATTCAGTGAACCTAGTTTGTGACCGTAGGGTCCTGTGTGTTTTGCATGGTCAGCGTGGGGAGGTTCTTTGTAATTTCAAAAATTTTCATTTCAGCTTTATTTGACTAGTCTTGTCATTCCCTATAACTTTCGTGTTCACTCCGTACCCATTCAAAGTTCCGAAAACCAATTTTCCCAGCCCTGGGGTAAATCGGTCTTTTCACATTGAATCTGGACCTAAATTTTGAGATGTCAGATCCATGCCAAAATTATACTTTTTGAAAATTAGATTTTATGAGAAACATTTTTCCTTCATTGATCACATCCAAGGCCCAGAAACTGATGTTTTATCCTAGACGAGTTTTAAGCGTGGTGGGGCCCAGTCCCACCCATTATAAAAGCACCACCCTCCTCTCTTTTCCCTCATTCGTTCCAGCCAAGGGAGAGCTCTGCAACTGAGCTCTCCCCTTGCTTTTCTCCTTGTTTTCTCCTCCCCATTCATGGAGAAGCCCTTGCCAAATGAGAGACGTGAGCCCATATTCTTCTTCCCCTCATCTCAGGCTCTCCTTGGATCCTATTTTTGTGCAAAACCAAGATGGGCAGCCCCTTCTCCAAGCTTCTTCTTGTTGAGTGATGGTCTTAGAGGTAAGAGCTTCATTCCCATCTTCTATTTTGTGTAACGGCGGCCCTTAGGTCCTTTTTCCTAGATTTGTTTGAGCCCATTCCTTGTCTTTGATTATTTGCCATTTCTAGGGCTCTAAGTTGGGTGTATTTTGGGGATTTCTTGTGTTAGGTGTGCTAAGGTTTAATTGAGAAGCATTGGAGACTAAGGCAAGTGATTGAAATGTGATTGCTTGAGCACGCCCGCATTTATGAATTTTCATGTTTTATTGCTGCATTTATATTGATTTAATGTCCATGGGTTTAATTGATCTTGTAAAGGCATGCTTGATGAGTTTCTTCTTTTTGTTGAGCTTACTAATTAAAGTGTTAAGTTATGTCTTCATTCTATGATGTGTTAAATTTCAATTGGGCTTCATTTATGATGGGTTTTGGGTGATGAATTATGTTGGGAATGAGATGAATTTTATGTGTTAATGTGGAGTGTTTGATGGAGGATTAAGAGTGGTTTTGAGGAGACAAGGAGGCCCCTTTTTATGTAGATATGTTGTGGCTCAAAGGGGCTTGAAAGAGAGGGAGAAAGAGGCGCCAAACAACACTGAAATTCGGCCCTGATAGACTTGGCTCGAGCCAACAAATGTTGGCTCTAGGCGGCCCTCCCAGAAGCTTGTTGGCTCAAGCCGACCTTGGGTCTGCTCAAGCCGACCCTCCTAGAGGCCTGTCGGCTCAAGCCGACCTTGGGTCCGCTCGAGCCAACCTTCCTTCTGGCCTGGGTCTATTTTGAAACTTGAAAAGGGTATTGTAAATGTTTAGAAATGGTTTGTTTTGAGCCCTAATTCTATGGTGAGACCTAGGAAGTAATGTATGAAATTGGAATGGAAAAAAAAACCATAGCCCAGAGATATATTGAGGATTTGATTTACCAATGTGCATGGGATGCTTGAAATGTCCTTGATCTTCTGGAGTGCCAAGCCAAAAATAAAAATTGACATACGAGATCTTTATACGCATTGAACTAAGTGTTGACGCTTCAAAGTGTAGTTCAGCATACATGTGAAAAGCCCACTTTTCATTCTACTTTACTCATTTTTCTTAAAAACAATTACTTTTAGTTATTTTGTCTGTTCTTGAATAAAAATAATCAGTTTTTTTATTATTTTACTCGATTTTGAGTAAAACAATCAATTTTAGGTTATTTGGTTCGTTTTGACTTAAAATAACCAATTTCGGGATTTAGTTTGTTTTAGCCAAAACGATCAGTTTTGCAAGTCTGTGTTCCAATGAGCTTTTATGTGTATCTTGGGAGGACTACTCTTATGCTAGTGTGTTTTCTTTTGACTTGACTTGTTTGAGTAGTTCCTTACCATATCTTATGTGTTAGTTCGCTTTTGATTTGTGTGTCGACACCGCTCAACTTAGGCCACCTCCTCGGCTTGATCTACCGGCTTGGAGTCCTAATCAATCTCTTAGCCAACTGTAGCTTGGGTTTTTTTAGGGTGCTACTTGCCAGGTTCCGCGGCCGGTGCCTAGTGTGATGGCCAGCTATAATGGTCCTTAGAGTGCTCCTGTCACCTCGTGTTCTAGAGACTATGTATATATGCTTAGTGTTCGGTGATGGAGAATTTAACTCGTGTGATTGCCAATATGTCAGTGTGGTTTGCTATACGCTCGACTTAGATTTCTAGCCTGTTTTATCACCCGGCTTATGCCCCGCTGTGTTAGCTTGATTTATACATGTTCTTACTTGGAGATTTCAGTTTGAGACCACATCATGTTTTATATACACATCTTGTTGTAAATGTATTTCATATTCACTCGCAACCCTTATTAAAATACATGTTTTGTCAGATATTCATATTTTATACATGTACATCTTTTGATCAAATAACCTAATTTATCATATGTTTTATTATTCTGTATATGTATTATCCATCTCAGTTACCTGCCAGACCGTCGTATCTAACTCTGTTTGTTTGGTGCTCGAAGTAGCAGGTTCTTCGCCCTGAGCTGAGTGCATGTGTTGGCTGTGGAGCTATGAGTTTGCAGGTTGTAGTATCGGCTATGTCATGTAGACATTAAGCTTGACATCAGAGTTACGTCATATTTGAGATAGTATTTTATTTACTTCGTTATTTGTATGGCTTTTATTAGCCTTTTCTTTGGGATTTTAATTAATACACATTGTTAATTTGTAACTTGAATATATGGGAAATAATTAACCTATTACTATCAGATCTGTACTTTATTGTAATGGTTTGTTCCAGTCTAATACGAGCCTTGTTATGATATCTATATGCTGGATGTTGGAATACGATAGTTACAGGCTCCGGGTCGCAATGCCGCGAAAACTTCCGTGAAAATATGCCTATTGTGTTGGAATTTTGTCTTCATCACACACGCAGATCCTGGCCAAACACAAATTGTTACTTAATCCCAAATTCATGCTCCCCGAGGTCGGGCGGTTATAGGAGTCCGGTTTCGGGGCGTGATACCTTTTTTTTCTTACACACACGGTCTAGATATAAGCTATAGGTGGATTATCTTATGCGGCACCTATGCTCAATCAAATCCCTCACGCTCATTACCCTATTTGAGTTGGTAGTCCTCCACTCCTCCCATATTTATGCTAATTAGAGAATTATTTATACTGTTAGAATAAAACACTTCGCTTTATTATAAGGGAATGCTGCTACACAGCGCCTGAGTGTCTCATAGTTTGACCCATTGGGATGCATGGTGATCATGAAAGTCTATTGGATGAAAAGATCTATATTAGGCCTACCTACATGCAAGATCTTGAGCCCATAAGATCATCCTAACCTTTTGATCCATAGCACTGAAACTTAATTGTTTAGAGGCATCATTTTATTATGATTTCAATCCAACGGTAAGGAAAAGTTGAATGAATGTCAAACTTGGACTTGTGACTATTTATTTATTTATTATTATTATTATTTTTTTTTTTTTTTTGGGTGGGGTGGAGATCGCCTTGATTGACACAACATGGGTCCTATGATAAAAAACAAGGGCGCAACATTTTTAAAGTGGGGCGTTTTTGAGAATTTCTCATATATATATATATTTTGAGCTTAAAGTCCATGTTAGGAAGATTTAATCAGTATATTGTTTTTTATTTAAAATGTATAGAAGTTCCCATCTAGCTCCTAGATTGATGGGAATCCAAGTGGGTCCTACATGTGAGCTACTTGTAGCTACATAAATTATCTCTTAGGAGAAAGAGACTATTTGTATGCATACATAATGTATATGTATATAGAGAAACAACATAATGGGATGGTGCGGTATATATATGAGTAAAATTTATAGTAGTATCTGAGCAAAACATATAGGGCCCACCTAGGTGTGTGCCAACAATTTTTGGTAGAGTGGATTGAAAGTTCTTGATGGGGCTAGGTATGTGGAAGAATATCAGCCTATCCATAATCGTTTGATATGTTAAATAGGGTATCTTTATCTCAATCATGCCTCCCATCATGGTTAGCATACATCCAAGTGGACCTACGAAACTCTGTTTACACACTACATCATATTGCCAGATAGTACTCATGTATATACATATGGCCATGTTCCCATTTCTTTCCCATAATCTCCAATAATTTGTCAAGGCCATTATCACAATTAGAATGATATTCAACATAAGATTTGTATACATGAAAAACAAAAAAGAAGAAGAAGATAATCACTTTATTTAATCACAATTTTCTCTTATATCCAATACTTCATCATACTTCTCATATATAAATAATTCAATGATTATGGTTAGAATCATTGTGGGCTCCTATGAGTTTGGCAATGTTTGAATGTATTAGTAAAAAAAAAGGGGGGAAAAGGAACTTTTGAAAATATTACCTTTTGTGATAGTGAAGGATTCATGTCTTCCTCCCCATGTGTTGTTATAAGGAGGTTTCCCATTGAAGAGGATATATTGAGGGTTAATGTGTTTCTGTCCTGCTGTTATCCTTGAATCCTGTAACAGAACATCATGAATTTTATCATCATTGAATATAACTAGCCTCTAATAACTAGCGTTCTAAAATTAGTTCTCTCTACCAAGAAACAATAATTTAGAGATGGTGATGAGATGGGTCTCCATCAAACTTAGGCAGAATCAAACTCGACTCGATATCGCCCATACCTAACTCATTCAGTGACATTGTTTATGGTTTGTGATCCTAAACTTGCCCCATGATAGGTACAAATGGTGAATTTGTTGTTGATGTTTTTATTTAAAAATATAAAAAAGGTATTTGTATAAAATTTGAGAACCCATAACCTTGGAAGAATGTCACTACTACCTAGTTCCGCATGTGCTAACTCAATATGCAGAACTTAGTGAGTAATATATAGAGTCATGAGAAATGAGTGGGGTGAGTCAGGCATAGCCAAAACCATAACCAAACTTGACTGGGTTCAGAGTTTGAAAAACACTATCCTATCGGAACCCGACCAACAAACTAACAACTCATCCTCAATTGGATAGAGTCAACACTTATATACTCAGCCCACTAAGAATAGAGATCAAAGTATGGAGTACCTTGTAGGATGTATTGTACCAATCCCCTATAAGGAGGTCAAAGTCATCTTCTGGTTTGTCAAAGGGGACATGAATCACTATTCGGTTGTTAATTCGGATGGGTCCAAATCCTCCTGCGGCCTTTTGAAATCTGGTGGAAGGAAAGTAGATGAAACTACCAATCTGATCTTTCATTTGGAAGACATAGGTCCAATTCTTTCCTGGTTCGATAGGGCAATTGGTCCCGGACACTCCATCTTGCCATGAATTCAACCTTTGTTGGACACCATTCCTACACCACAACCAATTATAAAGCATCATCATCATCATCTTAGTAGAAGTAGGCTTGGCTTAGTTTGTTTTACTTAAGAAATAACTAAGATTACAAAAACTATCTTTCTACTAAAGTTTATCACAATAAAGATTTCTAATAGATATCTTAGTTTTAGAGTATTTGTACCCTTGGGTTTAGAAACAAAGAAGATATGAAAACTATTTTTCGATCCCAAAGAAATTTAGATCCCAAAATGAGATCAAATATAAAGGATTTAGAACATTTGGATCTAAGTTTGAATTCTCGTGTGTATTGACCTGATGACCTTGATCCAAGATGATTACATAAGGATCTAATTAGCTTTAATTATTTACCTTTTCTTTAAAAACTTACGTGTATATTAAAAAGGATTTAACTTAAGTCTTTTTAACCAATTATACTAATGTATTCCACATCTTATTTTGAATTTTGGTCCGAAACCCGGATTCACTTTTTTTCATTGATTGCAGATCCGAATCTGGATCGGGATCTTGGTCTAGATATAGAAAGGAAAATTTAGGCTCGGACCCTGGATTTTACTTATTTGCATCATTAATTAAAGAGATGTCTCTCTAAATACATATAATATGTTTCTTGGTTTTGAAAGAGTTTCTTTAAAAAAATAATAGTCAAAATACACATTTAACTAAAGGCATGGTTTAGAAACGAGTAGTGGCTTTTCAAATCAAAGCTAATATAATGCATTATGTAACATTATAATGGTTATCGTATAATTCAACATCTACTCGTCCTATCAAAATTATCTTAATCTTGTTGTTCTTAAGCCTGAGATGGCTAAAGCTTATGATCGAATGGAGTGAAATTTTTTATTAGATACTCTTTATGCGTTTGGTTTTAATGATGATTTTTTTCCAACTTGTTAAAGAATGCATTTCATCTGTTTCCTCTATCCTACTGAATGAGTCTCACTTTAGAAATTCACACCTCTAGAGGGTTAAGTCCTCTCCCCATACCTGTTCTTCTTGGGAGCTGAAGTTTTGTCTCGTATTCTCATTAAGGCGGAAGAGATGGGCTCCATTCAAGGGATTAGAGTAGCTAGAAACGCCCCTAGCATTTCACACCTCTTTTTCGCTAATGATAGCTTTATTTTTTGTAATGCTAAAATTAGAGAAGCTAGTGAAATTAAAAGCTTGTTGGAGGACTATTGTGATATATCAGAGTCAGCCAATAAACTTCCATAAATCTGCTTTCTATTTTAGCAAGGAGGCTTGCCAAGAAAGATGCAAATGTATTGCTTCAACTCTTGGTATGAAAATTATGGATATGAATGAAAAATACCTTGGAAATCTCTAGACCATCGAGAAAAAAAAAATATGAATTTTGAAGGGCTCATTAATAAAACTAAAAGTAAAATTAGCTCTTGGAAAATTCCCATACTATCCCAAGCGGGTATGAATACTTTAATTAAGTCAGCGGGCTCGGCTAGTCCTATTATCTTACATGTCAATTCTCCGTCTCTCAAATAAACTACGAAATCTATTGATAAAATGATTAGAGCATTTTGGTGGGGTGGCAGTGGAGAATAAAGGAAGTTTCATACTATTAAAAGGCCTGAATTATGTAAGCCCATTTCCGAAGGGGGCCTAGGAGTAAGAGATACTAAAAGTAATAATTTTGCCTTCTTAGTCAAAATATGCTGGAGATAAGTAATGAAGACCTCTTATGCTCCAATATTTTAAGGGCTAAATATTGTCTTAGAAGTAACCTTTGGAAGCAAAGTTTAAGAAAAACAACTCCTGGTTATGAAAGGGGTTGATTTTATAAATGAGAAGGTTAATTGGATTATTGGCAATGGGGAAAATACTTTAGTTTCGAAGAGTAATTGGATTTCTTGCAAGAAAAAGGTTTGAAGAAGCCTTTTTCTTTTATATAACTTGGATCTCAAAGTTAAAGATCTATGGAATATGGATAAAAAGTGGGACACCAATGCCCTAAAAGCTCATTTTAACAACCTGCTGATGTTGAGGCTATTTTTAAAATTTATATCTCTAGATCCTTTACCAAGGATGAAAGAGTTTGGCTCCTATAAAAAAAATGGCCATCTTATTATAGACTAATTTGTAGTAGAAATGATACTAACCTCGTTTCAATGGAAAATGGAAAGCTTTATGGAGACTTCCTTTTCCTTGAAGAGTTCTTATATTTTTGGAAATCAGAAATGTTGTTCCCATAATAACCATTGTTAAATCTAAAATTGGCTCTTTAGATGATAAATGTCCTATGTGTGGAATAGAGGAAGACGCGATTGGGCATGCTCTTATGCATTGTGATTTCGTTAGAGCAAGTTGGTTGGGCTTGTAGTGGGGCCTTTTTTCTGATTCTATTTGTTCAACAAATTTAATGGAATGGTTGAAGAACTCATGTGAGCATGGCCAACCGAATCCTCCTCGTGGAGATACCTGCTCTAAGATGAGGATTCTCTCCATGTGGTGGATAATTTGGAAAGATAGAAATGACTTAATTCATGCTGATCAAACTTTAAACCCTCCCAAAATCATTAGTTTAGCCCATAAGATTCTTGAGGACCCCATTAGTCTTGATAGGGACCTTTCCTTAAGAAAAGATGAGGATTTTTCTAAAGTCCCTATAGTAATTTCTAATAAGGAAGATAATCTTCTCAGATGTAGCCTAAGTCTGAGGAGGATTGTGCTTCTTTTGGCTTTGTAATGATGTTAAATGATGTTATTATGGATACAAGTGCTACACATGGTCCCAAAGTAGTCTCTTCAGCGGAGGTCGAAGTGAGGGTGGTCTTAAATGTGTTGGAGAAGGCAAGGAAAAATGGTTTTGTCAAGCTTCATGTCATTTTGGATGCACAGGAAGTGGTGCTAGAGGTTAAAGGGAAACTATGATTGGTCTATTAATCCAATTATTTCAGATATTATAGCTTTAGCTTCTTCTTCTTCTTCTTCTTCTTCTTCTTCATTTTTTTTTTTTTTAAATTTTTAAGACTTTGGCTATATTCTTAGGGGATTCAATGGCCTAGCGCTTAGGCTTGCTAAGTTTGGTTACTCTTCTAGGTAGGATGTAGATTGATATTTAGAATCTAGTTTCCTTTTAGATAGGTGCTAAAATGTTTCTATTTTTTAGTCTTTTTGTTGGTTTGTTCTTGGTTGTTTGCTTTTTCTCCTTTAATGAATTTTCTTTTTTACCAAAAAAGGAAAATCTTGATCTACATTAATAGTTTACCAAATGTTATAGTCATAAAAAAAAATAGAAAATGATATGATAAGCTAAAAAGATGTTCTTAATAATATTTTTCTAAAATCCATTATGACCAAATAATGAAGAATTCTTTTGAGAAGAAACAAAATTCTAATATGCAAACTCAAACCACTCACACACATTTTTCATAAATTTTGGAATCATACCATGTCATGAGAAAAGGCTCGTCAAGATTGTTGAAGATGTTGACATGAATCATATCATTGGTCGTTGTGTTCAAGAGGGGTCCTGGAAACATGTCATTGATGGTGATCACCTGCATCCTCCAAGCATTAGTATATTACCAAACAAACCATCTTAAGTGAAAATGATTTCAATATCCTAAGCATGGTCATGCATTTTTCAACTTTTTTTTTTTTTTTTGTACTAAAAGGGTCAAATATTAATATTAAGGGTGAGAGTCGAATCATAGAGTGGATGATCAATTTTCTATAAAAATATATATACTCTTTGACACTTCAGACGTGATCCAACTCTTCCCTTCACGCATGAAAGAACAATAACATCTTACCAGAACTCTTGGGCATTCTTCTTTAGAGGTTTTTTTCACAAGAATTTCAAGTGTTAGGGATTTCTTGCACTGATATGATCTGTCCCTTTAGAATTTCAAATTCTAAATATGTTTTATAGTTAGAACTTTGAATTTCAACCTACCTGAAAGTCACAAATAGTTGAATTTCTTAGAATTCAACATTAGAAATGCTGGATGGGCCATTAAGATTTGAAATTCCAAGTGGGGGTAGCATTTGGGAAATTTGAAATTCTCCAATCACAATTATTGCAAAAGAATAGGCAATTATATATCCTATCTAGAGAACTTGAAATTGTCCAATTGTTGTCCCCCACGTAAAATTATAAATCCTCATCGCCCATCAGTTATTTGAAATGATGGAATTCCAAACCTTAGACATAAGACTCTCAATTTCCATCCTCTTTCCTATTTCCTCTCACCCTTTTCAAATCCCACACTATCTTCCTCTTTCCCAATCCTCATAAATCTCTCTCTCTCTATCTCTCCTCTCTCTCTCTCTCCTCTCACCCTTTTCAAATCCCACACTATCTTCCTCTTTCCCAATCCTCATAAATCTCTCTCTCTATCTCCTCTCTCTCTCTCTCTCTCTCTCTCTCTCTCAGAGAGACACACTCTTGCCCTTAAACCCCATTCAGGAGGGCTCGTTCACAAGACTTGTGTCCCCATCTCCAAACCATTCTTTACTATCTTCTTCCCAACTCATCAAACCCCTTCAACCCACCTCCCAAACGATCCTCTGCTCACCCTCTATTTTTCTCATAGCCAGCAAACCAAGATCAAACAAACTTCTCGTTCCAACATCTCTCTCACGTTCCCAATCCATTATCCACGGCCTTCACAGCCATCCCCCACCGTCATCTCTCTTTATCCCTCTAACCAAACAACCCCACAACGAGTACCCTCTTATGTTTCTTTCTTCACCCATTCATCTTGGACCCATCTCCACATGCAACTTACTACACCAAATCAGCAACCATCTTCACCCACCAACGAAGCCCGAACCGATCACCGATCGAGCTCATAAACCTGCGCTCCATATTCGAACCCATCTCTGCTCCAAACCCACTCCAACAGATCCGAAGCTACTGCGTCTTTCTCTGTTCTGCTCATCTCTTTTTAACTCCCATACAAGCGACTTCGCCATCTCTCCATCTCGGGCGCCAGAATCTGCACGATCCCATTACAATCATCTATCACCATCCGAGGCATACAACAATCCCGACTAACCTATAACCAACCAAAACCTGCTACTTAGCCACCATGCCATTAGCCACTGCATCAACCTGAGCCACCAAGGAAAACTCTGGTATCTCTACACCATAACAGCCCACTTCACTGCAAATTCCTCTCTTCAATGTAACCCATCTCAAAAAACTCCATACAAACACTACCCAACCAAGCGAATCCCACAGTCCCACTTGCCCAGACCCAGTCACCAAATGCCCTGCAAACAGCAGCCACACGACCTTTCTCTCCATATCCATCCACCACCACCACCACCATGACCTGCAACTCTAACCTCATCATTGGAGCACCTTTCTCCTTGCTTTCTTTTCATCTTCTCTCCAACTCAACCACCACACAACTTTCTCTCAACCAAACAACACTTCATCCTTCGTCTCCCACTTCACTGCAGTTAGTCACTTGGTGTACTACTTACAACCCGTCCCAATCAAACCCACATAACCAAACCTCAACCCAGTCATGTATTTTTAGTCCAACCTACAAATCCCACCAATCATATTCCACATTGCCCGACCAAGAATTCATAATTTCAGCAAACAAAACATCACATTTGAAATCCCACAGGGACAACTCCTAATAAAGAAAGAATCAGACCCTATAAAGTACAACAAACACATGCCTTTACAAAAGTGGTAGTTTCATGAAGATGTAAGTTTCAGTTCATACCGGTTGGTCGACGTTGACGGGCCTGATAGTTGAATCTAAGGAGACTTTCCACTCCAAATAAATGTCGTCGCCAATCACCCCGGCCGCCACCACCACCGAGAGCATAATTGCAGTCACACATATCATCAGCGATGAACGGTGGATATCGGTGCAATCCATCTTAACACAAATACTGCTGCTTCAAGAAGATCCACCACCCTTGGTTTGTTTGTACAGATGAAGTCTTCTACAACTCTTAGTTTGTTTGCAGAGAGGACAAGAAGGCGTATCTACAGATAGAAAGGAAAAGAGAGGTTCAAATAGCTGTAATAGAAATTCTGCTTCTTGTTTTTATAACTGTAAGCCATTGTTATCATCAACGGGTTTGAAAAGAACTTCTAGTAGTCATCTAAACTTATACGTTGTTTGATCCTTGCAATGCACTAAATTCGCTGCTTAAAACATGCCCCCACAAGAATTCCTATATATATAGCTGTCAATCTATACACATGTGAGGACCCACAAGTGATCAGGGCATCAGGCACTTTGTGAACTCAAGAATCATGATGAGAATATTTGGGAGGAGGATGTGATATCCCAAGGGCATAAGAGAAATGTGAGGCTCTTTTTGATGTGGCCCACAAATGATCAAACTTTTTTTTTCTTCTTCACAAACATTTACTCTTGGCCATGGGGTTTAAAACATGTTGAGTTCTTGAGAGTTGAGATTGTTATGTACATATTCCACCTTCTGTATGCTTAGACCATCCAAAATACCACATGTAAGGCCGTTTGTGTCAGCTATTTTCAGCCCATTTACAGCTTCCATATGGGCTGGTTTTCAACCCAATTTTGTGTTAAAACATCTCCTAACCCATAAGTACAGGTTGAGCCTTTTTTTTTTTTTTTTTTTTTTTTTTTTTTTTTTTTTTTTTTTGTGTGTGTGTGTGTGTGTGTGTGTGTGTGTGTGTTCAACATAGGCTGTCCCAGCCCTTTGGGTCAGAATAATCCCAAGGGGTCCAGGGGGAGCCGGGTAAATCCCATGTGGACAAAGTCTGGTAGTGCAGTTTCGAACCCTCAACCTCCGGGAGTTTCGAACCCTCAACCTCCGGGTGCAAACCGTAATCCTAGGCCAACTGAGTTACTCTTGTGGTAGTACAGGTTGAGTTTACAGATCCATTTTTTGCCTAGATATGGACTTGTGTAATGATCCATTTAGACCCTTTTACAATTAGCTTTTCAGCTAATATTTCAGCCCAATTTCCGTTAATATTTGAATTGTATTTCAACCCTAAATCTTTTTAGGCCCATTGTCTGACGCACTTCAAGTCAATATTTGGGCTGTATATATTCTCACCTGTTTTTCAACCTGTATGTGGGCTATATTTTGACCCCCTGTTCAAATGGACTTTGGGCTGAATTTTAGTTGAATATGCATTGTATGATGAACGTGGTTTTTTTAGATAGATGGGCTCACTTCTTGAAATAATTTCTTTCTGCAACAGGTTCTATTGACAGAGTTAGTTGCATGAAATGGATTTACTCAATGGGTTCTTACATTGTTTGACCCACTGTTGGTCTATATGTATACGTTCTAAACTCCTACGTAGGCCCAATAGTTGAGTCCCACTTATTCTAAAGTGTATTTATAAGATGGACTTATTTTGGACACTGGTTTTTTTTTTTTTACCTCATTTAGATCCGCCATTTGGGAGGTAATCTTCAACCCAATTAAGGATGTTGCTTAGGCTGATTTTCAACCCATTTAGAGATACTCTGGGTTGATTTTCAGTCCATTTTAGCAAAACCAGTTTGGGTTGAATTTTAACTCATTTAGAGAAACCAGTTTGGGTGGGCATTTAAAACCCATTTAGCAACCTTTCCATAGACCCATGTGCAATCACGTTACAGTCTAAATTCAGTGGAACCCAACCCTCTGCATACGGCCAAATTGTTTGGCTATGGATTCAACCCAATTGTTTTTTTGTAAGCTAATAGGAACTCGTTAAGGCTTTCAAAGCAATTTCATAAAATCATCGAAAGTTTATCATGGGAGAGAATCCCAATTTATAGAAAATTAATACAAGCTATTTAATACAAATTCTTAACTATTCAAAGAAATTCAAACTAATCCTTATCTTCAAGATAAGGAAAGACTAAACAAATCTGTAACTATTCAAACAAACTTAAACTCATCATCATCTTCAAAATAAGGAGAGTCCCAACTATCAAATATTCTCTAACAACTCGCTAATGGAGGGGCGGACAACTTGCACATGCTAGGTAATAGGGACTCATGAACTTGGTCACTAAAGTGAGAACGGTCGTGACGCAGCCCAGCCTATGTGCCTAGCTGGATTCAGCCTATTTGCAGCTAATAGGAAGTGATCCTATGAGGACGGTCCTCACGGTCTTATAGTGAGTACCGCCTAGTGGGGCCCACCTCATAGTGATCCAAACCGATCGTCTCTAAATGTGTTAAATTCAAAAAATAAAAACTAATTGTGGGCCACAATTTTTTTTTTTTTTTTATGCACTTGAGATATCATATCCCTTCTTGTTATCGCATGATTTAAATTTAGCTTACAAATTAATACAAACATAAGAAGAATTGATGAAATGAATTGCAAATAAATTTGAAATTCCAGCATACCTTTTTGTCGTGATATTCCTTCCTCTTCAATTATACAATAATCGAACCAAGTTTCCTAAGACAAATAGGGTACGATGCATGTAGTTTGATAAGTTTAGAGGGATTAGATCAGAAATCTCAAAATTTGCTTTGAAAAAAATATCATGATTGCATCAGGAGTTCATAAAGTGCCTGATCACTTGTGAGTCCTCACATGTGTATGGATTGATAGCCACATCAAAAAGAAGTCTCACATTCCTTTCATGCACTTTGATATATCATGTCCCTCCTTGGTATTGCATGATTCAAATTTGGCTTACAAATCAATGCAAAGATTGAAAAAATTGAAGAAATGAATTACAGATAAATTTAAAATTCCAGCATACCTTTCTTTGTGACATCCCTTCTTCTTCATTATTCAATAACGGAACCAAATCTTCTCACACATAGAGGGTACTGTGTATGTAGATTAAGAAGTTTGAAGGGATAAGATCAGCAATAAAAAAATCTGGTCCTTGATCCTAGGAAGCCTAACAGTCACTTCAATTTTGAATTCTTATGAGATTAGGTCACAGCCTACCCACCAAACCAATGGAATGGGTCAGCCCACTTAAGTCCATTGACAAAAAGGTCCAACAAAGCATCCAATTTTATGGGCATTAAGTAGAGTTGCAAACAGGACGGTTTCGGATCCGAACCATAGTGAAACAGGACAATTCTGGATCGGAAACATAGTGGACCCGTTTTCAAATAACAATTTTGGATCCGGTTTTGACTCAGAACCTGTTGTTGGTTCTGGACCCGATTCCGATAGGAAAATCCGGATCCAGTTTCGGAATGGGGTCCACCTAGAGGACTAAATTATAGTTCTAAAATCGATTCTAATTTCTCTTTATTCTTCATTTTTCTTATAACAGTGCATCAAGTCTACTACCTCCAGTATTATACATAAAAATGTCAAAAAATAAGTTGATTTTGAGGTATAATTTGCAACATCAAAGACTCATATGCGGGGTCCCAGGTCTACGGGTTGTAACCTATATGGACCCGGAACTAGACCCGTTTATCAATCGGAATCTAATTTGGGTTTTGGACCCAAACCTGATTATGAATCGGAACCTAAAATTGGTTCCACACCTGGTTTTTGCGGGTCGGAACTTCTGGGTACTCGGAGAATCGGATACCCGTTTGCAACCCTAGCAATAAGTCTATTGCACAAAAGCTCAAACAAACCTTGACCCACCGAATTTGCTTCACAATAGTCTTCTCAGGGCCCATTTAACTGTAAGGTCACTCGAGCCCATTTAACAAACAAGATCCGTCGAAACATGAACTGGCCTATTGAAGCCCATTAGATTTAGCCCATCAAAAGGCTGACTCTAACTTTTATCTGGACAATAAAACCAGGGCCCCCATTGGTGACAGATTCAAATGGGTATCAGTTTGATTAACTCTGTTTGGTAGGGTATCCATTTGAATCTCAATTAACAAATCAAGCCACTCAGACCTTTATAATGAGTGGGCCCATGAAAGCAAAAATTATAGTGAGTCCGTAAAAGCATAGGCATTAGCCTCCCCACAACCTTTTGAACAGGGACAGAGAAGACCCAAGAACATTTTACCTGTCAATTCTTTTTTTTTTTATTATTTAATTTTCTTCATTAATTTTGTAAACATCATTAATTCATATGTTTTGATAATCAAAGGTTTTCTTTCGAAGATGCAATTAAGAGTCAATGAATTTTCATGACCGGGAGTATGATGTACCCATAAATTAAATATAAAACCTCCAATTAAATGGAGGGGAATTTGTGCCCAATGATTTTTTTCTTGATTTCTTTTGTTTATGCAAAAGATTATTGTTTTCAAAGAATGCAAACCAAATGATTGTATGTAATATTTTAAGTCACTTATTGTTTTTAGAGAGACTCCCATCAGATGATAAAATACTCATATAGACATATTCTTTCTCTTTAAAGTTGTATAGCGGTTGGGGAAAAAAACTCATGTATGGCCTTAGGAGAAGCCACATTAGCTTCTTGGAGCTCATTTGTGAGTGTGTCTTTCCAAAAACACATATGTGCCTTTCAAAAACATATATGTGCCTCTTCAATAAAATGTGCCCATTCTTGGAGCTCATTTGTGAATATGTCTTTGTAAAAATACATATGTGCTTATTTAATAAAATGCGTTTCTCGGGCCCATTTGTGTAGATGTGGCCCAATTCAAATGGATGCTTTACAACTCTATAAATTAAAATTATTTTCGAAGTTTTTATATCATATTCAAAATGAGCAGAAATGCATACTAACCCTTTATTTTTAAGATGATATGTGTATGTTAACGTGGATTAAGGGAGGAAAGGTTTGATTTTCATAATTTTTTAGTTGATTTGAGTTTTTTAATTATTTTATTATAAATTAATTTATATGGAAGGGATATTAGTTTTAATATATTATTCAGGTCATACGAGACTGCACAGGGGCTTCATGCTAGTGGTTTTTAAACTACATTCAAACTAAATAAACCTCTTCTTGTCTGATCAATATTGCGCTTCTGTTATGTCTTAACAAATTTTTATTTTTTTGGTAAAACTCTTGAGAAGTTTAATTTGTTTGCTCAAAGTTTAGCTAAGTCTGGTTTTTCTAGTCAAACAACTGGAAGTGGTCTGACAACTACCCTGATTAGATTGGTTTTCTAGCCTTTTTATTCCCTTGTTTTGTTTAATGAGATTTTCCTCTAACCAAAGTGAAACAAGCTAATAATATTATGAATTTTATCAAAAAAGAAAAAGAAAAAACCTACTATGCTGTGAAACGTGTTACTTGATGGAATCTTTATAAAAATGAGAAGACATTATAGGAAGATGAAAAAATTAATTGTAGTGAATAAAACATTTTTTTTTTTCTTGGAATGACACTAATCACAAGTGGAGAGATCATCTGTTTCCATGCTCCGGATTGAGTCCTAGCCTATCTTGTAGGACAAATGCTTTACCATTGATATGATCCAACAATAAGTCAATGACTCTAGGAATGAATTGAATGAATAGGTGGAACTTATAAGGGGCATTTGAAACTGCATGTTGGAAACAGAAAAAAAAAAGAAAAAGAAAAAGAAAAAGAAAACGAAAAGGAAGGCTAGCCTATTTAGTAAGTTTGCAAAATAAAGAGCATTGTGGTCATTTGAGAAGAAGAGACAAAATCCAGTTTGAAGGTGAGAGTTTTCTCCTCAAGCTGACTACGTGTACAATCCCGCTCTATGGGGCCCGCTTAGGCCTCCCTTTGATTGGTGCGGCTCCTTTTACAGTCTTATCCTCTCATGATTTGGCACCATTCCTAATTTTTTGTTCATTGAATCTTTACTCAACATTGAATTGAATTTCAACGAATCTATTATGAAAAAGCCATTAAAATTTAAGACTGTTAAATCAGAGGCGAGGATAATTTAATGGTGCTAATGCCTCTTATCCATAAAGAGAATATCCATCCATCTATCATTACCCTAGTGACAAGAATGAATCCAACTGGGCCCCATAAGCTAGAATACATATGCACATTATATGGTCTGATTGTAGGTGAAGTTTTTCTGTTTGAAGTTTGAACGAGTAAGAAAACATTTTACCGATGACCAAGGGTGGTATTTTAACTTAGGAGGAAAGCAAGGGGGCCTTTTTATATTATTATTAAAATCTGTTTCATAGTTGGGTTTCTGTTTCTTCAAAATTGAACTCAAGGTAATTAGTTCAAACTTTCTCAATTGTCTCTAAAAAAAAAAAAAGCATTGGACAAAAGCAGGAAATTTGTGCATTCATACATGAACAAAAGTTATTCATAGTACTGTAGAACCCTCGTTTAAAAAATGTAGCCTTAAGGAGACAGTAGGGATGCAAATCCCTGATCTATTAACTCAACTTCAACTTAATTTGGTAATTCAAGGGTTTGAAATTACTCCTCTAATTTTGGATTGAAATCCAATTGTCATTTCCGAACCGTTTGGATATCCTTATTATTGAACCCTCCAATTTGACTAACTGCATTATGACCTAGCAGCCCAACCTGATCCTCACCTGTTAAGGCTCAAATTGACCCTTTAACTTTTGAGTTGGGTTCGGATTGACATTTTCAAATTGATAAATAAATAGGTCGGGTATAAGGGTGCTTGTTGTATGTGTTACATATTGTGATAATTTTTTTTTTTTTTTTTAGCATTTTAACGATCAATCAACTTCATATTTGTTTAAATTGCTTCCTATGGAGTAGGGATGCAAGATCCTCGCGGCAACAATGATGGATCCGAGACCGATTCTAACATAGAACTTATGAGTTGTATAGATCAAGCATCAAGTGCAAGGAAGTCCTGGGATCCTCTCTTTTGTGATGGTTCTGGTTTTTGCAGAGATTTGGGTTTTGCAAGCCTCTTCAAACAACAATAGAACGCAGAAGTCCATATCCTTGTGCTTCTTCTTCCTCTCTGACTAAGGCAAGGTGGCGCGGAGCGATGGCGAAGGGCGCGGTTGTGGATTCTAGTGGCAACCCTCTTTTGTTTTTGCAATGGAGTGCAGCCGAACCCTCTGTAGCAGTGATCCTCTCCTCTAACAATGGGTGGAGATAACAACCATGCTGCCTTCCTTCTCTGGAGATAGGTGAGCAACTTCTATGCAGGACAGTGAGAAGCTCCTTCTCCGACGATGGCGGTCAATCTATGCAACTGAGGATCTTCCTCGGCAAGTGCAAGGAAATCCTTGAATCCTTTGTTTTGCGATGGTTCCGGTCTCTGCAGAGATTGTGGTTTCTGCAAGCCTCTTTAAACAATAAGAGAACGCAGAAGTCCAGATCCTCATGCTTTTCTTCCTCTCCGGCTAAGGTGAGGTGTCGCGGAGTGATGGCGAAGGGCGTGGCTGTGGATTCTAGCAGCAACCCTCTTTCATTTCTGCAACGGAGTCCAGCCTAACCTCTATAGCGGTGGTCCTCTCCTCCGGCAATGGGTGAAACAGTCTAGATCTCCTTCGGTTTGTAACCTCGGCAACAATATGAACCAGAAGTCCGATTTCTGCTATGTGTGGCCCACCTTGATCAAATCAGAATCCTCTAACTTCTTCTCTAATGGAGAACCTGTGCAACGTATTCTCAGCACCAACTGGACAATCTTTGAAAGAGGGGGAACGAAAGATTTGAAAATTTGAAAATTTAAAATTTTTGCTTAATCATTTGAAAGGACAAATCAGTTATAGAAATTTCTGATGAGGACCTATCGCCAAAATATGTCCAGCTGTATGGACTACATGCCTTAGAGGAAAAGTTGGTGAACTGGAGGCTTTACAAGATCGTGACGAGGGACCTCTGGCTAATTATCAGGGATTACTCTTCAATGGCCTTTAACGGGTTGGAAAGAGTTGCCTACTATTGCGGTTTCTCTAATGATTCTTTAACCACCAATTTTATTACCACAATAGGGTATGCTTTCAAAACTCTCTTTAATTGGACCACTCAATACTACTTTATGGTGCTTACTCTGAATAATGGTTTTTCTTTTTTTTTTTTTTTTAAACGGAGGGTGTTACAGTCCTTTGGGTCAGAATAATCTCTATGGGCACATGGGGAGCTAAGTAAATCCCCTAGGCCTCAATGTGGTACTGCAGTTTCGAACATTTAACCTCCAGGTGCAAACCGTGGTCCTAAGCCAACTGAGCAACCCCATATTAAGTTTGACTTCAAGATTAGGACAATCGAGGTCGATGGGAAGTGTATCAAATTGCAAATTTTGGATACTGCAAGTCAAGAACGCTTCAGAACTATTACAAATGATACTGAAATGTCTATATTTTCTACCAAGAATATATTTCTATGTTGTTTCCCTTGATGACTCAGTGGCAGATCCAGGATTTTTATTTGACGGGGGCTGATGAAGGCCATAATGCAATTTTTTTCATCATTTTATGGTTTGAGCGGGGCAAGGGCTTTTCTTTGATGGAGCATGGGCTGTCTGCCTATAAACATTCATGGACATGATAAGGCAAGCTGAATTTAGGAAGGGGAAAAAATGATAATTTTAGTTTGAGAGGGGCGGATGAAGGCCATAATGCAATTTTCTTCATCATTTTGTGGTTTGAGGGGGCGTAATGCAAATTTAGACTGGCCATAATAGTTTAGTGATTCTCATCCAATAGGTTATGTTTTATGGGCGTAAATGGGTCTCCGATTCTCTGATTACTCGGAGGTTCCGACCCGTTAAAAATTGGATTTGGATCCTCATTGAGGCCTGCTAAGTAAATGGGTCCGGGTCCTTTTTTTGGACCTGTGATCTAAACGGATCCAGGTCCAATTCTACATTGGTTTAGACCCGTGGACCTAGGGCCTAACACACTACCTCAATTTTCGAGAATCTCTTCTTAAAATTTGATTTTTTTCCCATGCCATTCTCTACCTAGACATGGACCCGGACCCAGACCCACCCCATATATGGTTCTGGTTATAGGTCCGGTTCCACCTTCTCCTTAACGGTTCCGGGTCCACCATGGACCTGGACCAGAACCGATCCGTTTCCATCCCTAGTTATGTTTGGACGAGGAGAAAAGGTGGAGAAAAGCTGTCAATCTAAATTTTGACAATAGGTGGTTTTATCTCCACCCATTATTTGCATCTAAACTAGGCCCACAGGGTTGGCCTTCAAGAGGAACTAGATTCACAACATCTCAGGCTATAATAATAATTCCATAACTGTAATCGTACATCTTATCCCTCGTGTGATCTGGACAAATTATCTCGATCTTAAAATCCAATAATTGGATTGTTAGATCAACATATTAGGCACATCAACCATCACAAAAATTAATAATTTAAAATATATATACTATATTGAAGAACATTGTTTGGGTTTTATAATAATCTCTTTTACATCACAGTTGTATTATCTGATTACAGAAAATGAGAAGATTACATTAATAATTATAATCTAAGCATCTTATAAAATAAACATGATTTCCTAGCATCCTTACAAATTGATCTAAAAAGAAAAACTAACACTCTATTAAACAAAAACTAAGTCTCAAAATACAAACATGTATTGAAGTTATAAAGGTAGACTTGCCAAATTTCCATATTTATTGATGTGGTGCGGATAGTGACGGTGGTGATGTAGGTGATGGAGCCCTAATTTTACCTGTAAAAAAAGGAACTTGTCATTTATGGTGGTTTTTTTTTTTTTTTTGGTAAATCAATGTTTAATGTTGTTAATGTCTGTCTTTCTGTGTGTGTGTGCAGGCTCTCACTTGGGTCCCAGCCTCCTTGGCTGGGTTACCAAAAAAAAAAAAAAGTCTGGATTCGCCAGAACCCATTTACAATTGAGGGGCCCCGACACTGTTCTCGGGGTTAACATAGACTAACCCCAGTAAAAATAGACCTTGATCTGGGATGGGTTTGGATTTAGGCCTAGTGACATCCACATTACTGCTTTTATGATGTTGAAGTCATGGAAGCAAAATAAATTAAGCAGTTTTTGTGAGTATGAATGAGTGTTGCAAAGGTAGGGGGGGTGGGTCACAAACCACAGTGGAGAAGGTTCTGAGGGGGAGGCTTCTCTTTTGCAGGGTTTGGATCGGGGTCATGGACCCTTACATAGATCTCTTGGCCCAAATACCAGTTCTCCAGAATTTGAGACCGCAAGTTCCACATTCCGGGATTGTCCAGATATGCATATATTACACTCCATCCTTTTGGATAAACCTGCATGAACAAATGAAAGTGTTAGCTAGAATGTAAGATGTATGTACAATAAACAATCCAGAGAGAGATATGGTCAATCATTCAATCAATCTTTCATCATTCATCATCCAGATTAGGGAGCCTTACTCTAGAGGGCGCCACGTCAGCGCTCTCAAAATTTTTTTTTTTTTTGGGGGATTTTTAAGATGCCATGTCAGCATTCCAAAAAGATGACACGTGGCCATTATCTATCTCAATTTGTAGCAACTGCACTCTATCTACATGGGCTAATATATATCTATCTCCATTGTCTAAGAGATAAGGTGATAAGCTTAATTTTCAAAATATCTCTATCTATCTCCCCTTTCATAATATAACCCCTATCTCCCTATCCAGGATATCTCTATCCTCCAAGTTTCATTTTCAAATTACTCTATCTACATTGGCCAATATCTATCTCCATTCGAAGTTAATGTAATATATTGTAATCCATCTATCAACTATGTGAGGGGTAATCCCTACTACCAAAGCGGACCATCTAAAATCCACTAAAATCGTGGGATGTAATTTCTTCAAACATGACATCTATCAATGTCTATGTTCCAATGCCAATGGAACATAGACATTGATAGAGAGTCCTTTACGTCCAATTTGGACTGGAATATACCTTCTTGAAAAGATAATGATCCGGAATCACTGTCCACGTGATATCCTCATGTGGGGTTAAGGACAGGTCGCATATTATAAGTCCAGGGTCAAGATATGGATATTTTCGATGTGGGACTTGAACAAAGCCTCACGATGTTAACCTAAGTTCTCCACCCTTATCCCTGCGGATTCTCCTTTCTTCGTTTGGGATCTCACACTCACCCCCACCGGAAATAGAGCCGTCCTCGTCTTTGATACCATCTGTAACGACTCGGATCCGTTGCTCACATAATATTGTCCGCTTTGGCTTAATATCATATCGACAGTAGGACAAGACTAGGTCAAGTGATCTTATGAGCCAAGAAAGGGAAATTCGCATGGAGTAAGAGTGGAGTGCTTCAGTTAGCACCGTGAGGCATTATCCAAGTCCCACATTGGAAATATCCAAGTCCTAACCATTGGCTATAATGTGCGACCTAACCTTAACCACACATAAGCCCTTTTAAAACAGTGCATGAGCCAAAGCAAATAATATCATGCACGTAGATAGTGGGCTTGGGTCGTTACAAGAATTATTGTGTTCTTGAGTAGAACAGGTTGAGGATGTCAAATACTATGTAGAGTATATCATTGGTGAGTTCCTACACTGGACTCAAAACCAGAGGAAGCGTGGATTTAGGGGCCTTCTTGGCCATTGGCATTGGACTCCCTAAGATAATATTGATTTCCTCTTCTCTTTTCAATAAAGCCTTTTGAATTTCCATGTTTTTATTTATTTTTTCCTTTACTCTTATAAATTTGCTTCTAATTGGGTTTCATTCCTATTTTTTTGTAGAATCAATAGTCATGTTACTAAGGCATCTCCTAATGTTAAAGAAGGCCGAAGAAGGAGACATCTGCTAAGACAACATGGAGATGGTGCGTCAAATACAAACCTTATATGTTGATCGGATTCATCTTGCAAGACTTGTTCATTCAACTTGGTGTTGATTGGATTTATATGTGGGAGAAATGACAGAGAAAGCTCCGATCGAATTGAAGGATGATGCATGATTTTTCTTATTTTCTATTTTATTGCAGATTTTGTAGTTGTTGTAAATGCTTACACATGAGATTACATTTTTTTTTTTTTTTTTTTGGGATTTTCTTCCTTTCTTCCTTTTGACATATTTATACATTTCTTTTCTCAGGCATGATCCGCCTATTGTAACTGCCATGGGAGCTCCTTGAGCTCATATTTTCTTTTTTTCTTTCTTTCAATACAAATTACCCTTAAAACGAAAAGAAACATATATATATATATATATATCATCTTTAGCTTAGGTATACTTTTGTATCTTAATTTGAATTCAACTACGTGCACATACAATGAAGCTAGAGATGTCAAATAATGAGCACTATACATTAATATGAGTTATGGTCCGTGCTTGTATTTGTGATTGATGATACAATTACTAATTGTGGAATCTTCTTTTTATTTTGATATAAATATCCATTAATATAGTTATATATTTATAATTAATTTTTATATCTTATAAATTATTTAAGTTTTATTTTTTGGCATAGGCTAAGCATGGGCCGTTGTTGCTAGTTATGACTTACTGTGATTTAGAATCATACATGACTATGGTGGTAACAACTCAAGAAAGAGATTACCTGAACAATAGAACGCTCCACCGGATCGTAAAGGTTGTAGTGTAACCCGTGCCTCCATTCTTCAAAGCCATATCTAGTACAAGGATTTATACTTGTTAGACATCTCTTTAACAAAAATCAGTATTAACATATTGAGACACTCGAAAAAATGGCTAAACTTTTATTGTACGTAGCAATATATAAAGTCTAGTGGATCCACAAGATACAGGAAGAGGGAATGGATTGATCATCTATAAGAAAAGCATAACAGCTAGCTAACATGCAATTAAAAATCAGAATCAAAATCAGTTAATAGATAACAATCTTTGCTTTTGATTGAAAACTAGAAATGCCACGTGAAATAGACATTCCACATATGCCAATCCACAATCATCCCATGTATTTTGTGGGGGTCAATGGGTTGAATGTATTTGTTGAAACAAGAAGTTACACTTACTGCTAACTTACTAGATTATGCAAGAGCTTTGCAAACAAAATTAGTCATATATTCAATAGAAGTAGCAACAATAGAAGATGAACATGATTCTTACGCTACTACAAAGAAGCTGAAACCATCCAGATGCCATGTATCCATAACATCTAAGTCATTTTTCAAGACAATCTCAGCCCAACCCTTATGGACTCCGGTGACGACCGATGTATTGCGTGAAGCTTTGGAATTAATGGATTTGATGGGGAATGCGTCGAGCTGGTACACGCCGGTGCCATTCAAATAGTAGTCGGCGAGTTTCAATGGCGTTTCAGGAGTGAGGTAAGATACATTGTTAACCACATAATAAGGATTGTTACCAATCTTCCCCTTTGAACCATGGAGGATAAAGGTTTGAGAGATGGTGACATTTGATACATTGAATGTGCCTTGTGGGTTAGGCCTAGCAGCCCCAGCAGTTAGGTTCCACCTGCATTTATTCGCACATCATTTTAGTTGCAATACATGAAACATAGCTAAAATGTTTGTAAATGTTGCAATATTTTTGTGAAAACAGTGAAATATTTTATCATGCTAAGTATTTCGGAAAAAATGCTCAATTTAATGTATTTTTCATCTGGAATGAATGGCTTACAAGCAACATAATTGCAAACTTTCCATTTTCATTCAACCATGTTCAATTGTTCGTAAATTGCCACACACTCAAAATATTGGTGCCCTTAAACCATTAAATCTTGAAGGTCAAAGATCAAGGAGTTTGGTTGATGTGATCAGGAAGATTTTTCTTCCATCTCTTGGCCTATCCATAGCTAGGTTCACATCTAACTTTGCTTTGAATCAGCCATGGTGTGGAGTGGATCATTGCCAGCCTTTTCAGTAGCATAATTTTGATCATCATTACAATACAAGAATATTGTATTTTTCAATAATTTAACTTCGGTTTGGCCCATGGAACCTAGATCCTTGTTGATCGAGCCCATTGACAAGCTTAATTTACACTTGTGTTGTGGTGCAACCATGATTGTCTTACCTGATGGACTTTGCTTGATCAATCGAGAATTGGCGATCCAATGGGTCGGGCCCACTCGGCAAAGGCCCTTTTGCAGGAGTGGTTGAGTCAGCATAGTGTAGTATTCCTATACCCTTGGTGTCTGGAAAGTCCCTGGTGTCAACCTGTGTGGGAGTTGCTACAATATAGTAATCTGCACTGGCTTGGTTTGCTGTAACAAGAACTGAATAGGATTGACCCACATGCACATCTAAGGAATGCAATGTGATCTTGTTAATGTAAGATCCCTCAGTTTCCACCAGTTCCATCTGATGGTTCTGAATCCGAAAATTGAGGCTCAATTCCCTTCCCACATTTGATATTCTAAATCTGTATGTCTTCCCTGCATATGTAAAAACAATAGTAATAATAAGACAAACTCAAAAATTAAGATGTTGGTTGATCCATGTTACCTTTGTCTGATCCTAACAACGCAGCATATGAGGGCCACACCTTTGTGGATCGAACTTACACATATCACATGTCTTTTTACGTATAGGAATTGGCCTAAGTTTAGCTTCGATCATTGTGATGCACCATGGGATATGTTTGAGTCCAATTGCTATGATTTTTAACATGATCAATCAGGTGGTTTCACACTTTTTGTGAGTCAATTTTGCTCCAGTCCCTATATAAAGTGGTTTGTGTGAAATGGGTTGGTTGGCCCCACATCAGCTACCTCATGTTTAAGGGCTTTAAGGTTTAATGGCGTTATGTTAGTGCAAATTTCTCAGGGTTAAATCCGATGATGGACAATGGCTAGAGCACTCTCAATTTAGGACCATTGATGTGGCGTTAGGGGCATGTAAATCTAAAGTTCCTTTCTGGTAGTGCGCAAATTTTTCTTGTTATTAAATCTAAAGATGAAGATGGCTAGATAATCTAAAAATAGGACATTGTTAAATATATATATATATATATAAAGGGAAATGCTCATATGAGAGATATCTCTCATCTTATATGAGAGACAGGGGTGGGGGCCCTTACATTTAAGTTGTTGGTATTGTATATGGATGTGAGGGCCATATATATATATATATATATATATATGAGAGATGCTCCTATGAGAGATATCTCTCACCTTACTATGAGAGATAATGGTTAGGGCCCTCACATTTAAGTTGTTGGCATTGGATATTGATGTGAGGGCCCTCACATTTAAATTGTTGGCGTTGAATATTGATGTGAGGCCCTCCACCCTATCTCTCATAGTAAAGTGAGAGATATATCTCATAAGAACATCTCCCAAATATATATATATATATAGAGAGAGAGAGGAAACCATGTATGTAGATGGTTTGAATGTATCATAAAGTCGGCCCCAATATGTTGTCCTTCACCATAATATGATGAGCGATGGATGCGCATGAATATGCCCCATATATATTTAAAAGATATAGGCAGATCATCTTGTGGGGAACCTATGCTCAATCAAACCCCTCACACTCTTAATCCATATTTGTTTGATATGTAAAATAAGGCGTATCGTTGTAAATATAAAATATTAAGATTAAAGGGCTACGATGAATGGATGTGGTAATTGGAATTTTGCACATCCTTGTAAGCCCCAATCAAAATTGTTCAGTCCCCACGTTTCCTTCATGATTGACACAAATCCAAGTAGGACCTATAAACTCTATTTACATACCACATTGACTCATTGGACAGTTTCTCATATGTCTGTTTGTGCACATGTATATAATCCTACTAACTTGTTAACTAATGACAGTGTTCCCATTTTTTCCCATAATCTCCGATAATTTCTCATGACCCAAATTATCCCATATAGATTAAAATGATATTCACCATAGGACTTGTATACATGAAAATGGAAAAAGAATCAATTTATTTAATCACATTTTTCTCATATGTCCAAAACTTCATCACACTTCTCATATATAAATAATCCATCGATGATGGTTAATTTCATTGTGCTCTATATATATAATCTTGAAATTTATACAAATGTATCAAGAAAAAAGAAGGAAAAAGAAAATAACTTCTGAAAGCATTACCTCTTTTGAGAGTGAATGATTCATGCCTTCCTCCCCATGAGTTTTTATATGGAGGTTTTCCATTAAAGAGGATATACTGAGGATTAATATGTTTCTGTCCTGCTGTTCTCCTTGAATCCTATGACACAACATCATGGGTTTTATCATCATTGAATACAATTAGCCTCTAAGAACTAGGACTCAAAGATTAGTGGTCTCTATCAAGAAATAGTAATTTAGAGAGATGGCAATGGGTCGAGTCTAGTTCATGTTTATAAGGCTGGCTAGAAGCCGGCCCAATTGGCATGTGCAACATCCATAATTATAGGTCCCGTGACATGGCGATGGGTCGAGTCTAGTTCATGTTTAGGCTGACTAGAATCCGACCCAATTGGCATGTGCAACGTCCATAATAATAGACTTGACATGTCCTGTGACATGTTTTATGGTCTCCGACGCCAAACTCTCCATGACAAGTACAAATAGGGTTGGATTTGTTCCTAGATGATTTTTTTTTTTTTTATTTTACGACCAAAAAAATTTTTGGTTGATTGTTTCTTGATTTTACAATATGATTTCTTTATAAGGTTATATAAAGTCATGGGAAATGGGCAGGGCAAGTCAAGCATAGCCAAAATCTAAAAAAATCGTATTTTACACGGACCCAATAATAAATTAGCAAGTCATCCCTAGTAGGAAGGAGTCGAGGCATATATACTCGACCCATAAAGAAAAAGGCATCAAAGGAAGGAGTACCTTGTAGGATGTGTTGTACCAATCTCCTATAAGAAGGTCAAAGTCATCTTCTGGTTTGTTAAAGGGGATAGGAATTACTATTCGGTTATTAATTCGGATGGGTCCAAATCCTCCTGCGGCCTTTTGAAATCCGGTGGAAGGAAAGTAAATGAAACTGCCAATTTGGTCCTTCATTTGGAACACATAGGTCCAATTCTTTCCTTGTTTGATGGGACAATTGGTCCCAGACACTCCATCTTGCCATGAATTTAACCTCTGTTGGACACCAGCCCTGCACCACATCCAATTATAAAGCATTATCATTGTTGTATTAGCAAAAATGGGTTTTGCTTAGTTTATTCTACTCAATAGATAACTAGTATTACAAAATCATATCTTTCTACAATTCTACTAAAGTTTATCAAAGTTAGGGTTGCAAATGGATATCTGATTATCTGAGTATTCGAAGTTTCCAATTTGGAATAAAACCGGTATGGAGCCTATTTTTTTGATTTGGAAGAATTACGGATCCAGATCTAAGATCCAAGGATATATAGGATTTTGAACATTTAAATCTAAGGCCCAATCCTCATATTTTCTGAGACAACGGCCTTGATCCAAGATGATTATATGCTTCAGTAGTATTGATATTTATGAATCTATTTAGCTTTAATTAGTTATCATTTAATAAACTTATGTTAAAAAGAATTTATTTTGAAGCCCTTTTAACTAATTACACTAATGCATTCCACATCTCTCTTGTAATCTTATTTTCCATATAATATACTTATCTTTCTTACCAAAGAAAAAGAAAAAAAAAAAAAAAAAAGGGAATTCCACATCCTACTTGATGAGTCCATTTTCTTTTTCAATTAATTTTGTATCCAGATTCAAAACATAGGTTCAATGATGGATCTAAGTCTTGGTCTAGATATACAAACATGGATCTAGTTTCAGATTTACCGTAGTTCCATCCCGAATCCAGCCTATTTGCATCCCTAATCAAAGTGAATCGTTTTTTCTCTAAATATATATAATATGTTTCCTAATTTTGAAAGAGTTATTTCTTAAAAAAAAATAGTCAATAAAACATACATTTAACTGAAGGCATGGTTTAGAAATAGGTATTGGCCTTTTTAGTCATTATGTAACATTATAATTTGTTACATAGTGGTCATCGTATCGTTAATTAATATCTTTTGGTCTTATCAAATTATCTAAACCTTCTACAATATTAATAATTTACCGAGTGTAATAACAACAACAACAACAACAACTTCTTAGAAACTAATATCGTTGGCTGAGAATATGATCTTAACAATATCTAATTAAGAATCATCATGACCAAACAATGAAGAATTCTTCTGAGAAGAAACAAGATTTAATATGAATATTCAAATGCCACACACACATTTGTCATAAGTTTTAGAATCAAACCATGTCATGAGAAATGGCTCGTCAAGATTGTTGAATATGTTGACATGTATCAAATCGTTGGTAGTTGTATTCAAGAGGGGTCCTGGAAACATCCCATTGATGGTGATCACCTGCATCCTCCAACCATTATTATATCACCAAAACCTTTTGAATTGAAAGGATTTCATTATCTTAAGGGCATATTCATGCATTTCTGACATGTTAAAGGAAAGAGTCAAATATTAATATTACTGGATAAAGTCAAATCATAGTGGATACTCAATTTTCTCTATAGAAAATAGTTCACTGGTTGACATATTCTTCAACTCTTCCTTCTATGCACAAAAAAGCAGTAACATCCTTTAAAAGTAGAAGAGTTCTTAAGATTTGTCATTTTTTTTTATGGATTTGTTCCAAGAAATCTTCATGTGGAGTTTTATGATAGTTGTATCCTTGAATTTAAATACTATGTTTCATAGTTGGAATTCTATTTTCCAACCCACATAAAAAGACACAAATAGTCAAATTTATCAGAATTCCAACATATTAAATGTTAGATGGGCCATGAGAATTTGGAGTTCGATTTGAGGGTAGCATATGGGGAATTTGAAATCCTCCAAGCAAAGTTTTTCATAATTCTTGCAAAAGAGTAAGACCTAGAATCCATGTTCGGAGAATTTGGGATTGTCCGAATGCTATCACCCACATGGGATGCTAAATCCTCATAGCCCATCCGTGGTTTAAAATGTTTGAATTCTAGAAATTTCAAAGGTCATTTTTGACTTTTCAAGTAAACGGGTTGGAACACAAATTTCCAACAAACAAAACATTGCATTTGAAATTCCATAGGGAAAGCCATTGTATCAAGGTCATATGCATTTACAAATTGGTTGTTCCATGGAGATGTAAGTTTCAGTTCATACCGGTTGATTGACATTGATGGGCCTGATAGTTGGATCTAAGGAGACCTTCCACTCCAAATAAATGTCAATGCCTATCACCCCAGAGAGCACCGAGAGCATAATTGCAGTTGCACATATCATCAGTGATGAACGGTGGATATCAATGTAACCCATCTTATATACCACAATTACAGCTATTTCAAGAACTGCAAAGAGTTTTTGGTGAGAGTAAGGAAATTAGAGGTCCGGAGCGAGGGGTTTGGATAAATGCATAACATAATATTAATATATTTAAATATTGTAAGATTTCATTATCATAGAATAAAATATTATTATATTATTATATTGTATTACTTATGGTATTTGGCAATTTTCACAAATTTCAATAATATACCTCTGGAGTGTTTGACAATTGATAAAAAAGAACTCACAAGATGACATGCTGTGCAAGAAACTAGTCAATTGACCCATTGCAAGACCCACTAATTAGTAATCATAGCCAGTTAATAATTAGGTAAGACCCATCTATTATTAAAAGGTCACAAGATCAAATGTTAAAACCATGAGATCCAAGCGAGTTTGTTTAATTAAGGTGGATCCACCAAGCAATGGTAGCCATATTTAATACATCTAATGGTGATTATCATAAATCAAATCCACCGTGATTTTGTTGCAATCCGTATATCAATAAAAAAAAATACCCTTGTTTCTGTTTGTGTCAAAACTCTATAAACCTGAGACACCTAAATCATGATGACAATCTCCTCAAATCATCTAAGTGATTTCAATCTTATCTAAAATTCCCACAAAACAGAGTCCTGTTTCTACGAATGGGGATCCGGACCCCACAAGATACTCCTCTCATCCTTAAATTTAATTCTGAATGTGTTTAGGGAATGGTAGAAGTTTGTGAGAAAATTGATGTATTCTAAGGCCCGTGGGCCGTGCTTGGGTCTGAGTCGGGCTTGGGTTGGGCTCAAGCCTATTGTATTTTTTTGCCAACAGAGGCTTCCCAACCCTTTGGGCTGGACTAATCCCTCCGGTCCCAGAAAGAAGCCAAGTAAAACCCCTATGGACCCTAGGTGGTAGCACTAGTGAACTCAATCTTCGGTTCCTGAAGAGATGAGAACCGGGGATCGATACCAAGACCTCGAGCTCCAGAAGAAAGATAAACCATGATCCTGTTGAAGGAGGTGATTACAATACCCGGGGAAGAGACTGCATGCTGCATATAAGCAGTGAAAGAAGTGAACAAGTCTCTTACTGCCCAGGTATGATTACTGTTTGCTGGCCTAGCTTAGGTGGAACCATCCATTGGTAACATAGCATTAAGCAGGATCGGATTAAAAGTGACTGGTTTACTAAATTGAATGAGTGCGGATTGTATCAGGTATCTTTTCAACATATTAGTAGATCCGCAAATGTAATGGCGGCTTGTCTAGCAAAACAGGGGGTCCGTCGATCATTTATGTAATTTGAGTGCTTCTGCTGTGCAGTTGTGGCTGGTGCCTGATATACATCTCTTATACCAATGCACCCAAGTGTGGCGGTTGTCTGGCTCTTTTGGTACCAAGTTTGGTTGTACTAAGCTTTTCTAATAATACTCATTGTTACTGATAAAAGAAAAAGTGATCAAGTCTCTCACTGCCCTGGTATGATTATTCTCTGATGGCCTAGGCTATGTGGAAGATGATTGGTTCAGTAAATTGGTTGTCCAATAGGGGATCCATAGAATTTTGAGAGGATTTGTTTAGGAATTAGAATCAATATTTGTATAAGTCTTTGTCATTAACATGTCTTTCCATCCCTTGAGACCTTTGAGGTTTTTTCAAATATCAGGTACCATATATATCTTTCAACATTTTCTTTTTCAGATATGGTAACTGTTATATCTTTGAAAGATAAGCCATGTAAATCCTGTGGCCTTAGGGAGAGAGCACCAGTGGATTCAAGGGTCGATACCAAGTCCTCTAACCTTAAAAGAGCTAGGAAGGAACCGTAGTCTTGACCGCTCGGCCAACCTCTAGGGATTGTGTTTTGGTGTTAAATGAAAAAAATGGACATGGGTGAAAAGCTAACCGTAGGTGATGCTCAAAGAGCTCTCTCTCTCTCTCTCTCTCTCTCTCTCAATTGGAAATCAACACTATGTTATTCATAGTAGCTACATCATCATTATCTACACAAATACAAATGATTTCGTCAGGAAAGTTAAAGCACTTTGATGAAACTAAAGACCTTTATCTCTACTTCACTTTTTAATTGAAATGTCCCATAGTTTTATATAATATGAGACTTTAATTTTATACAATATAAGAGGTTTAATTTCATGAAACTAAAGATAGCTATACACATGCCTTATGTTGCATGCAGAATTGATAATTGAATACAATAAGAAGGAAAAGAGATTCAGGGAATCAATGTGGGCCACTTGAAGTACATATTAAGGGCCACCACTAGAGATTCGGTGGGTCCACTAGTATATGTAATTACATCTATTTATCAATTGGACTTCCATCCTTCATGCTCAACTTGAAATCATTTCACACAAGAGGTTCTAATTAACTATGATGGGAGCCAAAATCATCAAAGCCAACATGAAAGATTGAAGTGTGGCAAAATGAAAACATGCTTATTTTGAAAAATGAAAGAAAACAAAACAGAGAGATTCTTATCTCAAAGAATTACTTCTCTCTCTCTAATCTCCAAGAACTATCTTGATCAGTAATTAGGATGTCTTCTTGCTCGGTTGCTTGAGATGTGTGCTATCATAGAAAGGCATTTGGATGGAGGCATGAATAAGGAGCTCACACTGCTCTGATTCAGCTTGAAGGTATGATAAGAAGTGGAGCGAGTATTGTGCAGCAAATATGAATGAATAAGGAGGGAAGAAGGAGAGACGGAAGGGAGAGAGAGCCCACGTGAAAACAGCAGGCCGGGAAAACATAGATCGACCCACGTCTCATACAAGTCTCTGCGTAATGAAACACTCTTTTCTTTTCTGTTTTTTTTTTTTATTATTATTTATTATTATTATTATTTTTTTTTTTATGACGAGGAACCTGCCGAAACCTTAAGGTCAATCATTAGTAAAACTTCGGATGCGCAACACCATCCACTAGACTGTGTACTGGGTTAAGGCCCCAAACGATTGGAACTATATATTTACTCATGTAAATTTAATGGTCAAGATTGATAGTATGATTAATAACCGATGAAGGAAGAGATTGTCCTACAGTAAGATAGATCATATATATGATTAATAATATGATTAGGTATAATCACGTTATTAATCATATGCTGAACTTAGGAAGACCCAACTCCTATTGGAGTAAATCTTGGAGAGATTCCATACACAAACGGCTTGGATCTTCAATAGGCGGATCTTACTCCTTCCCTTCATAGGAAACTAGCGTGGGACATTATAAAAAGCATTTACAACAGCCATTACAGAAAGAATAAAATCTACAGAAAGAATAAAATAAATAAACCTTCCATCTTTTCATAATAGAGATGTGTGGGGCATACATAACAATTACATTATGGGACCATCAAAAGGGTTAGTCTGAATTTTAGGTGATAATCAAATCCATAACTAATAATAATAAATTACAGCAAAAGGTGAAAAGAAAACAATTGTCACACGTATGAAATTATATTAAATAAAATAAAACCTAACAGCCAACCACAAGCCAATCCAATAAAATTTATAGAAAATATTTACAACAGCCACATAAAATCTAAGCTTCCATTTTTCCATAATAGAAATGTGTGGGGGAGCACACATTTCTATGTAGGTTTAAGGAAACCATAATGGAGAGATTTAGGATGGAGAGATTAGATCTTAGATGAGGATTTGATCAGTATGCTAGAAACGGAAAAGATGAAACGGCATTGAGATGATTCATCATTAAGATAGGATTAAAAGTTATCCTAAAATTTAGGATAGGATGGGAGCAAGTGTGCCCAGCCTTTTTTTTGTCAACTCCATTAGATTATCTCATCCCCTTAGCCATCCCTCAAAGATTAATGTTTTTGGAGAAGATAATTATAGAAGAGAGATTTTAGGGGATGGAAATCAATTTAAATGGAAAGTAGGAAGGAAGAAAGTTGAGGTGGCGTTTTTTGAGCGTGGCAACACCATCTCACCGTTCGTCAAAGGCAAACCATCTCATGTTTTCGTTTGTATTTCTATGAAAGGAGATATTTTTGTGGGAGGTGGCACCCCTAACAGCTCACCTCTCCCTTTACTTTAATATATATATATATAATATAATATATAATTGAAAACGGCCCTTTTGCTCTCCATAGAACCACACCGGTTCAAATCTTTCACTAACCATGGAGGTTCTTTCTAGGGTCTTGGTTGTGTTAGGGTTTTCACATTTTCTAACACATCGTATGGCTGCTTAAAATTTTTTTAAACATGAATAACAAATTCGAAGGAAGGCACAAGTCTCATATTACACAGGAAGCTTCGTTTGAGGTCCGTTTGTATTCATTATAATACACATTAATTGAATACATCAATTTCGTACCATAAGTGATAAAAATGAAAATCAAATGCGAATATTAAAAAATTAGCATCATTCATTCTTTTAATTCCATTTTCCTAAAAGGAAACATTATTTGATGCCCATTCGTGAGAAATAACCTTTAACCTTCATTTTTAACTACTAGTATGTATCCTATAAATTTAATTTTAATATATTTAAGTGCAAACAAACATGCCTAAATAAACCTTACTCAATTTCCCATCTTCTATATATGAGAGAGAGAGAGAGAGAGAGAGAGAGAGAGTCTTACGATAACCATAGTAAGGCCTCTTTTGATGTACCTCAAATCATATTGGATTCAATCAGTGGTTGTAGCTCCGTGGCAAAGGACTTGGGCGGTATTTTTTTTTTTTTTTTAAACCTTCATTTGAAGATTATGTAAAATAAAAGGATTGTGATATATAAACGCCCATGAGTGGAGTTATTTAGGCTTTTAACTTTTAGGCTTAAATTGAAATAATCGATTATTTAAGTTCGATATTTAAATTACAACAATTCACCATTTTTTATTCTACATTGAATTTGTTAGGAAATAAGTAAAGATCTTTTTGTATATAACCCCCTAAGGCTCATAAGATTTATAAATAGGCCCCTGAGGTTTTAGTATTTACAAATAGGCCCTTATATTTTTATTTTAATACCTTATGTGTCCCCAAAATCAATAGTCTTCTAACCACCATAGTTTTTAAAGAGAAATAACACTTTTGTCCATCTCTTTTATCCTTATATACATAATTTCAAAAGCTTGAACTCAATATTTTTTATAAAGCATGTAACATTAACAATTGCACTCAGTGGGAGAGAATAACCCTACATAAATTCATTTTTATCAATACATGACTCATTTCATTAAATCCAAATTTATCATGACAACAATCAACACCTGTACTTATTGCCTGTTATGATTGATCCAATCCATACATGACTCATCGTTGGATTGATGAAAGTTTCAAAATACATTATTATGCTTCATAACTAAGGGATGTAAAAGAAATATTGGGGAATGGGCAAATGCAAAAATAATATTAATTTTTAGAATTTACAAGGAGGTGGTGTTTGGCTCTATGTAAAAGAAATATTTGGGGAAAATGGCAAATGCAAAAAAACATATTAATTTTTAGAATTTGTAGGAGATGAGGGAATTTTAAACTTTTCTCATATATGGGCGGGGGATTCAGTCCCCGGGGTCCACCCCTGGTCATGTGCATGAGAGGGTTACTGAGAGAAGCCATTAGGACTTGAGATAAAATAATGGATGTAAGGGCAAACCTGCCATTTATTTAAAAATCCAACGCAAATCTCATGGTGGCTGCCCATTCTTGTTAGGAATATTGATTTTAGGGACATGAAAGATATTAAAAAGAAAAAGCAGAGTCCTATTTACAAATCCTACAAACCTTAGTGGGGTATATATAAAAAGCTCATAAGTAAATCTTTAATTGGATAAAAAATTGAAAACAATTCAATAGGAAATGAAGACTTTGGATAAAATAGGGATGACCCGTTTATTTATAAAAATGAAAATGCATAAAGTTAGCAAATTATTGTTGCTTAGATATTGATAAAAAGCTCTGTGTTCGAAAGGAAGAAGAATTCCAAAAAAAAAAAAAAAATTATAAAATTATAAAAACAGGGAAAAAGAAATAAAGAAAAAGAATAAGGGATTTTCCACCATCTTTCATAGATAACCCTGCCCTGTGACGAAAGTTGAGAAAATCCCCTAGAAGCACTAAATTTTTTTTTTTTTTTTTGTGATATCGCAAAATTTAATTGAATTATGGATAATCGCATAAAACTGCTTTGTTAAAAAAGTCAATGGACACTTTCTTCTCCATATTTCAAGGCAATTTTATGCGACACCACAAAATTTTATGTGATATCACGTGAAGAAAGTATAAGCATGAAGAATGCTAAAAACATTTCTCAAGTTTTATCACAAGATGGGGTTATCCATTACTAATTGTGGCCGTGAAGAAAAAAACCCGTTGAAGATAGAAGAAAGAAGGGAAACAAAGAGAAGTGGAAGAAATAAGAAACGAGAGACTAAATTGGAGATTCTTCAAAGTGACTAGCATGAAGCCCCCTGTGCAAGGCACATGTTAAGTCTCGTGCGATCTGAAAAATCAAATCCATTCAATTGATTTTCATAAAACTAATATCCCTTTCATATAAATTCATTTATAAAAAATAATTAAAATATTCAAATCAACCAAAAAATTGTGAAAATCAAATATTTCTTCCCTTAATCCACGTCAGCATACACTTTCATCTTAAAAACAAAGGGTTTGTATGCATTTCTGCTCATTTTGAACGCTATATAAAAGCTTTGAAAAGGGATATTCTAATTGCACCCTTTATTTTGCCGAGCACACCCACCTTTTAAAAAAAGAAAAATCACTGTTCATAAAGGGATGTGGGTGTGCTCAGCAAAATGGATGAGTACATATAGAATCACCCCTTTGAAAATAACCTTAATTTATAAAGTTGGAAGGCATCCCTTTGAATTGGATCACATCTACAAAAATGGGCCAAAGAGACACATTTTATTGAAGAGGCATATATGTATTTTTGAAAAGACACATTCACAAATGAGTCCCAAGAAGGGGCACATTTTATTGAAAAAAGCACATACGTGTTTTTTGAAAGACACATTCATAAATGGGCCCCAAGTAGCTAACGTGGCTTCTCCTAAGGTTAGAATTGAGGGTTTTTTCTTTTTTTCAACTGCTATGGCTTTAAAGAGAAAGAAATGTTACCATCTCAACCGGATCCCCATCATTGCTTCAGTCGATTCCAAAATGCACTGGGCTCATTTCCTCACCAGTATCTAATGAGCTTGAGCCCAAGAAAGAATCAGTCTTATTTATGAATGGCGATGATGGCCGTGGCAATATCATATTTCAAATAGGACACATTCGACATTTTCTTGAAAGAGAGGGGCAGGGATTTCATTTCAACTCCAACATTGATCCCTCTAGAACCAACGGCCCCATTGATTCCTCTGTTCTCATCTATCTTCTCATCAGCATTTTTTTTTTTTTTTTTTATCATTTAGAGGTGATTATAAAAAAGCCCCTCTATCTTCAGAAAACCTCAAAAAGGCCCCTGTATTTTACATTTTAAACCATCTCTTACGGTGTAATATAGCTTCGTTAGTTTTTATAGATAAATATAAAAAATACCCTTTATTTAAGCTTAGCAAAATTTGAAGACGCTAGTTATTTTTATTGGAGCCCAACTGAATACATGATGAGTAAGGGAGGAATGATGATGAAAAGAATTGGATGTAAATTTAGAATAATATGAAGCCAATGAAATGATTAAGGGGCATTTTTTTAAAAATCTTTTAACAAAAGGGATAAACCATTAGATTTTTAAAGGGCCTTTCTTGTAAAATTACTTAATTAATGAATGAAGCAAACGGAAGGATATCTATCCACAATTGAACTTTTTTTTTTTTCTGCTAGTTTGCTTATTAGTCTAGATTGATACTTTTAACTTGATTATCTAAAATTGTGTGATATCAAGATGCCAGTACCAATTAATCTAAGAATTTGTTTGTGCAACCACTTTTTCAGCGGAACTAGGGTCCCGACAAACCCGGCACATTATTCTTTTCATTTTATACAGCGAAGAAAACTTATGCATTTCCGTCAATTTACCTTATATTTCGAGAGGAGCCGGTTTTCTCATCCATCCTTGCACGACTATACAGAAAGAGACGCTAGGTTCTAAACTGAGCCCTTCACTTTGCCTATCCAAAATTGAAACGTTTTTTTTTTTTTTTTCTAGTTGGCCCAGTGGCTTAGAGTGATTCTTTCCTTGGCATTGTGTGATACCAAGGTGTCAAGAGCCCATTGGGTCAGAGCTGACCCCTTCACTTGACAGTAAATCACCCAAACAACCAAGGGTAAAATAGTAAAACAATAAATTGTGGAGATCCTTCTCGTCTCTCCTTATTTAGGGTTTTTGTAGGGTTTCTTTTGCTTACATATCTTCAACAGTTTTCTCTCTTCTCACTAGGCTTTCTAGGGTTTTGTCTTTGCAGAACGAAGAAATGGCTATGTACTTCTTGGCTCGAGCTGCTCTCATCCCTAAACCCTCCCTTTCATACTTGTCTCCTCTCTTTCCTCGCTCCTTCGCCACCACCTCTGCTTCTTTCCCTCTTTCTCGTCTCGCCCGATCTTCTCCACTTGTTCGCCTTCGCCCCATCACGACCCTTTCGGCTCTCCGCCAACCCCCACAAGCAATCGGCCTTCGATGCTTCTCGACCCGTCCCACAACGTCGTCTTTGAACGACCCATCCCCAAACTGGAGCAACCGCCCCCCAAAAGAAACGATTTTGCTGGACGGATGCGATTTCGAGCATTGGCTCATTGTCATGGAGCCTCCTGAAGGCAACCCAACAAGAGATGAGATCATTGATAGCTATATCAAGACCCTGGCACAAGTGGTTGGAAGGTCTGGACATTTCTTGCTGTGTTCTCTCATTCTTCTTATTGTTCTAGTATTGTCTTTATCTGGTTCTAACTTGGATTGAATGGTTTTATATATGGAGAGACTGTTTTGATGATGGCGTTTGTTCGATTGGTTTTCTGATTGAGTGTGTTGGTTTAGATTCCTGTGATTTATGTGTGTTTATTGATTTGCATAGTTGGGCTAAACCCACTTTTTTTTTTAGAAGGAAGAGAATGACCATTGAAATTGTGGGTGCATTTATTTTGTTGGAGTTGATGTTTAGAATTTGATCTGTTAGGAGTTTAATGTTTCTGTGTCCTTGTTTCCTGCAAAAGATGAATTAAAAAGCGCAGTAAGATGTTGGATTTATGGTGGAGAATATGATGAAATATTACTCAGATAAAAATGTTTTTTTGTAGCTTTTCTCCCAACTCAATGTGCAGTACTATTGAATAGAAGCATGTATCATACTTCCAGGTTAACTGGTTTGGGTACCCAATATTTGTTTTCACTGAAACATTCTTCAAATCCCACTAGGATTGTGTCCGGAAGATAGTTTATCTAATGGAAATAGAGAGATGATGGATGACAGGAATTTGAAGCTTTGTAGCATATGTATGTTTTGTTCATTTCTAGTTAAACCATGGATTAGTACATTTTGAACCATTGCGGCTAAACTCCTACCAAAGATGAGGGTGATACGGAACATAAATGGAAGTAATGGTCCATACATCACCATTGCTTACATCAAGTATAACAAATCAAGTGTACTCTAATGCCCACTTGTCCACTATACTCAATTTGATTGCAGCCTGAGCTATAATCTTACCTCCGGAAGGTCAAATACTTTCTTGACTAACCCAAGACACCCTTCTGGCCGATCTTTCACTAACAATTTACAACTTTTGACTCTTGGATTAGATGAACATTTGCTTTTATTGATTTTTGAAGCTTTTTAATTGCTGGACACACACTTTGAAGCTCCCAAGCTTTAAACATTCCAAAAAACCACCTTATGATATTGTTGGATTGACTCTTTCGTCTTGTTAATTACAGGCTTGTCATGATTAACGAGTAGGGGAGCTAGATTCACGAACTTCGCTTTCCATTTTGTGTACTATTAGATCTCCTCCTTGCCACCTCTTTTTTTTTTTTTTTTTTTCTCATTTTCTCCCCTTAGCGCTTTTGTGTGCCATTATTGTAATAAGTTTCTAGCCCTAGAATAGAACTTTATATCTACGAGGCCTGCCTGTTACCAACAACACAGAAAGGGAAAGAATGGAAGAATTTTCTGGAACTTGAGAAGGATCATCTTTGTTTATTTTCTTTTGTTGTAATTAGATTCAAATTGTCTTGAAGGACTTCCAAGCAGCCCTAGATGTTCCTTGAGAATTCATCAGCCCACCTAGGTTTACGTTGCTTCTGGCTACCAACTCAAGACAAATCTGTCATCTACCTCACCCAGATCCAATTGGCCATTTGGTTTCTATTGTGCTCATTTGAGTTGAGCTTAATGTAATGATTCTCTGCATGGGTCTGTTCATGAAGCTTAAGTGGCCATTCAACTTTTCTGCACTGTCAACTATGATTTTATGATATGGGAACACGTCAAAGTAGGAAGGTATCTAAACATTTGCATTTTTTTTTTCAATTCATTAAAAAAAAAAAAAAAAAAAAAGCACATCACTTTGAACAAAATTTTTCAGTGATAAAGCAATGTAGCGTCTTTGAGTCATTTGAATCAATGCATATGGTTGCTCTTCTACTTCAATCAACTTGACTATCTTAGTTATAGCCTCCAGTTTGATGGTTCCAAGAGCTATGGTCCCTTTATTCGAGCAAATTTTCTGTGAGCCTATTGGGTTGTTGCCTTGTATTCCTCTTTTTTTTTGCCATGTTTAAACATCAGCTTTCAGGAAATCCCGCACCCTATTGTTCTTTGGGTTGTGTGGGTCTCATGCGTGTACAATGTATTGTTTGTGTGAGATGAACAGTTCTTGAAACTCGTTGAACTAAATTGACTCTATTTTTGTTCTGAAGTAGTACTTAGACTTACTGTCTGGAAAAGTTCATTTCTGCTTGATGGGACTGAGACAGTAGAATTGGTGTGATGCAATTAAGGAAATAGATATATCTAGGTGTAGCAGAAGAAGCAGGCAACTGATGCCTACTTGAACTGGTTCTGTCTCATCCAAATGCTGTTTGGAGCAGTGGAGCCAGAATGATTTTGTAGAGGAAGCAATTGACCAATTATGTCAATAATCTTTTTGCCATACTCTTTTTTAAAAAAATGTATACTGATTTTAGGGAATCATTCAGTCCAGACAATGGAATGTCTATTGAAAATATTTGATGTTCCAAGGTTTCAATTTCTCATAAGAGAGTTAACAGTGTAGCATTTGCCACACTCAAAATTGTGTTTCTAGAAACATTTAAGCTTGTCCGAGTCCATCTTGTCCAATATCAACTCTGATACTCTTGCCTAAATGAGGTGCTAGGTCCTTAAAGTCAAGCTTAGGGCCAGCCCTATGGTAGGATATTATTTGTTCAATTTGTTAGGGTAAGGCCATCTAGTTGTGCTTTTGAATGATATACAAAAATTCCCACTTTGGCCCATACCTTGGGCCTCAATTGATGGTCACATTCATGCAAAGGCAGGTCGATCTTAGGTTAGGCTGGATGCTCTTACCAATTTGCAAAGCTAGTCAGATGCATCTGTGTTTTTGTACTGTGTTTTCTTCTCCCTTTTTTGAAAATTTTGCTTTGCTGAAGGCCTTTTCTTTTGCTTGTGGTGGAGGCTTTACTAGAGGCTTGAACCTGCACACCCTCACTGACTGCTTGATGTCCCTCGCCAGCTGAGCTACAACCTAGCGTGATTTCGCCTAATGTATGCACAAATTATTCTAGTTAAGTTAGGGACAAGCATGTGCTGAGCCACTTATCTAATCCCAATCTACATTGGGTTGGATTATCTACTTTTTAAGCTTGTACTGGATTTGGGTTATTTAGTATAGATAAATCCAGATAGATCGTGGCTACATAAAATAAAGGGGGATGACTACTAGGGTGAAACGTAGCGGTGTTGCAGTGTGTGAATTTTCTTAGTGGTCAAAAGAATTCAAAATTTGTGTACCAATCTCGTGTTTTTTTAGTGATTTGGAACCATACAAGGGTAGAGCGAACTTTAGAAAATGTTATTGAGGAGAAGAAATAGGAAAAACAATGTTTTAAATTAAAACGGCTTGGCTCTACTAGTTTTTAGACCTTTGCGCCACTATTTTCAAAATAGCATAGCGGTGTCAAACATTATTGCCGATAATGCGGCCGCTATGCTACACTATCGGCTGCTATTTTGAAACATGCCATACGTATGACATCCTTATCATTCTTTTGAGAATGCCTTCACCTTTTCTTTTTGTTTACTTGAGTGAGTTTGCATTAATCCATATAGTAGCTCATTTAGCATTTAGATATTTTTTTTATGACGAGCTTATGGTGCAGTTAGAAGGTGCTCATTGTTGCAACCCTGAGGTTGTGGTTTGAGTCATGCTACCAACTTTAAAAGAGAGCTTGAGTTAGTCTACACAATTCATCCAATCACTGTGAATATGTTATATAACATTAATTTTTTTTGAGTGAGTTTGTTCCCTCTTTTTCAGTGAGGAAGAAGCCAGGATGAAGATCTATTCGGTATCAACTAGGCACTATTATGCCTTTGGGTGCTTAGTATCTGAGGAACTTTCATACAAGATAAAACGTATGTCCTCACCAAGCTCTCTCTGTTTGGTTTTTTTCAGTTATGATTTTATAGTGGAAATACTAATCTTTAATTGCAAAATGCAGCTTTACCAAAAGTTAGGTGGGTTCTTCCTGATTCTTACTTGGATGTCAAGAACAAAGACTACGGAGGTAAGAACAAGTTTTCTTTTGGTTGGTTGTCTTTTTCTCCCGATGCTTCTCGTGCCTGTTGCATCTTTCTTATTCTGTACTTTTGCATTAGTTTATATTGATCCATATGTAGAATTCTTCCCTATGCGAGCATTCATGTTCATTGTTCAAGCGCTTTCAGTTAATCTCAAATATGGAATTTGTGAAGCATTCAGAGATCTTATTTTATTTTTTATTGTAAATAATTTGACCTATCATTTTTCTTTTGTGGCTGTTCTATTGTAGGCGAGCCTTTTATCAATGGAGAAGCTGTTCCATATGACCCTAAGTACCATGAGGAGTGGGTTCGTAACAATGCACGTGCTAATGAAAGGTCCAGGCGTAATGACAGGCCCCGTAATTTTGACCGGTCTAGGAACTTTGAAAGACGAAGAGAAAATATGCAGAATAGGGATTTTCAAAGTAGAGATGCACCTCAAATGCCCAATCGTGATGTGCAGAATTCTATGCCTCCCAGAGACATGCCTGGTATGGGAGGTGGTCCCAGTAGAGATATGGGGCCGAGTGGAAGATATCCAAATATGCCTCCCACTGCTGGACCGGCTCCACCGAGTGGTGGACCTAGTGGAGGTTATCCCAACATGCCTAACAGTGGGGCCCCTAGATATTCAAACATGCCGCCCAGCGGTGGACCCAGTGGACCGGGCGGAAGCTATTCAAACGTGCCTAACAATGGAGGGCAGAATGGAGGCTATTCAAACACGCCCCCCAGTGGTGTGCCAAGCGGAGTTTATTCGAACATGCCACCCAGTGGCGGGCCAAGTGGAGGAGGATATTCGAACTCGCCTCACAGCAGCGGGCCAGGTGGAGGAGGATATCCGAACATGCCTAACAGCAGTGGCTCAAGTGGAGGATATAACATGCCCAATGGAGAAATGGGCAGCGTGCAAAACAGAAATTATCAAAACAGCTATGCGCCTAATAGAGATGGAGGTGTGCCAAGCAACACTTACGAGGGAAGAGATTTGCCTGGCAGAGACTACTAATAGATCTTAATTGTAGTATAAATTTGGATAATGTCTAGTTTTAAGTTATGTGTTTAAGAAGTTTTTGGGAACAGATATGCCTAATGTTGTTATGGTTCTATGCCATAAATTCTATGTTTGGATGTTGATGCTATGGAGATATCTGTGGCCACAGATGTGATTTGAGGTTTTTTCCTCTTTCTCATTGCTTCTACCTAAAGAATGAAACTTTTTTCCTCAGGGAACATTTTATTTCAGTCTGTTTACTTTCTAGGGATTCATCTAATATTGCATTGAGACAAATGGTCCAGTTAGTAGTGTTCATTTGGCTTTTCACATGCTTCATTCATTCTTTCACTTTTCAACATTGTCTGCCTGTACATTCTTGTGCCTTAGGATGCTGGTTTACACTGGTGTGGTTACCTGCATATATTCACAATATTTTGCTTAGGTCCAGCAACAAAAAACTTGGGAGTGGAGTGGTAGGTTCTGTCATGACTGGAGAATTCTAATTTTCAAATAAATTGACATGATTGCTTTTGAGAAATTATCTACTGCACGTGTTCAAGGAATTGAATGGTCACTTTCCAGGTTATTGTTTTTAATGTTTGAAAATAGCATTGTATCTTTATAATGTTGGATGGAACCCAGGATAAGCTTTTCTTTTTATTTCACTAACAATTCTATATGAATCCAATTACTTAATTGTTCTTGCAGTTGTGTAGTTGTTGTTTTGATTTATTCTAATTCACCTGTCTCAATGGTTGTATGGCTGCAGTCATTTGGTGCTCATATAGGCCAGATTCAGCATGGCTATTTTCTTTAAGGAATTTATGATTGCATCATGATTCATGTCCCTTCTAAACCAATGGACGTTCTCTTTCTCATTTCTTCTTAGTTGATTGTTTTGAGACTGTCAATTGCGCATTGTTGGAAACAGGGGCATTGGCGAGCCATGGTGCTTTTATGGGGCTCCTTTTTGGCTGATGAACTTCTTAGGATGTCTTGCATGGATCACACATGCTGTGATCCTGTTTGTTCGTTTGTTTTTACTTGGTTATCTTTAATTAATCTTTTGATGCTGTCTTGGCGATGGGTACTCCAACCATGGAGTTCTGCATTGCCATGCTATGCATTCAGTTGATTTATGAAGATATTGATTAAGATTAAGAAAATGATATTTTTGATCATTTACAATCAGGTTATCTCTTATCATATTTATATCAATAAATCAAGGGAAAAGAAAGATACCAAATATATGTACATAATTCTGACATGTAACATAGATCTTCCAATAACTCGACCTTGTAAACAATTAGTGGGAGTAGGAGAACTTGTGAGAAGTTTGACATAGTTCTTATGTGTCAGTTCATTGTGTGGACTAATACTCATCCTTAGGGTACGTTTGTGCAGTAGAGATGTCCGAGAAAATGCATGGAGACAAGGGCGTTGGATTTTCCGGCACCTTCTCCATCGCATTTTTGGTGAAGCAACGATTACCCTTTTCCGGATTTTCCAGTGCGTTCTTAAGGCGCCATTTTCCGCGTGAGAAGCAATCTGATTTTCTGACCTCTGGTAAGAAAATTTTGCTGCGGAAGAGGAAACACATTGTCTCTGCACAAACAAACCCTATGTGTTAAGAACCGGACAGGGCCAAAGTGGGGGAGCTGATGATTCGGTCAAAGCCCAGTTGAGTTTTGACCATCTGGTTCAACTGCGATGCAAAAATTAAGGGCCTCTTTGTTTGCATGATAATACATAATTGAGATAATCGATGCCATAAGCAGTTAAAAATGAAGACCAAAGGTGAGTATCCCCATCAAATGACCTCCCATTTACTGAAAATTAAATGAAGGAAAGGTGGGAAATGAATAACCATTATCACCCCAGTAATTCAATACCCAAGAAAGGTCCCATTTACATCTCCACCTCATTTCCTCCTTCCTCATCTCATCCTTTACTGCTCGCCTCTTTAAAAGTCCTCCACAGAGCTCATTTGACGGTGAATTCCTATACAATCTAATGCAAACAAGCAAGCCCTAAGGGGAAAAATAAAAATATTTTTAATTAGTTAATGAAATTTTATAGTTCAATTGAGTCCTGATTCTCCAGATGTCCCTTTTGGGAGTGAAACCCTATTGCAGAGCCTATCTATTAAAATCCAAACCACTTAAAATGAACGTCCTCCACATGCTCAATCTGAGGCCCAATTTCCATGTGAGGTTCTAAAATTCTGGAAACCCATATTTTGAATAAAGCCGAACCAAAAAACTTCAATTTTGGTGCTTGCTAGAACCAAGTTGCACCCTTTGCATTTACCCTCATATTCTGCTGTCTCCTTTTCAGTGGATCTCTATTTCCCTGTTTTCTCTTCTGAGTCTTTTGCTACCCTAACCCTAATATGACAAAAGGCTGATGGGGACTGCAATTTAGTATCGGCCTCTCGGGGCTCAGGCTTGGGCTAGCATTTTGGGTCAGGCTTGGCGATTTGGTTTCATCCAAATTCGGGCTCAATCTTGGACTTACCCACATGCAATGTGGGTGGGCTTGGGCTCAAGTTTCACCCTAGTTGTACTCGTATGCAGACTGAGACCATTCCACAATTGTGATTCTAGCTCACGCACCACATGGGTGGTAGTTCCAGGGCCCCCACTGTGAGGAGTCCGAATCCTCTTGGGGCTTTGACTAAATAAGAGCACTTTTGATGATAGGTGATGAATCTATGAGGATTTGTATACAGTAGAGGATTTCACATTGATATCAGTGTGTATCACTGCATATAGTTAAGTAAACTTATTTTCAAAGTGCGCAAATTTGCAAAAGTGAGGGCTTTCAAATCCTACAACAGGAGGACCAACTTGAAAATCTTTGGTCCAAATTCTTGGGGGATTTACAATTGCCAAATGTGAGTTTTTTACAACTTTATGGAAAGCGAGAATAATGCTTCTCGTTTGTACTTTCAAATGCCCCTACCGTTAGCTCAGCTAGTTAGGGACATAAATATGTGTATTAGAGTGTGTGAGTAGGGTTGCAAATGGGTATCAGGTTATCTGATTATCTGGAGGTTCCGACTCATGAAAAACCGAGTTTGAAACCTATTTTAGGTTCCAATTCATAAATGGGTTCGGGTCCAGAACCCTATTTAGGTTTCGATTGATAAACGGGTCCGGTTCCAGGTCCATATATGTTCCGACCCGTTGGCCCGGGACCTAACATAAGAGCCTTTAATATTGTAAACTGTAGCTCAAAATAAACTTTGGTTAGGCATTTTCATATTTGATTTTAGAGATAGTAGACTTAATGCATTATTATAAGTTAATACCCTTATTTAAAGAAAAAGTAAAGAAATAAAAGTGAAAAATAGTTTTGGAATTAGATCTCAATCCTCTAATTAGACCTGGTTTTGGTACCGGATCCGAGTCTACTTATCAGAATCGGGTCTGTAACCAAAAAAATCGATTCCAAGTCGAAAACGTTTCCGGACACGGAATTGTTATTTAGAAACTGCAGGGTCCGTGTTCAGTATGATTTAGGTTCGGAACCGACCCATTTGCATCTCTGTGTGTGAGGTCTCAAGTAATCCATGTAGTAAAAGAAAACTATCGTTTTTTTTTTTTTTTTTGTACATAGCCCGTTAAGATTTCTATTATTTCTAAATAGGCCCATATGGTTTTAGTATTTAGTGATATATCCTTACTTTTATAGTTTAACACCTCCCATGTTCCCAAAATAAATAGCCTTACAACCACCATAAGTTTTTAGAGTGAAATGTTGCTGTTGCACATCTCTTCAACCATATATGCATACTTTCAAAAGCTTGGACTTATTTTGCTCTAAAGCTTGTAACATTGACAGTTACTATAGACATTAGGAGAGAGTAACCCTACAAAAATTCATTTTCATGACTACATGCCCATTTTACTAAACCCAAACCAATCATAAGGACAATCAACACATGCACTTATAATTGACCCAATCTATGTATGATCCAATTGTTATATTGATGAAAGGTTTAAAGTACTTGATTAGCTTTCATGTACTTGAGAGAGTTATTGAGAGAGAGATTGTTGGGACTTGGGATAAAATAATGGTGTTTATGTAAAAATGAGATTCTCATTTTTATTTAAGAGGGTTTTACAGGAAAAAGCCTGGAAGATGGCGGCTACAGGAAAAATGACATGATTGCATCTAACCACAAGATTATGCGATGATATGAACAAAAAGATACCTAAACTAACTTAAAATTCCTAATTAGAAGGTTTTCTTGAATTGGTTACCCGATAATGGTGCCAAAAACTTGATGTGATCAATAATATATTACAAGTGCACGGTTACCTTTTTCGAGACAGTGACAAATACGGGTCAAACCCAAAGGAAGCAAATCGAGAGAAACTCTCTAATTTTAGAAAACTGATGTAGATAGAGAATATGAGAGCATAAAATTAATAACAAAAGCCGTAAAATAACAACAAAACTACTAGAGTGATAACATTGGTCAAGGGATAGGAATTACTAAGTAATTAAAAAATCTCCTTTTTCATAAGAAAACACTTAACTTGTTCAGTCCCGTGCTTCAGATCAAGACCAAATCAATGCACCAAGAACTGGATGATTTAGCTTTAAAAATCAAATTTCTCTCTTCTTAAAGAGATCTATTTTTTTCTAAAAAATATGCAAAATGCCAAGACCTTCCCTTCATCAAAGTGTTAAAATATCTAAGAATCACCCATCAAACATAAGCATAAGCCATCAAAGAAAACACACTCCCTAAGCATGGCCTATCAAACTAAGGCATGAATGATCAAAGATATATTTCAATATTAAGAACTATGCATGGAAGGAACTGACAGGTATGAAGACAAGCATATTAATCAGTAAATAAGTAAAATGAGCAAGCAACCATTCTTAATGAAAAAGAAAGAAATAGAAAACTTAGCTTCATCATGCACCTTAATCACAACTAGCCAGCCATTGCATGGAAGAAAAATAGCTCTTTCATTAACAACTTCTTCAGTACAAGCTTCTCCTAGATCTAAGTCTTGCTTGGACAAGGACCCAAAGCTACCTTTTAAAATATAAAAAATACAAGTGGAGAACTGGAACTAGAACCCTAGGTCTAGAGAGGGGGGAGTGTGACGTCCAACCCTAGGAGAGAGATCTGGAAGTCTGAGATCTTGAACCATAGAGTGGGGTTGAGTAGGGTGAGCTCAGATTTATGCCAATTGACCCAAATTTTGAACTTCTTTAAAACAAATCGGCACAAGTGATGTATCTACACTAAAATGCGAATGCTATCAATAAATAGTCACCATAAGCATTCATCACAACATATCGATATATAGTGGTTTAGCTTCAATGCCTACATCTACTGCCAGCTTGAGATCCTACACCCCACCAGATTTTCCACTATCTCAATCTTATGCTTTTCAATAGGCTCAGCAATAACCTCTTATAATATACTTTTCTAAGCTAAGTAACAACTTTTACAAGCCTAAAGCATTTCTCTCTCAAATATGTCTAAGATACACTAAAAGAGATACAATTTAAACGTAATACAATGCCTCTAAGAATAGGCTTATCATATAAAAGTGAAAGAACAAGTCAAACATATACTCTATGAATTCAAAGATATATGATCAATGTGTATGCATGATGACTTCAATTAAGTTTTAAAAATACAGCTAAACAATGTAAGCCTTAAGCTTATAGAAGTTAAAATCACAAAAGATTCGATTGAAATAAATGATGCTAATCACATTTAGTTCAAAAAACACCTTGATAATGTATGACTAATCAAATGCTCACAAGTTGAATGAAATTTCAAAGCCAAAACATTTGATGCATAAGCATAGTTGTTTTTTTTTTTCAATAGTCTTACTATGTGTTCAAAGTATGAAAAAAACTAATTAGCTAAAAATTCAATCAAGTGTGAAAATCATGCTATAAGTAATTTTAAGGATGTTTGCAAAGCATGATACAAACATATGAAGATTAGAATTCAACTTGGTATGAACCCAAATGAAGAATGAAAACAATAAATCAAATCAAAGTAAATTTCATTTAATGGATTCAATAAATCATAGTTATCATGCAAAGATGGATTTACCAAAAATTTAAACAAAGCATATAACATAAGATGCGGAAATCAAAGCTCACTTAGATAATTTAATTAATGAAGTCAAGCTTTAGCTTTCCAATAGACCTTCTTGCCTTCTTTAGCTCATTCTCCTTTTTTTGGCCTCAATACACTTCAAAAGGTCCATTTTGGTTTCTTAATTTTGACCTTGGAACGAGCTGATTTATATAGAAAAAGTTGCACAACGGCTAGTTTTCGGTTAACCCCTTCAATGTTAGGTTAACCAAAATCCCAACAGATACATCCAACGTTCAAATATTGAAATTTGGTTCACTTGTCAGTTAACCGACTTCCAGTATGGTTACTTAAACTTGAACCAAAGTGTTCACCAAACTCAGTTACTCAAGAAATTGAATATCCAATAACTTGAAACGAAATGGGTTCGGTAAAGGTTCTGTTAACCGACATATGCCAGTTCGATTAACCGAACTTGGACCAAATGGTTCATCGAAAACAGACAATTTGTAAAATCTGTCAAATGAGTGTCTAGTTTAAACCCTATAAAATTTGCCAATAAAAATAAGGGTTCCAAGGTCCATAGAATTCAAGTGTAGAGTCATGTTTAAATCAATGCAAAAGAGTTGTTCAAAACATGAACCTAATATGCCTATAGCTAAAATGAGTTGACTATATAATCATAGGCATGCGATTAAAATCAATTTATGCATCCAAGTTAAAATCCAAGTCATGCTTGGGAAATCAAGTTTCAAAAGCTATAAAACCATGGATGAGTAATTTCAAGATTTTTAAAATTAATGCATGTGAGAAACTTCAAATGATGAGAAAATGAACATGAATTCATCAAATCGCAACATACAAAATCCCTAACAAGATGGCTTGGACGTCCCTCCCTAGTGGGCTCCTTTAATAAAATTTTCTTCTTCTGTGGCTTGAATTTGGTCTCTATCTTGGACTCTTCTAACTTGGCTTGCACTCCAAGCAACGTTCCCATCCAGAGATGATTTAAAATCTAAATTGATTTCATGCTCATTTCAGTCGACTCTTACTTGTGTAGATCTTCTATCAGTGGGCCCCCATAAGAGATCTCTCTTGCAATGCAGAAATAAGTCACCAAAGGTGTGGATCAAACTGAAGATGAGAGAGAGGGAGAGGAGTGTGGGACGTCCAAGGGGAAGTGGGCCCCTTGTTGGTCGTCCATTATCCCTTTGGAATCTTCCTTCTTGAAATTTTTTTATCTCCTTTCCCCATCGAACTTGATTTCCCTATATTCTTTGGAATTTATCTTTTTGGTTAAGCTGTCTCAAATCTCTTTGGGAGAGATTTCCAACTTAAACTCTAACTTCTATTTCATCTAGAAATCTCCTTTCCAATTTGAGATTTGAATCTTGGTGAGAGATGAAGGAGGTCTGTTAACTTTGGATTCTTGAGAGAGAGAGATTATTTGTGCAGCACAAGTGGGCCCCCACCCATCATTGGGCGTGCATGGGTATTCACGCCAGTGATGTTGTGGTTTCGGATTCTTTCTTTTTCCTCTTTATCTCTTAGCACGGGCCCCTTTGCTATGACAATTTCCTTCAAAGATGAAATAAGTAAATTAATGATAACAAATTAAATGAGATGCATCCATCTGTGCATGGGACCTACTCAATGCAATTTATGTCTAATGATTCTATGTAATGATGCCACAATATTCAGAGATATAAAGTCTAATTGGTGGGACCCTGAGGTGATGCAGACTATCAATTTCACAAATTCATGTAAGATTGATAATATTTTACTGATTTTGACATAAATTCCAATTTGATGCTCATATGCATAAAACCATGAAATTCTAATGCAATTGGCCCTAATTAAGTCTACAACTGTACATGAGATAATGACTTTTTAACCTAATTTTGCAGACTTATCACTATCATACTCCTAAAATCCCAAGATGGCCCTATATAGTTTCTAACTATGTTTTAATGATTTTCACGGATGCTGCTTATAATTCTAATGATGGAAAACCTCTGTATAGTTATGTGATGATATTGAACAACCTTCTTGTTCATATGCAGGTGCTCACTTTGGGCCAAAATACTCTTTAGCTAAATAAGCAGAGGCGAGGGCTCACTACTAGAAAAGTCACTTTTAGCGACCGCCAAAAGCCGTCGCTAAAAGTCATCTGGCGGTCGCTAAAAGTCTGTAGCGACCGCCTTGCGACCGCGAAGACGCCGTCGCGGAAACTTCGTCCCTAAAACTTTTAGCGACCGCCAAGCGGCGGTCGCTAATACATTAGCGACCGACACGTGGCGGTCGCTAATAGTCAAATTGGCGGCCGCAAATCCCCTTGAATTTTTTTTTATTTTAAATTTATTTATAAAAATACTTTTAGCGACCGCCAGTGGCCGTCGCTAAAAGTCATGCTGGCAGCCGCTAATAGTCAATGTGTTTTTTTTTTCGAATTTTTTCCAAATTTCTCCATTTTATTTATATACCTGAAACTGTACCTGAATAGATCATATATCAATAAACCATATACAACCACTACCATCCATCACAAATACTAATAACAACTACGACAATCCATTACAACAACTACTAACAAAAACAAAATCTTATATTAATAATATTCACAATATTACAAAAGTTTCTACAAATTATATCCATTACAAATCCAATAATAAAAGTAAAAGAAAAAAGAAATCAAATTGCCCGAGCAGGTTGCCATATGGATACGATGCTCTCAAACCTGAAGAAAAAAGAGAAACAAATATTAATAGTTAATTATAAAAATTGGCAATTTACAGCAAATATATAAAAGAAAAAATTCAAAATTTGAAATTTAAACTTACGTTTCAGCTTTACATGCAATCCGGGAGTCGGAATCTCGTTCCGTCAGGTCCTGCAAGTCAGTTAAAGGAATCGAGTTACACGTTTCACTTTACGAGGAGTCCGGGAGTCGAATCTCGTCCCCAGTTTCAGGAATGACTACAGGCACTTGCCCGCCCAGTTTCACGGGCAACGGAGCCCGTTTGCTCGTTTTGGACCCCTGGAAGCCGATTTTCTAAGTTTTAAGTTAAAGTATCGAGTTAAACCTACGTTTCAGCTTTACGAGGAATCCGGGAGTCGGAATCCCGTTCCGTCAGATCCTGCAAGTCCGGAATGACTACGGGCACTTGCCCGTCCAGTTTCACGGGCAACGGAGCCCGTTTGCTCATTTTGGACCCCCGGAGGCCGATTTTCTAAGTTTTAAGTTAAAGTATCGTCTTAAACCTACGTTTCAGCTTTACGAGGAATCCGGGAGTCGGAATCTCGTTCCGTCAGCTCCTACAAGTCCGGAATGACTACTGGCACTTGCCCGTCAAGTTTCACGGGCAACGGAGCCCGATTGCTCATTTTGGACCCTCGGAGGCCGATTTTCTAAGTTTTAAGTTAAAGTATCGTCTTAAACCAACGTTTCATCTTTACGAGGAATCCGGGAGTCGGAATCTCGTTCCGTCAGTTCCTGCAAGTCCGAAATGACTACGGGCAAGTGCCCGTCTAGTTTCACGGGCAACGGAGCCCGTTTGCTCGTTTTGGACCCCCGGAGGCCGATTTTCTAAGTTTTAAGTTAAAGTATCGAGTTAAACCTACGTTTCAACTTTACGAGGAATCCGGGAGTTGGAATCTCGTTCCGTCAGGTCCTGCAAGTCCGGAATGACTACGGGCACTTGCCCGTCCAGTTTCACGGGCAACGGAGCCCGTTTGCTCGTTTTGGACCCCCGGATGCCGATTTTCTAAGTTTTAAGTTAAAGTATCGAGTTAAACCTACGTTTCAACTTTACGAGGAATTCGGGAGTCGGAATCCCGTTCCGTCAGATCCTGCAAGTCCGGAATGACTACGGGCACTTGCCCGTCCAGTTTCACGGGCAACGGAGCCCGTTTGCTCGTTTTGGACCCCCGGAGGCCGATTTTCTAAGTTTTAAGTTAAAGTATCGTCTTAAACCTACGTTTCATCTTTACGAGGAATCCGGGAGCCGGAATCTCGTTCCGTCAGCTCCTGCAAGTCAGGAATGACTACGGGCACTTGCCCGTCCAGTTTCACGGGCAACGGAGCCCGTTTGCTCGTTTTGGACCCCCGGAGGCCGATTTTCTAAGTTTTAAGTTAAAGTATCGAGTTAAATCTACGTTTCAGCGTTACGAGGAATCCGGGAGTCGGAATCCCGTTCCGTCAGATCCTGCAAGTCCGGAATGACTACGGGCACTTGCCCGTCGAGTTTCATGGGCAACGGAGCCCGTTTGCTCGTTTTGGACCACCGGAGGCCAATTTTCTAAGTTTTAAGTTAAAGTATCGTCTTAAACCTACGTTTCAGCTTTACGAGGAATCCGGGAGTCGGAATCTCGTTCCGTCAGCTCCTGCAAGTATGGAATGACTATTGGCACTTGCCCGTCAAGTTTCACGGGCAACGGAGCCCTTTTGCTCGTTTTGGACCCCCGGAGGCCGATTTTCTAAGTTTTAAGTTAAAGTATCGTCTTAAACCTACGTTTCATCTTTACGAGGAATCCGGGAGTCGGAATCCCGTTCCGTCAGATCCTGCAAGTCCGGAATGACTACGGGCACTTGCCCGTCGAGTTTCACGGGCAATGGAGCCCGTTTGCTCGTTTTGGAACCCCGGAGGCCGATTTTCTAAGTTTTAAGTTAAAGTATCGTCTTAAACCTACGTTTCAGCTTTACGAGGAATCCGGGAGTCGGAATCTCGTTCCGTCAGCTCCTGCAAGTCTGGAATGACTACTGGCACTTGCCCGTCAAGTTTCACGGGCAACGGAGCCCGTTTGCTCGTTTTGGACCCCCGGAGGCCGATTTTCTAAGTTTTAAGTTAAAGTATCGTCTTAAACCTACGTTTCAGCTTTACGAGGAATCCGGGAGTCGGAATCTCGTTCCGTCAGCTCCTGCAAGTCCGGAATGACTACTGGCACTTGCCCGTCGAGTTTCACGGGCAACGGAGCCCGTTTGCTCGTTTTGGACCCCCGGAGGCCGATTTTCTAAGTTTTAAGTTAAAGTATCGTCTTAAACTTACGTTTCATCTTTTCGAGGAATCCGGGAGTCGGAATCTCGTTCCGTCAGCTCCTGCAAGTCAGGAATGACTACGGGCACGTGCCCGTCCACTTTCACGGGCAACGGAGCCCGTTTACTCTTTTTGGGCGCCGAGTGCCCGATTTTCTATGTTTTAAGTTAAAGTATCGAATTAAACCTACGTTTCAGCTTTACGAGCAATCCAACCGTCGGATTCTCGTTCCGTCAGTTCCTGCAAGTCAAGAATGACTACGGGCACGTGCCCGTCTAGTTTCACGGGCAACGGAGCCCGTTTGCTCTTTTTGGGCGCCAAGAGCCCGATTTTCTATGTTTTAAATTAAAGTATCAAATTAAACATACTTTTCAGCTTTACGAGCAATCCGGGAGTCGGATTCTCGTTCCGTCAGTTCCTGCAAGTCACCAATGACTACGGGCACGTGCCCGTCCACTTTCACGGGCAACGGAGCCCGTCTGCTCTTTTTGGGCGCCGAGAGCCCGATTTTCTATGTTTTAAATTAAAGTATCGAATTAAACATACTTTTCAGCTTTACGAGCAATCCGGGAGTCGGATTCTCGTTCCGTCAGTTCCTGCAAGTCAGGAATGACTACGGGCACGTGCCCTTCCACTTTCACGGGCAACGGAGCCCGTTTGCTCTTTTTGGGCGCCGAGTGCCCGATTTTCTATGTTTTAAGGTAAAGTATCGAATTAAACCTACGTTTTAGCTTTACGTGCAATCCAACTGTCGGATTCTCGTTTCGTCAGTTCCTGCAAGTCAGGAATGACTACGGGCATGTGCCCGTCCAGTTTCACGGGCAACGGAGCCCGTTTGCTCTTTTTGGGCGCCCGTAGGCCGATTTTCTATGTTTTAAGTTATCGTATTGAGTTAAACTTAAGTTTCACCTTGAAGAGTAATCCGGGAGTCGGAATCTCGTTCCGTCGTTCCGTAAGTTTCTAACTTTCTAAGTTTCAAAATCTTTTACGAACTAACACAACTTAACAAATTTCAATACATGTTGAAAGCGTGAGTTAAAGTAAATTGTTATACCTCGTCACGATCAGTCGAGCCTGCTGGATCATGACTGCCCTCTCCAACCGAGTGACGACGGGCCTGGTGGCCGGAACCAGCGTCAGGTGCCTGTAATTATTTATTATACAGTTAAAAAAATATAAATAATGACTCATCAATGACCTAATTGACAATTTAAACGCACATATTTTTTTCTTACTAACCTGAGAAGTGGGTGGTGGGTCTGAAGCAAGCGGGCCACGACTCTGCGATAGACGAGCCTCCATCTCAGCCATCTCCGCTCTCCACTCGGCCCGCATCTCCGCTCTCAACTCGGCCCGCATCTCTGCCCTCAACTCCTCTCTGATCGATGCCCTCATGGACTGCAGCAACTGCTCGTAGTCATCATCTGCACGGAGGCGCGAGCCCTGGGAGGAGCTAGCACCGGATGACTCCAATCGCGTGATGTGCAAGCGTGGAATGCCCGTCCCATACGTGAGCGTGTATCCGTGCCCGTCCCGGCCAACGACAGAGCGGAATATCTCATCCCTCCGTGATGGCAAACTACGCTCCTCCTCGGGTAGCTCCTCCAGGCGTGACTGATACTGAGCCTGCGCAGTTGATTCATTTAATATATTATCATACATAACAAGACATAGTAATAGAAAGATAATTTAAACGATTCAATATAAAAACTTACAATGATAGCTGCAACCTCCGGGTGGCGAGGATCTCGAGAACGCATCCATACAGACATCCTGTCGACCAGAACACCCTCGGAACGCAACTATTTGGTAGAGAGTTATATTATTATTATACAATCATACATAATGACAAACATATAAATTACATGTACAATATAACGTTTTACCTCATGGCGGACCTGGGTGATGTGTCGAGTCCCCAATCTATGTGCGGGACCCTGCATTGCGCGGTTCTGCGCATTCGTAGCAACCACTCTCTGTTTTCAATTTTTATCAGCTTATTTCTGTTAGCTACGTTAGTCACTAGTAAATTCTTAAAATTAAAATAAAAAATGACAAGTTTCTCACCTGGACCTCCTCGCTCGTCCAGTACCGGACGAGCTGAGTCCACTGATCCGGGAGTACGCCCCTCGGAACTCGGTCAAGTATGTCGGGCGCATCCTGATGTGGCTTCCAATGGAGCATCTTAACTTTATTTTTATGGTCTTTCCACATCTTCCGGCACTTTGCCATGCAAACTGGCCGGAAGAACTCAGGACACGCCCTCAGGTTGTCCTGAAAATGAAAGAAATATTTTTCATTAAGTTATAGTTTAAATTGACACATCATTTTTGGAGAAATGTTAAATTATTACCTTAACCTGCTGCCAGGTACGGTCTAGTGTCTCCACCGGGAATGCGTCCCAATCAAGTGTAGTCAGAGGGAATGCATATGGATCCCGGACCATATGTCCCAACTGACTGATGAGCTCGCGAGCATGCGGACCCACCGGATGGTACGTATCATCAAACTCAACGTCAATAGGATGACCGGAATTCCACGTCCGGATCCCTCGAGCAGGGCCTCTCCCCCTGCTGGAAGATGCGCCCGTGCTCGTAGCACCTGTTCAAATAAAGACAATTTAACTAAATTGAAATAAAATAATTTTCTAGAACTAAAATGTTTAATTAAATAAACTTATGCCAATCTGTGCAGACGTCGACGCAGGCCGAGACGGTGGAGATGAAAAAGCCGACGCCGAAGCATCAACTGGGGTGGAAGGACTCGCCTGAGACATCGATGGCCTACTCTGTGGGGCCATCGAACTAGACTGGGCGGCATCCGATGTCGGTCTAGGCCCCTCAAATGGCGTGCTAGCCTCGGCCTGGCGCAGGAGCTCGTCCATCGTCAGCGGACGATCTCTCCTCTTTCGTCCCGACATATCTGTTCAATTGTTTGTAAGATAAGTTTCATTAAACGAGATAATTGAAAGTAACATTTTAAAATTATTTACACTGAAATTTAACATTGCTGAATTAGTTCCCAACCATTCACTGGTCGTGTAAGTCAACTATATCTCCTTCCATGGTATCCCGAACCCAATTAACATCTTCATCACGTTGAACAACTGCAGTCTGGTCAAGAACTTGTTGGGCGAATGCATCAATATCTGGCTCATCACATTCAATCTGATACACTCCGCTCCTTGACATTTTAACTGCAACCTGCCAGTTAGGATCTTTCGGATCTCTGACATAGTAAACTTGCTCCGCCATTGAGGACAGTATGTAGGGTTCGGCATTTATTCGATCATCACGATGTAACAGATTGTTAAAACTTACCAATGTAAACTGGTAATTATCTGTTTTCACCCCTCGGATAGGATCCACCCAATCACACTTAAACAATAGAAACTTTAACCCGTGATTGTACACAACTTCAACAGTATCCTTCAACCGGCCATAGTAGTAACCAGCATCCACAGATGGACAACCGAGCCCACTATTTTGCGTCGCTCGTTTCTCATCTACATCCTTTAAGCGAAATCGAAAACCGTTGACGTCACAAGTAGTGTAACGTCGGGCCGTTATGAAGGGGCCATCAGCCAACTGTTTCATTTCATCGGTCAGACTAGGATCGTTGGTTCTTCGTAAGCTACACACCTACGCAATGCATGTAACCACTGAATATCACTACATAAAAGTAATATGACATGAACAAGTGAAACTACTCCTAATGATTGACTACGTACGTGATTCTTGAACCATTCGTGAAATGACCGGTAATGGGACTGAAGAATTTCACTCTCCGTAGCACGAGGCATGTCCCGTTTGAGCTTATCAATGTGTGTCCTGCGATGCATAACACGTGTTAACAACAAGTATGATAATTTAGGAAACAAATTGACAAATTACTGTTATGAATGAGTGATAGCTTACTGAGTGAAAGCCACAACAGTTGGGGTGTTGAACAACACCCACCGATGAACTTGAACCCACTCAATATTGTTGATATCAAACTGCGTGCCCTGCCCAACTGGACCGTCATTAATCCGCGAGGGCCTAGTCAACTTTGTTTCAATATTATCTTTAAGATATGCTGCGCAGAAATTGGTGCACTCATCCATCAAATATCCCTTAGCTATTGATGCCTCTGGACGGGCTCTATTACGAATATACCTCTTCAAAGTATTCATGTACCTCTCAATTGGATACATCCATCTGAATTGGACGGGGCCACCAAGCAGGGCTTCACTAGTTAAGTGTATGGTCAAGTGAACCATGACATCGAAAATTGCAGGTGGAAAAAGTTTTTCTAGATGACACAACGTCACAGCAATCCTCCCTTGCAGACCATTCAGCTCATCAATTCGGTGAACTCTAGAACACAGTTGTCTGAGGAAGTTACTAAATTCAATCAACAGCGCTACAACATTCTTAGGCAAACAATTCCTTATGGAGATAGGCAGTAACTGTTGAATGAGGATATGATTGTCATGACTCTTCAAACCCTGTAATGTTCTTTCTTTCATGTTCACGCGCTTAGCAATATTCGAACAGTACCCGTCAGGAACCTTGACACCCTTCAGAACAGAGAGGAAGACATCTTTCTCATCTTTACTCATCGCGTACTGCGCAGGAGGCATGTATGCCTTGTTTGACTCTCTCGGCTGCAAGTGCAATGGTTTTCTCAAGCCCATTTCTTCCAAGTCACGACGTGCATTGACACCATCCTTCGACTTCCCCTGAACACCGAGAATGGTCTACAGTATATTATCACAGATGTTCTTCTCGATGTGCATAACATCTAAGTTGTGCCTGAGTAAGTTATGCTTCCAGTATGGTAAATCGTAGAAAATACTTTTTTTCTTCCAATTATGACTTCGTCTTCTATTTGCACCAGGAATAGAAGGCAGTGGGAGGGCCAGTAAATCTTGAAAATCATACACAGTTCGTATTTGCTCCTGCTCGAGCTGTGACAACAATTCAACTCCCGTCATTGTTCGAGGTGCTGGACCATATTCTCGAGTGCCATCAAATGACACTTTATCCCTCCTGAACCTATGCAATGGAGGTAGAAAACGTCTATGACCCGTGTATACCCATTTTCTGCCGTGCTTCAACCAAGTTGACTTCTTCGCCTGATTGCAGCAAGGACATGCAAACTCTCCCTTTGTGCTCCAACCCGACAAGTTAGCGTACGCAGGGAAGTCGTTGATTGTCCACAATAATGCGGCGCGCAGTTTAAACATTTCATTGCCTTCGGCATCAAATGTCATCAGACCATCAGCCCATAATTCCTTCAATTCATCAATCAAAGGTTGCATATATACATCAATCTTGTCCCCTGGTCCTCTTGGTCCATCAATAAGTGTGGATAGGATCAGAAAAGGCTGCTTCATACACATCCATGGCGGGAGATTATAAGGTACCAAAACGACTGGTCATGTGCTGTGATTTGCCCCTGTCATGGATCTGAATGGACTAAAACCATCTGCAGCCAAACCAAGCCGCACATTGCGACAATCCAAGGCAAAGTCTGGATTCCTTCGATCGAAGTCTTTCCACGCTGGGAAATCTGCTGGATGGGTTAACTTACCATCGTCCCTGCTATTCTCGGCATGCCATCTCATCAGTTTAGAAATATTTGATGACATAAAAAGCCTCTTCAACCTTGGCTTCAGTGGGAAATATCTCACGTGCTTTGCTGCCACAAGTTTGCCACGATTTATAACACTTGTAGAACTATCCTGACGATTGTGTCCAACCCCGTCTTCCTTCCATCTCGAAGTCTGACACACGATGCACTTATAAAGCTGGGCATTCTCATTCCTAAACAACATGCAATTGTTCGGACATGCATCCAAAGTCTCATATGTGAAGTCTAAATTTTCAGTTAACTTGCGAGCCTGATAGTAGGACTCTGCAAGTTTCGCGCCCGATGGGAGCACTCGATGCAACAACTGGAGGAGCATATCGAAGGACGTGTCAGACCACTGATTCAATGCCTTCAAATGTAACAGCTCCACGATAAAGGACAATTTACTGAAGTCCTTGCATCCAGGATACAATTCTGTCTGTGCATCATCTAGAATTTCAAAATATCTCATGGCTTCTTCATCGGCACCGGAGCGAGGATTACTCCCACCCGCCCCCTCAGTCTCACAGCTTCTGTATTCAGGTGCCAACCCGCACGCGATATCATTTAGCATCCCGATCATCGGATCCGTCTCTGACATATCATCAACCTCAATTTCATCTCTTTCCTCTATGCGACAGGAAACATACTCTTCTCCATGTCTTATCCAATTCTTGTACTGCTTCAAGAATCCATTCACAATCAGATGCTCTCGGACAGACTCTCTTCTGTAATAATACCGATTCGCACATTTTCTACATGGACAACTTATGAACTCATTGTCAAACCCATTGGTAAATTCCATGAACTGGTTAATCCCCTCCATGTATTCCCTAGACATCCTATTCGGTAAATCAATCCAACTCTTGTCCATCTCGATAACTGTTTATGTGGAAATCTAAAATGAGCAAGTACAATTAACCCAAGGTACCATGTATCATGCAAGTCACCTATCCATAAACTGCAAACTACTTACTACAGGGTGGTTGGTCCTATCCCATTCGAGAATGCACGATCCAACTTGCACTCAACAACTCGAATGCTTCGTCCCCTAATCAGACAAAATTTCGGCAGCATGTCCGCGTGTTTCTCCAAGTACACGACACGGATACAACATCAGTCGTACCCATGTATGTACCCAGAGAACAATGGGACATCAACCGAAACTCTATCTAACATAGGACTTGCATGAGCTATTGAGTATAAGATGGATAATTGCATTCCCAAACTGTCCAAACTGGACAATTCAAGAATCACATACGACAAAGTTTGAATGTACATCACAAGAGCAACGAATCTAGTCAAAGACCAAGTCCGTCGCGTCAAGGATCACCGAACTAATGTCGTATACAATTCTCGAACGGGTCTAAGTTTCACTAATGCATGCAAATGAATAAAACAGTAAGTGAAGAACACAATATTAAACACAACAATATCTTATTATCTACATGTGATTCACTTGAAGAAAAAATTTCTTCTCTAGTATATCACATGTAAAGTCCAACTCTATGGGGCCTACATGGGCCAACCTTTGATCAATTTAGCTCCTTTAACACTTTTATCCCCACCTTGTTTTGGCATCATGCTAAATTTTGATACCCATCGATCCTTTACCCAGTATTGGATTAGATCTCATAAGAAAAGAGAGAAACTATTATTAAAATAGTATTAGCTCTAAGTTTGTTAAATCAATAGCTGTGGTGATTTCAATATCCATGAATGCCATATGCACGGTAAAGGTAGTTAAAAAAGGAAAAAAAAAAAAAAAAAAAAAAACACATGATAGAAGAGTCCAAAGTATGCCCCACTCAAGAGCACCGGCGCTAGAGGACCCTCATTCTTAGCCTATTTAATTTTATTAAGTGGGCTCCACTCAAGAGCTTCATTAAATACTCTAAACATAGTTGGATGTGGGATGAGACATTGAGATGGATGAGAATGACATTGCCAGGAGTGATAAAACCATAAGATTCTATCTTGATATTTTCCCCTTTAGCTAACCTTTAGAGATGGGTTTTTCCTCTTCTTTCCAAAAAAACTCTAATTTTCCCTAGACCTTCTCCATGTGAGAGGATTTGACAAAACCGCCCAAACCTTATTCTTCTCCCTATTGGTATGATTTCTATTTTCCTCTTTCTTTATCAAACATTTGGTCATTGCACCCCGTGTGGCCCACCTTTGTGTGTGCAATCCACCTTTATATATTAAAGTAAAAATTGATACAATGAACATATTGGGAGTGGTTGTTCATATAGTCAACTTTAAACAATGAAAGGTGGAACTTGAATAGGATAAATTAATTATATCTCCATTCCTTATTTTATAATAACTTGGTCTTTTTCTCATGATCCGAAAAATATACATTTTTGAGGTTCTATCACCAAAAACCACATTGATTGATAGATAGATAGTAAGAATGAAAGACTCGTGAAACTTTAGTTGCTTATCTTGCTTAGGGCTGATTTTATTGCATGAAAATAATTCTTAGGAATGATAAAGAACCACTTTACCACTATTTCTTTATCCTGAACATATAACAAGGCATGCCTATTTGGATGGAATTGAATTCTCAATTATTTAAAGAAATGAATCCATTATTGTTTTGATTGTTATGTTTTGAAAAAATTCAGCACTAAAAAATTTGTCCCTTCTTATGGTTGGTTGGAATTAATCCAAATTCCAACTACCTAAATGCATTTGAAGATTAAGAGTGAAAAAAAAAAAAAAAAAAAAACATGATAAGGATATAGCATTTTGAGGATGTAAGTAACTTAATTTATACAATAATGACCCAAGGTACTCATACAAGGACAACAATGGGTAGGTTAAATGAGGGAATTAGGGGCATGTCTAAGCTTATATAGAATTTGACCCCAATTGAGTTTGGAACAAGTTCTAATTTTAGTTGTGTCGACTCCTTAGTCCTTGCATCTCATTTATACTGCTATAAAATTTTAATGAATTATTATGTAAAGCTTATGGAGTATAGTTGGCAGAATTCAAAATCTTCCAATATATTAGAAAATATTTGATTCAATCTAATTGTATTTTGTAAATTAAAAATTTTAGATGAATGATACCTTACCAAATTCTTTTATCTATTGTAGAATGAATTTGATATAACATATTATAAACTCATCATAAAACAAATTAGATACTAGAATAAGAAAAGAAAAGAATGAGTCATGACAAACCAATTTTTAGCCAGAATTGCACGAAACATGACCCTTGCCTGTGTCTATACTCCTAAGTACAAGACAAAAAATTTAAGATCCAGAGCATACAAAACAAGAAATGGATTTCTATGATAGACTACTGGCTAGAGTTCAGTTGACTCATTAGAACAGGTTATTTCTGTTTTATAGTAAGGGGACCATCAGATAGATGTATATTGTGGTAGATAGACAACTAGATCAATTGAGAGATGGGAGGATGAGGGTGGGTATGGACTGAAGGGTGAGTGGGTGTCCTAAGCCACAAATGCAGTGATCATTTTTCAATTAGCGGCTTAGTTTGATGTACTGTAGAATGTGTAGAATGTGAACTGTCTTCCCCAAAAGTGCGCCGTAGTTACAAAAGAGCTTGCATTAAAAGCAGAGAAAATGCCAGCATAGTATATCACAACAAAAAAAAAAAACCCCATGTCCATTGCCACTGCCACACCACCACCATCACAAAAAATAATAACTAACAAATCTGCAAGTTACAATCTACATTTACATAAATTTTAAAAAAAAAACATACCTCAGATGGCTGCAGAAATCGTGAGCAAATCGACAGAGCGTGAGCGCAGAGAGATGGACTGCAAACCTGATGGAGAAAAAAAAAATGAAAAATGAAAGAATAGAGATGAGGAATCCCTGTGGCAGACCTTTTTTTTCTTTTTTGCCCAAACAAAAAAAAATAAAAAAATAGAGAAATAGAGGAGAGAGCATACCAGAGAGAAGGGGGCGACGGCGGGAGAGGGTAAGAGAGCGAGAGAGAGAGAGAGAGAGAGAGCAGAGCAGATCGAAAGAGCAAGAGAGAGAGAAAGAACAGATCCAGAGAGCGAGAGAGAGAGAACAGAGAGATCGATCGAGAGAGCGAGGGAGAGAGAAAGCAGAGAGATCGAGCGAGAGAGCGAGAGAGAGCGCGCGAGCGAGAGAGGCAGAGATGGGGATCGCTGGATGGTTCAGAGAAATGAGTGATGGAGGCGAGAGAGCGAGAGAGAGCGAGCGAGCGAGAGATGCAGAGGACGAGACAGAGAGGGAGACAGACGCAGAAGGGGTTTTGAGGGGAGAAGGGCAGAGTGCGGGAGCAGGGGAAAAAAACGTGGGAAGGAAAAACTGGAGGAAAAGTGGCTTCGGCGGGTTGGGGTGTATAAGGGCTTTAGCGACCGCCATTGGCGGTCGCTAATGTGGCTTTTTGCGACCGCCACCAGCGGTCGCCCGCGTTTTCATCCGCCAAAAGTCCATTTTTTAGTAGTGGCTATTCTCTTCGCGTTAGAGAAAGCATCTCAAGATGATTTTTCCAAGATTGTGCTCCATTCCGACTCCAAGGAAGTGATCAATAGTATTAATGAAAACCATGATTGGGCCATTGATTCTATCATTTTGGATATTCATCGTTGTTGTCATTGTTTTTCATTTTATGAGTTTTTCTTTATTCCTATAACTCTTAACGAGGCTGCTCACATTTTGGTCAGTCCTATTCTAGACTTGGTACGATTTTTTGTAGGGAAAATTTTCTCCCGGAGTGGGTGAGGTATTGTGGAATCTCATCCATCCAAGTCTTTCTTTATGAGAATATGATTTTTTTAATTCACCGACTTGACTTGAGGATCTACTGAAACTCCATCTTTCTGTAAGTCCTTTACCAGGTCTTCTGATCAAGTCCCTTTTTCTATTCACTAGTGCTATTCTGAATGCAAGTGCATTTATGTTCTTCCTAATATCTTATCTCCTAGAAGGGTGAGGGTATAACATTAGGATGGAAGGTAGAATTTTCCTTGCTAAACTACAAGAAATGATGCCATGCTTTCCTTGATCAGTCTTTGTGTCTCCTGCTCCAAATTCACGTCTCACTGAACTACTAAAGCCAAAGGCAGTGCAAAGCAATAGCTGAATACAATACATGTGGCATGTAGGTGTGGCTCATCCACTGAATAAAGAGTTTATTAAGTATGAAGACGAATTAAGACATTGCAAGGGGTATTTGTATTTTCCCAGCAAGCCTTTTCAACAAGTCCACCTGCAATATTGTAGAAATTATGTATTAAGAGCTAGGGGGCACAATGGAAGGTACTTACTATTATGAACTTGAGGTTATGGGTCTAAGTCTTGTTACAATAAAAATCAAGGTTTTATTAAGTTTAAGATAGCACAAGTAATGGGTTGCTCTTAATCTTTTAGCTTCGGTATTTATCATCAATTGCACATTTTTCGTTTCTTCCAACAATCCAAAATTGAAGAATGCCTTATGAATGAATTTAGTTACTCAAAATCTAATATTTTTAAAAGATAATCAAATCCAATATTACACAAGTGGCATGCAACATATTAGTTTACGTGTGGGACTTCAGAAAATGAAGTCTCAACCACTCCTCATCCACCAAAAAAGTACCAACCAATGTTTGTGCCTTGACTACTGGATCAATTGGATTTCATCCATCGAAGTCTTTCTCTATGAGAATCTGGTCTTTTTTTCTCCAACTTGATTTTTGGATCCATCGAAGTCTTTGTCAGTCACTTTCCCAAGTCTTCTGAGGTCTCCGCAACTTCATTTTTGGATCCATCGAAGTCTTTCTCGGTCACTTTCCCAAGTCTTCTGAGGTCTCCCCCCCCCTCTCCCCCCCCCCCCTGTTTTTTTTTTTTTTTCAAGGGCATCTGCATATATGCCCCATTGGTGGGGTTTCAAATAAGGTTAGAAGCCTCACTAAACTACTAAAACCGGGCGCCAATCTGGACTTATCATTCTTGGGTCTCCTCATTAAAATTTACTTGCATCTCCCAACTAACTATAAGGGCCCGCTTGCCTACGTCCGCAGTAATTCAGTACTTCACTTTTTCATATAATCGTAGAGGAGTTGGCCGGAATCAATTATTAAAATAAAGGTGCCATCCTTGACTAATCAACCTTCTATCTCCTATTTAGTTTTCAGATGCACTAATCAGCCAGGCACAACCATAACACGAATCCAATCCAGAGAATCATCCTTGGAAGAGAAGAGAGGTGAAGATGTCTGATGCAAATAACAGCAGTAATACCGAAACTCGTGATGCAGAGTCAATGAAACAACAATACAATGTCAAGGTGGCCCGACGGCCCTCGCTTGCACAGCCATGGACCATCCATCGAGTCCCCCACAGCATTAGAGCAGTCGACAAAGTTGCATACGAGCCTAAAATGTTACCCATTGGCCTGTACCACCGGTCCAACCCAAATCTAAGGCCAGGGAGGATCAATTGGATTTCATCCATCGAAGTCTTTCTCTATGAGAATCTGGTCTTTTTTTCTCCAACTTGATTTTTGGATCCATCGAAGTCTTTCTCGGTAACTTTCCCAAGTCTTCTGAGGTCCTTTTCTTTTTTTTTTTTTCCAAGGGCATCTGCATATATGCCCCATTGGTGGGGTTTCAAATAAGGTTAGAAGGCGACTAAACTACTAAAACCAGCCGCCAATCTGGACTCATCATTCTTGGGTCTCCTCAGTAAAATTTACTTGCACCTCCCAATTAACTATAAGGGCCCGCTTGCCTGCGTCCGCAGAAATTCAGTACTGCACTCTTTCATATAATCATAGAGGCGTTTGCAGGAATAAATTATTAAAATAAAGGTGTCATCCTTGACTAACCAACCTTCTATCTTGGAAGAGGAGAGGTGAAAAAAACCAGAGAATCATCCTTGGAAGAGGAGGAGAGGTGAAGATGCCTGATGCAAATAGGAGCAATAATACAAATAGTGATGCAGCGTCAATGGAAAAAAAACTCAATGCCAAGGTGGCCCGACGGCCCTCGCTTGCACGGCCATGGACCATCCATCGAGTCCCCCACAGCATTAGAGCAGTCGACAAAGATGCATACGAGCCTAAAATGTTACCCATTGGCCCGTACCACCGGTCCAACACAAATCTAAGGCCAGGGAGGATCAATTGGATTTCATCCATCGAAGTCTTTCTCTATGAGAATCTGTTCTTTTTTTCTCCAACTTGATTTTTGGATCCATTGAAGTCTTTCTCGGTAACTTTCCCAAGTCTTCTGATGTCTACCCCCCCCCACCCCCCCAACAAACCCCCACGTTTTTTTTTTCAAGGGCATCTGCATATATGCCCCATTGGTGGGGTTTCAAATAAGGTTAGAAGGCGTTCGCAGGAATAAATTATTACTAAAACCAGCCGCCAATCTGGACTTATCATTCTTGGGTCTCCTCATTAAAATTTACTTGCATCTCCCAACTTACTATAAGGGCGTTCGCAGGAATAAATTATGAAAATAATGGTGTCATCCTTGACTAACCAACCTTGGAAGAGGAGAGGTGAAAAAAACCAGAGAATCATCCTTGGAAGAGGAGGAGACGTGAAGATGCATGATGCAAATACGAGCAGTAATAAAAAAACTAGTGATGCAACTAGTGATGCAGAGTCAATGGAAAAAAAATTCAATGCCAAGGTGGCCCGACGGCCCTCGCTTGCACAGCCATGGACCATCCATCGAGTCCCCCACAGCATTAGAGCAGTCGACAAAGATGCATACGAGCCTAAAATGTTATCCATTGGCCCGTACCACCGGTCCAACCCAAATCTACAAGCCATGGAGGATCACAAATGGCGCTATGTGCAAGCCATCATCAGTCGAGACGAAACCGAAACGGAAAATTATCACATTATCTCAAGCAAATGAAGGGGCTGGAAGTGGAAGTTCGGAGCTTCTACTCAGAAAACATAGAAATGGAGAGTAAAGAGTTCGTGGAAATGATGTTGCTGGACGGTTGCTTTATTGTTGAGCTCTTTCTCAATTTGAAGGATAGGAATGCTACTGCAGAGACAGACGACCCGATTTATAGTACAGAATGGATCTTGCCTATTATACGTCTGGACATGTTGCTTCTGGAGAACCAATTGCCTTTCTTAGTCGTGAAACACATATTCCAACTTGTCAAAGGAGCAGATGCTAGTTTCTCCCTGCTGGTGGAGCTTGCTCTTAGATTCTTCGAGCATCTGATGCCCATGAAAAAGGAGATCTCTTCACCGATTTCCGTTTTTTATTCAAAGAATTCAATTCATCATTTATTACAACTTTATCATTTGCATCTCATTCCAACTACTCTTCAATCTGATACAACAGACCAAGGCGGCAACGCAGCTGTAGCAATTTATCCGGACAATATACCGGTGCCGCCTCCTCCCCAATCTGATACAACAGACCAAGGCGGCAATGCAGCTGTAGCAATTTATCCGGACAATATACCGGTGCCGCCTCCTCCCCAATCTGATACAACAGACCAAGGCGGCAACGCAGCTGTAGCAATTTATGAGGACAATAGACCGGTGCCGCCTCCACGATCTATCATGTCAGCCTCAGACCTCCGACACTTCCTTCGATTGACAAAGAAGGAGAATGCATCAAGCATAGTAGAAGTTGAACTCAAAGGTGGACGTTTGGAAATCCCAACCCTCTGGATCAATCATTCTACCAACTCTATACTTCGGAACTTGATTGCCTGGGAACTTTGCTATCCCAAGTGCGGAACTCAATTCACAAGTTACGCCTTCTTCATGGACTGCCTAATTGATTCGCCTAAAGATGTAGCGATCCTCAAGGATCTCAACATTATTGAACATTGGTTGGGCAACAATGAAGCGGTGGCTCTTCTCTTCAACCAGATGTGCATAGGTATCACATATGATTCGGACAAAAATTTTCTGTCTGATCTGTTTAAGCAAGTGGTTCGTTTGCAAAAAAGCAGGTTGAGAATTTTTGGGCATCGGCTGGTGCGCAATAAATTTTCAGAACCATGGAAATTGATTAATTTTCAAATCGCATTTATGACCTTTGTTTTCGCCATTATACAGGTCTGTATCTCCCTAGGTCCCACTACGCACTGATGAGTTTTGTATTTCAAATAGAAATGGAATTCAGTTGATCCAGTTATCACCTTCATTTATAAATTGGTTTGGTTTCAACCTTTGTCTCTTTCCATTAGTTATATGGTTAAAATAAAACACACACACGTGCACATTGTGATTCAGCCACTTAAATATACAAAATGCAATCCTATGCTGTTGCTCAGCTGGTTTTGAGATATATTTAGTGTGCGGCTGTGCATGCCTGAGTTTGAATCTTAGTAAAGGCGAATAATAAAAGAAAAAAAAAATACAATATGGATTTCTTAGTCGCATGGGAAAGGATAAAATGTATTTTACAATATGTTTCTGCTCAACAGGTGGTGTTAAATGGTTGACCCGCTACAGCGTACTCTCTTAGGGGTGAGTTTAGTAGTGGCCTTCTTTTGGTTAGAGGAAAGTATGAATTTATACAATTATGGCATGAGTCTAGTTTAGAGCGGATTCATGTTTTATCCATCCTATCTTGTTTATAACTACTTTTGGTTGTTTTGTACGGATATAAAACGCATTAAAAAATTTCGAGTGAGGGAGTGATTTCAAATTCTCTTATAAATTTAAGCACAAGACCTTGAACTAGAAAAAGAAACTATTATCAGACCCAACCAAACCATTACAGTAAAGGTTAGATATTGCAAATTATAAACCCACCATGGGTCAGGTAAGGAACGTGTGACGTTTGGGTTTAGCTCAACTCATACCAAAACCGGCCTTTTGCAATCCCGAGACTAGGCAGTGGCAAAGCCACTTATGGTTGAGGAGGGGAAACTTTTGACTCACTTTAAAATAAGAAAAACCACTAGTCATATGTATCGGTGCTATTCTCATTGACCCTTCTAAACCTTTTGATTTCCTTTAGACTTAGAGAAAAGCTCTCATGTGATGCATTATTTGTATCAATAGCAAATTTTTCGAAAAGGTCTCTATATACATTAGCCTACTCATACCATATTTGGATGATCAAATCAAGTCATTTCTATTAAAATTGATGGTGATGCAGTGTTGGATGTCATTTCTATTGGATCACAAAATGCTTGAAAATTGGTGGATTAGTGATTATCCTAAATGTCCAAATTTAAGAGCCATAATCTCCCATTCAATGTTAGCATGAAAATAAAAATAAAAAATAAAAAATAAAAAATGGGATGCACTGCCGGTGGCATCCCAAATTTTCCGGCAGTGTTTGGTGAAGCTTAGAGATGGCTCAAACAAGGGGCTAAAGTGGGGAGGGAAGATATGGAATGGGGGAGTCAAGAAGAATGAAGAGGGAGAGGAGATGATGAGAGAGGAAAGGAAGAACAAGAATAAGGGACTTATTGAGTGTCGCCGTGGGTCACCAGTGGCTACTAGAGGTCACCGATGTGAGGGAAGGAGTGGGAAAGAGAAAATAGAGGAAATGAAGAAACCTTAAAAGGGAATGAACCTCTTCTTTTTTATTAAGGCCATTTTCGCCATTTTTGAAAAATCAACCCAAGACCCTCAAATGGAAAGTTGTGAAACTTATGTCCTTTTTTGAAATAAACCCAAAGCTTAGGGCCTTTTTAAAAATCTTTCCTAAAGGCAATCCTTTAATTGCATGAAAAATGTTATTTTGGAAGGCCCCTGTAAATCTTATTGCTTTAATATTTACTTCTTCATAAGAAGCCCGTTTCATAGACACAGTTGTAAATACCTCATTTTGTCGCATGTATATATTTGAATACAGATGGGGTTAATTCATATAAAATAATGTGACATAGCTTTTTAAACATAAGAGGAAGATTCAGGAGGCTAACTCCAATGAGTCTTCAGTTTTACTGATAATATCAGTCATTTCTCATAATAAAATATTGGGATTGATGCATGCGGTGATGATATTTACTTTTCTGTTTAAATGTTAGGGGAAATTTCTGTACGGTCACTTACAGTACTCGATTTCTCCCCCTTGTTACCAAAGTTGAACATATTACCCAGACGTTCTCCGTACAGTTCGTATAGCTTCGCAGGGAAACTGCATTTTTATTTGCGATATCACAACAACTGTTGCGATACCGCAATTTTTTAGTTGCGATATCGCAATTTATGTTGCGATATCACAAAAAATGAGAGGTTAAAAGTCAATGAATGTATTTCTGTTTATAAGTTTTTTCTGTTCCGTTGCTTTTGTCTCAAGTTTTCTACTTCCCTGCTCTTTAAATGTAGTTCCTGCCACATAACAAGTGATCTTTTGCCATATATAACAAATGATCTCCTACCACATTCTCTGCATGTCAACCTTAGGCCATTATCATATATAGTAATTGAATCTCCTGCCACATCTTTGTCTTAGGTATTCATTCCATGTTTTCCACCTTACATGTATCTCCCTCTTATTTATTGTATTATTTTTTTCTACTTTTGTGTCTTTAAAAAAAAAAAAAAAAGTTAAAATACAAGGAATATCACCTGTAAAAATATTTGAAATATTTTGTGTAAATATTAATAGTGACCTTAAGTGGGACTTGTGGAACCTCACTTTTTTATGAACATCCTGTTGTTGATATATTAAAAAGTCCCCTTGTTCTCATCATGAATTACTAACAATTGGATTTGGGTTGGACGTCCGGTCACAAAAAACAATGTGGCATGTCTTGTTCATCCCGTCCTATGGTGGGCCCCAGCACAAACTCAGAATGTCCACTTTGTAAACGTATAATGTTATGTCTTTTCTGATCTAAATTACATCCAAAATTTTCAACTTGTGGAGCTGATTAGATTGCTGATTTTAGGCCTACTTAATTAGTTACATGTAAGCCCATATTAGAAGCATTTTTCGGTTTTGGAATGTTTGTAGTTGATATAACAAATTCTCCTCTATTTTCATCTTTGTCTTTCGAAGTTTCACATGCAGCTTTTATTTTATCTTCTTCATCTCTTCTTTGTTTCCAATTGTTGAAAAGGTCTTATAAATTCCCAACAGAAACGACGAGGAGAAGAAGAAGAAGAAGAATAAGAGAGAGAAAGACAGAACGAAATTGAAAACCCACAAACAGAAATAAATAGAGAGAGAAGGTGGTAAAGGAAAGAGAATACCAGATCTCGCTAAAAGAGAGTGGGAAAAACGATTGCCAAGTTCAGCAGGCGCAACTGCAACAATATCAAGCTCGGAACGCCCAGATTTGCGAAACAATGGTGGCCAAAATCCCTAGCCGATGGAGACAATGGCGACGATGAAGCTTTGTCGACATCGAACGGATGTTGGGACCTTGCGTATTTGCAAATAGGTTGGCGAGGGAGGAGGATGGTGAAAATCGGTTAGGGAGAGAGTTACCGCAGGTGAAAATTAGACATAGTCGAACAGGGAAGGACAAACAGATGAAAAGGTATTTTTTGAGTTGTGATATCGCAACTAAAAAATTGCGGTATCGCAACAGTTGTTGTGATATCGCAAATAAAAATGCAGTTTCTGCCTGCGAAGCTGTACGAAGTGTACGGAGAACGTCTGGATAATATGTTCAACTTTGATAACAAGAGGGAGAAATCAAGTACTGTAGGTGACCGTACAAAAATTTCCCCTAAATGTTATGAAAGGGATGTTGTTCACAAACGAATACTCTGATTCTCTTTGGTTTCTGAACACATAGCTTTGTTACTTAATATTAATTGCTATGTCTATGAGAAAAAGATTACAAATAAGAAAGTCCATGAGGGTATTAGAACACATATACTACAAGATGACACAAAAGCAAACAATTTTATAAGTCCCTTCGCAAACGACCAGTTCAGTTCTCATTGTCCCTCACAAAATATATTAGACAAACTAAAGTGTTCAGGATAATAATCCACTGGAACTAGTGCCCAAATACAGATGGAAAAAGACAAATTCTTGTTACTTCGGTACTCACTACTAATAATATGTGTTAATTTTTTTCAGGGGTCACCGATGCTAAAACCTATAACTACACCATCAGAGGACTATGCAAACGTAGAGATAAAATGAAGTGTTTGCTTCCTAGATACAAAACATATATGGTTTAGACCCACCAAGTATTCAACCCATTTGAGATCTGCTGACTACTAAAACACCCATTGCCCTCTTCAAAAGTCCAGCATCTACAGTAACCCATGTCTGTTTTGATGTTGATTTTATGATATGGTCCACCTGATAATGTTTCCTTCTTTCTTGATCAATTAGGAGAGCTCCAAAGCTGTGCATTCTTAACCTTAGAAATACTATCCAACACTTCAAAAGGTAGTATATCTCCTATCACAACCACCTTCTTGCTTTGCAGGTCTACTTCAAAGGAGGTCACTCCTGGAGAGAGAGAGAGAGAAAGAGAGAGAGAGCGAGAGAGAGAGAGAGAGAGAGGCATCATTGATTGAATTAGCCAATGTGTTGCATATTTAGATTTGGGGAATCATTGAATGTTTTTGTTTTGGATAGACAACCATAAGTTTCAGTTGTTTGTTGTCGCTACGTTTGTCTTGGGATGAAACTTGGGCCAGGCCCAGTCCTAGTGACTAACGTGACGCAGCCCAGCCAAAACCCAAACTCAGCATTTTCAATTTTGGGTCGAGTTCCGGCAAGTTTGGGTCGCTCAAAACCTGACCAGACCTGGCCGAGTGGCAACCCCTAAGTTTGTCTTTATCAGATGCAGAGTGATGTGGGTTCATCAAACCAGCGGGGCTGTTCCCATACCTGATCATGTTTGAGCTGCCAGGCCTCGTGGGTTAAAAAAAGACCATCCATAAGGATAAGATTGTGAGGTTCACCCATGCACAAAATTATTGGAGTCAACTGGGTGTGCCAGTGGTCTTTAATTCTATTAACTTCAATATTCACCATCACCATGTGTTTTTACTGAGAAGTCAAATAGCAAGATTATCCATTTTTTTCTTTTTAGTTTAAATTCCAAAAAAAAGATAAAAAAAAAAAAAAATAGCATGTAAGTCGATCGGATCTTTTGGAAAATACTCTTCCTTGAATGGATTACTCTTGGGTATGAAAAATAGATGAAAGTACGTTTTTGTAAAGTTTCTGTATCTTAACTTTGAAGAAGTGCATTTACTTCATGTGCATACATATGACACTGACAAACTGTAGTTCACTGAAAACTATGGATGTAGATCGTCTCCAAATGGGAGGACCAATGAATGATCATGTGAGTAACCTTTAATGAGCTATAAAGATCTAGGCTAGTTTCCATACCATCTATTTTTGAGATGTGTTTCTTAACTTTTCTTGCACAACCATTGCAATGCATGGAAACTCTTAAAACCACCATCTGCATAAGCAATCATAAAAAAATCATAAAGATAAAAAAATTAGCAGATACAAAGTTAAATAAATGAATTGAAAGTGGAATAGAAGAGAGAAACCAAATAAAAAAAGAAAATCAAAAGCAATAAAAGGAAAAACACCGCTTCTGTTAGATGGGTCTCAAGGTGTTAAATTAGTTTTTAGTAGTTTGGATGGATCACAAGTGACACACAGGCAATATATATTCAGGCCTCCAGATTGTGGATCCTATTGTGAATGAAATGTAGCCCAAGAGATAAAACCGATGATTGATACTATCCATTTGACTTGTGGGTATCAAATGAACTGTTGAAAAAAAAAAAAAAAAAAAAAATCAATGGTCCAAGTTTCAACAGAGAAACGCCCATCAAATAGGACATAGACACTGTAAGATGAAGGTGTGGCCGATGACCATAGCAGGGGAAAATGAATGGTTTAGTGTTGGAGAAAACATGTCTGGTTCTTGTGGATGGGCATGAACCATAGTATAGACTCTAGTTTAAACATCCAAAGAGTTTAAACAAACTAAAATCAAGGAGGTATAGAAATAAAAAGAAAAAGAAAACTCACCTTAGGCTTTAGTTGGTAAGCCAGTGTTTGGTTCCCAACCATAATATCTCTAATTCTCACCATCTCACCTCCATCATTGCCAATAAGTGCCTTCCTCTCCATACTGTTTTGCCGTTCCAAAACACTCATACAAAAACAAGAAGAGTTTGAACATGAAAGGCAAAGGAACTCTAGCATCCTTCTAACCCTTAGCTTCCCCCATGACCTGCTACAAAACTGCAAAAGCAAACCCAAAAGAGCTCCCAGCTCACACTCAAACACCCACCTCTTTATATGACAAACAGCTGGTAGAAAAACAAAAGTTTAGAAACCCAAAAACGCACCAAAGGAATAAAAAATAAAAATAAAAACTAAATGCTGAAGAGATTAGGTTTCATTGATTGGAGAAAAGACTCATTGGGTCTCTACATGACCACACAACTGTTAGTGGTGCAAACCCAGAGAAAACCCACAAACCCAGAAAATGAATAGAAAATCTAACTTTAGAAGAGAGGAGACTTCATTTGAGGAAGAGCCATTTGGCTATTCATAGATGACCAATAAATGACAAAAAGAACTTGATATGATCAGATGGAAAACCTAAGTGGCCTGTGGCTTACTAGTGTGAAGAAAGTAAATAAATAAATAGAAGCACAAGTTTCTGAAGTGGCTTACACAAGAAAAGAATCAAAGATTCATTTTTCCATGTGACCGACCGTCAAAAAGGAATGGAAGGGAAGCTTCATGTGTCAAAGCCCATCTGGATGACCCCCATGTGACCAACCCATAAAAGGAAAACCTAACAAAATATCAAAATCCCATAAGGATCACTTCAATATTTGGAGTAGTAAGTCTGCCCCACTAGTTGTGAAAGAAGACTAACAAAACAATGCAAGCGGCCAATCACATGAAGGAAAGAGAGAACATCCAGCTTGATGAGATTACATAGCTAAAGGTTTGAAAAGGAAGGGTATTTGCAGATGGGTTTGGATGAGCATCTTAATCATGAGGTACTGTGAGGAGCATATGAAGATAGTATCTGACTAAGGGGCATGTGATTGTTGGATAGAAGGAAGATTAATAATAATGGTGCATGCAAGAAGTTCAGTTCATAGTTCCATACTTCATACAAGGAACTACATATATTACATTGGGTCCTGAGGCACAAGGGTATCCACAATATCCAGACTTCCCAATTTTGACAGTTGATATTATTTTATTCCATTTATGGATGAAAGATGTCTCTCTAATCTTTCAAATTAGAAGACCTTGACCATCCAATATACTATCTAAAATTCTAGGTTATTGATTGAATGGTTAGGGTCTTCCAATTAATTTTTTTTTTTTGGCATCATGATAGTACTTCAGACATGTTAATCACTCTTGTTACTTAAATGGTACCCATGCTTTTATCCTCACCAACTATTAGAGCTTTTTCCTTATGCTAAAACATAATTATATTAAAGTAAACTCAAATTTTAATGTGACATATGTGGTGCATGACACTAATGCTGCGCATAGTTCAATGGTTGGAATTACAATGAGTACCCCTTGCATTCTTCTTGTATTGGGGTCCGACAAAAATTCAACAATGACAAGCATGCCTTTGGGTTGTGAGTGTGAACACAAAGAAATGATGGAACTTGAGGGTAAAAAGTCAAGGGAGTGGGTGGAATGTAAGTCACCATATGATTAAGAAAGTTTTAGGCTTTCAGCCCCATCAAATTATGGTACAGGTATGTAATGTAAGGTCATGAAAATTTCAGCCACTACAAGGAGGGAAACTCTCTAATTCATATCATAATTCAACTACACACTAGATCACTAGATTAAATTATCGCTAAAACACAAAACAACATGTTAAAACGATGGAACGGTCATTGTATAATTTGATCCAATTAACAGTATCACTCATAAAAAGAAATCCGAATTCATGGGGTCAGGGTGCACTTTCTTGGCCCCACTTTAATAGGCTTTAGGTAGGAATGGGTGCACAAGACCCATGATTCCAACCTGCCCAATGACGCTTACCCCTGTCATTAGGGAATTTTCTCTATTGTGAAGAAAAAAAACATGCATGCTTTTATTTTTAATCACTCTTGTGTGGGTCCCACATTACTCAGGATAATCCAACAGTTCAACTTTAGCACACTTTTCTAATGCTAAAATATATTTAAACCACGGAAACCATATATAAGTATAAAATTAGCACTTGTTTAGTGTCCTTGAAACCTGTTTTACAGGGACAGATGGTCTTGAACAGTTGGGAGATTATTGTGTGCTCTCATGAGGTATTCAATTATATTGAATGCTTGAGGTTGAATATTCATCTTAAATTTTAAGGGTCACTTTCCCTTTCTGCAGGTACCAAGTTGTTGTTCCACCATGTGACGCACGAGAAAGAGAGAGAGAGAGATTGATTGATTTTATGAGGCCATACACTGACAAAAGGTAGGTCATCTAAACTAGAGTCCTTTTGACAGCAAAGAGGAAGAACTAGAAGTTGGTCCTTACAACATTTATGTATAATCACCTGCTTTTTGTAGTAACAAATTTTAGTTTTAAATTTTACATACAACCACATTAGTTTGCCACCTTGACCAACATGCAATTAGGACTTAATTGCCAACCAAAGGTTAAATAGATCATTTCTAACTATATTCAAGCTGATACAGTCCACAGGCCTAAAACTTGAACCCAGATATTCACCTCTATTTTCGATTGTCACATACAGTCGCTTATTTTTACCTTGACAATTGGTGAAGGACTATAAAAACTCATTTGACTATTTCTAACTTCGGATGCTCATGGGCTTGGTCAATTTGGGCCAAAGCTTTTATAAGCACAACCGCGCGACTTTAGTTATCAGTTCTAATATTTAGGCTAGATCCTGCCCTTGAGACTGAGTTACAAAAACATAATATACGCCCTTTGTGTTAAATATGTTAGGCTGCATTTGGGGTTATAGGATTATAGGCCTAGGCCTTGACCATTAAATAATCAGGCCAGAAAGCCCCAGGTACAATCCATGGGCTGAAAAATTAGTCCAAATCCATCCAATACGGGCTGGCCATGGGGCTACCCGACCGATGAACACCCCCCACTTCGGACAAGTTTTCATTAAAATTCAGTGGGAAAAGTTGATAGTTTTGTATTTACCATAAACCACTTTAAGTAACAGTACTTTTGTTCTTTTTTTTTTTTTCTTAGAAAAATATATATTGATTTTGATCAATATGACATTTTTTTTTTTTTGGTAAATAAACTTAATTACAAAAAAAAAAAAAAAAAAAAAAAACCAACAAAAGGAACAACAAAACCAACCCCCCCAACCCCTAGTTCAAAAGCAGCCCTCTCCAATACAATATCCTGATTAATAGTAAAACAAAGTTTAGCAAGCTTATGATATTGACCATTTAAACTCCTAGGGATAAAAGACAAATTCTCATAATTAAATAAGGAGGTTAATCCTTTAATGTATGAAAAATAGGCCTAATAGACCAATCATCATCTTCCTTCAATGCCTAAACAACTTCTTTGCCATCCGCCATCACATGCACCCTATCGAAGCCTTTTCTTTTAGTCGATCTTTCCCAATGCGACTTGGATCACCTCGTATCTGCCGCTTTTGAACATACAACTTTAGTTCATTGACAAGCAACTACATCCAAAATACCACAATTTAAAATCATAACATAACCGAAAGTCGCTTTTTCGATATTATCTTTAAAACAAGTTTAACCGATGGTTACTATGGTTGGCCACTTTATTAATGGAAAAGAGGTGGTTGTATGCAAAAATATATAAACAAATCTAATAGTCTAATAGTTGAAATGGTTCAATATGAAATTCCCTTTTTTTCTTCTTAATCATACATCCAATATTCCATTATGCAGAGCACAGAGTACAGTTAACATATATATATATATATAGAGAGAGAGAGGCTCCTATGAGAGATGCTCTCACCTTATAATGATAGATAAAGTGGGGGCCCTCATATCCATATCCAATGCCAACAACTTAATTGTGAAGGCCCCCACCCCTATCTCTCATGATAAGGTGAGAGATGTTCTCATAGGAGCATCTCTCATTACAATAAATGGTATTTTCAGCGATGATTATAGGGTTTTTGAAATTTCGTTCTCTTCTTCTTCTTCTTCGTTGATTTTAGGGTTTTTTTTTTCACTCTCTGTCTCTCCTTTTCTCGCTGCGCTCTTCTTCTTCGTCGATTCTAGGGCCTTTTTTTTCTCTTTCTCGTTCTCTCTTCCTTCCATGCTATTTGATGCTATTTTATGCCTTCGGTACCTTCGCCTTTTGGTCGCAAGGATTTCTCCAAGGAGAAAAGGAATGAGAGATTGGATTCCGTAGATCCTTTTCGTTCCAGATGGAAGGATCGGCCTCGCAACCCTCCAGGTTCATTTTTCTCAATCTCTTTCCATTTCGTTGAGATTTTCTCGATTTTCCGTTCATGTTGCTCTGCAAATTGATAGATCTGAGCTTGTTTATGGCTTCTACTGCATTGATTTTTGTTGTTTATCTTGTCTGTTGACTTTCCCACATGGTTTTCCTTAAAGATCTCTGGAAGCAAGGGAGTGAATGGGGCTTTTCTGTTCAATTCAGGCCCCTTATATATTTAAATGGCGTTATGAGTCTTGTTTTCTATTTGAACGGCTAATAGACAGAGGGGCCAACTAAATACAAAATCTGGGGTAAATTGATAAAGCTAATAGTTTAGGGGCTAAATTAAAATAAGTGTAAAACTACAAGGGTCATTCTGTCAAAAAGCCTATATATATATATATATATATATATATGATACAATTAGTCATTCTAGGAAGAAGTCACAGTTCAATTGAGTGAAGTTTTCTCCACGTTTATGGCTTCACTCCCTTCATCTTTATTATCATCGTCTTAAACCCGGGTATGTTTGTGGGCTCCTTTTCCACTTGTGTAGGCTTTCTTCCTGCTTGTACGGGCCTCCTTCCCACTTGAGTGGGCTACTTTTCAATGTGTATGCTTCCTCACTCTTGGTTCCTAACCCTCTTGGCTGGTGCACCAAAAAAAAATCCACTTGCAATGCATTTGTGCAATGTTGAATTCTACGTTTTGCGAGAAATAATTTGAGTGCCTCTTCACTCCAGCAATAGGAAATGATTTTCTGTAAATTTGAAGAAAAATAATTTAATTTTTTCTTCTTTGTACACAAAAAGATATTGTACCAAATTGCAGAGACCATGAGTATGGATGAGTATGGAAAAGTAGCATATTTTATGTCATGGAGAAATCATTAGCATTACACAAATGTGTCCTCCATGTCCACAGCCCCAACTTAAAGTTTGCCCCACTTGACAGGCATATGGAGACGATCCGAAATAAAGGAGACATCTTCTATGCTACATTTGGTGATAAGCTAAAAATAAAATAAGCATCATTATCATGTCTATGTCTAAGTAGAAAATCTAATCCAAATGGATTGAGACATGTCAAGAGAAGCAGTTGACATTGATTATAACAAGGGGGCATAGGAAGGACCCAAGGAGGCATTGTTGTTTATCAACCATGAGGTGTGAAGGTGAGGAGGAGGGGTAGGAAATTGAAGGAAATGTACTTCCACATTTGCAGACACACTTTTGATATTATCGTGATATAAAGAAAATTTGTTAAAAAAATAGAAGAGAAAAAAGGTTCCAGTTTCTATGGTAATTGTGAGATTTAAGACATATTTCTTTTTCTAAAGAATTTTGATAAAAATGGACCGTACAACAAGGGGCCTTCGACGTGTATCACGTTGTCATTAATGCCTTTGAATGTAGATGTAGGGTTTTTTTTTTTTTTTTTTTTTTTGTACCCGGCTATAGAGGGCTCGGACCCCACTCTTAAGTGAGGGTACTTGACCTCAGGTGAGATAAGAGAGCCCTCTGATATCCTGTTCATGAGGTATTAATATGATAGATTAATATGTGCTCTCATGAGGTATTCAATTATTGAATGCATGAGGTTGAACGTTCATCTTAAAATTTAAAGGGTCAGTGGGTTACTTCTCTTTCTACAGGTAACAGGTTGTCGTTCCAATCATCCTACAGGTAACAGGTTGTCGTTCCATCCTCCATGTGACGCACGAGGGCGAGAGAGAGAGGGAGAGAGAGAGCTTTTATGAGGCCATACACTGACAACAGGTAGGTCATCTAAACTAGAGTCGTATTGACAGCAAAGAGGAAGAACCAGAACCAGAACCAGAACCAGAACCAGAAGCTGGAGCTTAGGAAATTTATATATAATCACCTGCTTTTCTTAGTATTTACAAATAAAAAAAATTAGTTTCAGTTTTTACATACAGCCACATGAATTGGCCCCCTTGATCAGTTGGACTCAATGGCCGAATAAAGGTTCAATTGATCATTTCTAACTAGGGTTGTTCTTAGGCCGGGTCGACCAGGGTGCGCTTGTCCAAGCTTGGCCCATTTAATCATCAGTCTAATATATATTCAAGCAGATACAACCCACAGACCTAAAAGTCCTTGAACCCAGATATTCACCTCTATTTTCAGTTTTTACATACAATCCCTTATATTAACTTGACAATTGGTGAAAGACTATAAAAACTCATTTGACTACTTTTAACAAGGGATGTTGACGGGTTTGGTCAATCTGGGCCAAAGCTGTAGGTACAATAAATCCATGGGCTGAAAAATTAGGCCAAATCCATCCAAAACAGGCCGGTCTCGGGGCAACCCGACCTATGAACACCCCTACTTCGGACAAGTTTTCATTAAAATTCAGTAGGGAAAAGTTGGTAATTTTGTATATACCATAAACCAATTTAAGTCACACAGTACTTTTATCTCTTTTTTTTTTTAGAAGAATATATATTGAGTTTGATCAACATGACATTAAAACAAGTCCAACCAATGGTTACTATGGTTGACCACTTTATTAATGAAAAAGAGGTGGTTGCATGCAATAAAAATAAAAAAAAACAATCTAATAGTCTAATAGTTGAAATGGTTCAATATGAAATTCCATTTTTCCTTCTAATTATACAATATTTATACGGTCATGCAGAGCACAGGCTAGCTACAGTGAACATATGATACAATTAGCCATTCTAGGAAAAAGTCACAGTTCAATTGAGTGAAGTTTTCTCCACATTTACTGCTTTACTCCCTTCCATATCTTTTTAGAGTCGTGCCACAAAGCCGTTGGATCCTATGGCTCCCATGGATGGGAGCCGTGCCAGAGCCCGGGCACAAAAACCCGGGCTCTGTAGACTTTTTCATCTTTTTATCATCCCTTGTAATACGATTATCCAACGTTGGAATCTGCATTCCTACTTAAAAACCATTGAAGTGTTCCTACACTCTTCCAATAGGAAGTAATTTGAACTCTCTTTCAATAGGAAATGATTTTCTGTAAATTTGAAGAAAGATCATTTGATTTTTCTTCTTACTACGCAGTAAGATGTTGCACCAAATTGCAAAGACGATGGAGTATGGAAAAGCAGCATTTATGTCATGGATAAATCATTGGCGTTATACAAGTGGACTGAGGATTCATATGCATCCGATTTTCATCTTCCCGTCCACAGGGAATAGGATCATGAATCATGGTGGTATAAATGCTTGACTCGATAGCTACCATTAATTTTCAGTCAATCATAATTCAGAGAAGTTGATATGAATTTAAGGCGCAGAGCTGCACACTTGATCCTACTGCACGGACATGTACAGCAGTGCAGCCAAATCAACAGGCCCCATGCCTGCTATCGTTAACCATAATCCCCATCATATTTACACTCAGGTAATCTTATTCACAATTACATTTTACCTACCCAATTTTGGGAGCACTGAGTTGGAGAAATCTCTCTTTGAGACTACTTAACTTTAATTTCAAGTAGTGTTTTAGATTTTTTGACGGGTGATTATGTCTTGGGAACATTTGAAATTGTTGATCGGTAAAGTTTTATTAATTCAGCATTTTGAAATATTTTACTTTTGACCCTTTAAATTCTCCGGACTTCTAGGCAAGATGGAATTAAGGATTTGAAAACCCTATTAAGATTTCTGATGGAAATTATCCATATTCTATATACTTGAGCATTAGGAAAAAACAAAAAAACTTGCAGGCAGAATTTGAAGAATTTATTCTTCTCCCAACAGGAATTCTAATAAACTCTACAAATAAATATGCCTAATGGAGCATTTGATTTAGATGAAAACGTGACGAGTGAAAGAAGTAAAAACCAATCTCACAATGCAAGCTTTGGAAAACTACAAATCAAGAAGCCTGAAAAGTTCAGGTTCCTGTATTACTTCAGCCCGAGCAAGCTTTACTCCGGAGTTCGTATGAGATCCGGGCCACACGGCTTTAAAACGCGTCATGTTGAGTTAATACGGAGTTTAACTTATCAACCCGTGGATCTTAGGCCATTTCCGATATGGGACTTAAGCACAGTCTCATGGTGCCAACCGAAGCACTCCACCCACACTCCAACCTGGTAACCCCATGTAGACCCGACCTTTGGGATTCCTGGTGGCTCTATGGGGTCTCACAATAAGCATCATCATCGATAATAGAAAATTGCAGCATCTATCTTGCCACAGCCCAAATTAAGAACTGTCACTCGTCCTACTGCTATGACTCTTTGCATCATTCGCAGCATGAGCCGGGTGCTTCTTTTTTTTCTCTTTCTGGGTAAAAGCATGAGCAGGGAGTTTTTTTTTTTAGCTACAGGGTCATTATTAAATAAAAGAAGGGTGGGGGGGGTTCTAAATAGCCTACAAAAGAGGGAGCCAAAAAAAAAGCCACAAAACAGGAGAAGAAAAAAAGAATAGAACCAAAACAAAAGGCATTAAAATCTTTCAAACCTCTATCAAAGGAGTAGCAGAGAGATAATTATAGACAGCCTTAAGAGGCCTGCTAGAAAAAGGTTTGTCTATTCGTCTGAGAGAGGATGAGAGGAGCTCTGTCAGGTAGAACTTGGCCTTCGTCTGAGAGGCTCTAAAAATTCCTATAGGTATGATCATTCCTACTTTTCCGAATTACAAAAATGGTGGTGAAAATAAATTGTGGAAGCACCTTTTCGAGCAAGCTTATCACTGTTGTGGGAGAGGTCAAACCAAATCTTGGAGGGGGATAAATATGCTGCTGGGCTCACACTTGCAGCAAGGAGGATCCAGCTCTAGTGAGAGGTTACAAAAAGGGCAGTGGAAGAACAGGTGTAAGACTGATTCCAAGTTGTTGGCACATAGGCAGCACCTAGAAGCAAGGTTGAATCCCATTGATTGGGCCCTGTCTTGGGTAGGAGTTTTACCGTGCATCAACCTCCAGGTGGAGATGGAGATTCTGGGCAGCATGATGGAATTCCAAACTAAAGGGGCCCACACAGCTGGGTCTCTTTTAGATCTGATCAGATCCCAAGCTTCCTTGAAAGTGAGGTCTTTTCCAGGATGGGTTTTCCAAACTATGGAGTCTTCTGAGTCTGGATCAAGGGAGATGTTGTTGAAAGCTTGGCTAAGGAGCCCTACTTTACCTAAAGGGATGTCCTGGGGGATTATCCAATGAGCTCCATCCCAGAGAGTGTGGAGCTTTTGGTTAAGAGGGAAAGTGAAGGAGGGGAAGAGGTAGGCAAGGCTTACCTAATCAGCCCAGTTATCAGCCCAAATATCCACCATCCTACCATTTCCAATTTTCCAAGAGCAGCCAGAGAAGAGGTAATGCCTCAACTTCCTGATTTTTCGCTAGATACAGGACCCAGATTTAGTGTTGGCATGGCTCTAGATTGTAGAAATTGGAGAATATCTTTTAGTCATCCAGAGCGCCCACAGAGAGTTGGAGGTAATTGACCAGCCCATTTTGAGGAAGGAGGTCTCATTCTTCTCTTGGATGCACCTAATGCCTAGACCATGTTCCTGAGTGGAAAGACATACTACCTCTCATCTGATCTGACTCCTTCTGGATCTAGAGGCCTTTGCGGACCAGAGGAGATTCCTCATCAAACGCACCATATGGTTGGATACCGACTTGAGGAGAGGGAAGACCAAGGAGATGTGTGTGGCCAAGCTGCTCAAAACATGTCTTACCAAAACTCTGCGCCCAGCCAAAGGCAGAAGTCTGAACTTCCACCATGAAATTTTGGAGAAAATCATGTCCAGCAGAGGGTTAAAATGTTGCCTTTTAGGAGTGCCAATGGTGAGAGATGCTCCAAGGTAGGTGGAGGAAAGGATAAGATCTTGGAGATCTATAATTGTTAGAATCTGTCTCTTGGTCCTCCTGCTGCAATTGCCTAGGAAAAGCTTACTGTTTCTAATATTAATGGACTTCTCGAAGCTGAATTGGTAGCTGGTTAGAACCTCTTTCAAAGCAAGAAGGCATTTTTTATGGCATGTTAGAAAAATCAAGATGTCATCTGCATAAAAGAGGTGGCAAGGGTTGAAGGGGACTTTTGATATAGGGGATATTAGGTTGTTGGTGAGCAGATTTTGGATGTTTAGGCCCATGATTTCTTCTGCCAGAATGAACAGGTAGGGGGAAAGGGGATCCCCTTGTCTTAGCCCACATTTCGAATAAAAAAAAAACCACAGGGAGTTCTATTAATAAGAATTGACCCCTTGATTGTGCAAACACATTCTTTTATGAGGTTGATCCAAGTATCAGAGAAGCCAAAGAAGGTTAGGGACTTGAACAGAAAGGACCAGCTAAGCTTATCAAAAGCTTTTAAAATGTTAAATTGCATACACAGGGATCCGCCTCTCATTTTCGAGTGAAGTTTTTGGAATAATTCATGGGCTAAGTAAAATATGGTGGTGGATAAATCTGCCTTTAACGAAAGCAGCCTAATTGGTGGCAATGAGAGAAGAAATGATCAAAGATAGTCTAGAGGCCAAGATTTTTGCAATGATTTTATAGGAGAAATTGAGCAGGCTAATTAGGCGAGAGTCAATAAGGGAGCTGGGAGATTGGGTTTTAGGAATAAGGGTGACAAAGTATGCATTGGAGGCTTTATAGAGCTTACCAGAGCAGAAAAAATGCTGCACTGCCTTGATCACTGAGGTACCAATGATGTGCTATGTAGCAGTGAGAAAGGAGCCTGAGAATCCATCTGGTCCAAGAGTGTTGTCCTTTTTAAGCACAAAAACTGCAGTTTTGATTTCAACCGCATCCAAAATTGCTGACTGATAGAGGTTTTGGGTTGTCGAAACTTTGCTGCTTGCAATGCCAAAGAGGCCATCTGATGGGTCTAGATAGGAGGATTGAGCCACAAAAGAGAAGTGGTTCACCGCCAAATGTTGAATCTGGCTTTGATCTTCAATCCAATCACCTTAAAAAAGGATCATGTCAATGCGATTGATAGAGCCTCTAGATTTTGCAGAAGCATGGAAAAAGATTGTATTCCTATCTCCCTCATTGAGCCATTTGATTCTAGATATTTGGCGCCGATGGGTTTCCTTGATCTGAACCCAATTGTGGAGGGAAGCTTTTGCCTCATCAAGGAGATCTTGCATAGCTTGGACTTTGAATTCTGCTTAGAGCACTTTGAGCATGGGATCACCAAAGACACTCTTATTCCAGGCCTTAGGGACCAACTTCATCATTTTCAGATTCTGAGATAAAGCATATTGGGAGTGGCCCACTATGCCTGTGTTCCAATTATCTTCTACAAGTTTGAGAAAGTCTGGGTGGTGAGTCCACATGGCTTCAAACTTGAAATGAGCATTTGGAGGAGACAAACCCTGGTTATGGGAAGGAGCAGGGGATAGTGGTCAGAAGATCTTTGGTAAATGAGTTGAGTTGAGGATTACTTGAAAGGGAAAGCCATTGATCGTTACAAAGAGCACGATCCAGTCTGGCTGCCTAGCTAGATCCCCTACGGTTGTTAGACCAAGTGAAGTTATTACCTGTGTAGTCCATGTCTTGCAGCCTAGAGTTAAGGATCATCTATCGAAAGTCATGATTAAGACGGGAAGGCCTGAGGCTTAATTTCTCTAAGGCAAGGGAAATGGTGTTGAAGTCACCCACAACACACCATGGAAGGTTGATGATAGTGTTGGAGGTTAGGTAGTCCCAAAAAGCACTTCGCTAGACATAATTGGTAGAAGCATATATCCCAGTGAGGAGGCAAAGACTACCTATGGCTGGATCATGGTGATGGGAAAAGTCTGATATGGTTAAATTGAGCTTGGAGTTGGTTTTGAACAAACATCAAAAGGAGGCATTGGATAGAGGGTTGTTAAAGAGGAAACCGTCAAAGCCTAGGTGGGCCAGCACGAAGGAAGGAGGAGCTAAGGTCATTGGTTTAGCAAGGAAAATAATGTCTGGAGATTTAGAAGAAATCGGGTGGCAAAGGGTTCTGAGGGTTGGGGAATTAGCAATTCCCTTGCAATTTCAATATAGGATTTTTATCATTTGGAATTTGGTAAGGAGGAGGGGGTACCATCTGAGCTCCTAGTGTTTGGCCTGGAAGAGGAGGTAGCCGTTCTAGATTTGGCTTTGGACTCTTTTTTTTTTTTTTTTTTTTTTTTTTTTTATGAGAAGGGGGAGAGGTCCATTATCAAGGGGATTTCAGCTGGCAAGGGAGGGTGAGGGGTCTGAGGGATGAGAGTGTGGTCTTAGAGGCTTGAGGTATCTGTAGGGAGCTCTGGTTGAGGGGGAGGAGACTTGAGAAAGGGGTAGCAAAGGTTGGCTCAAGGAAGGAGCAGTTTTCCAAAACAGAGAAAGCGTTTGAGGTATCTAAAATTGGGGCAAGAATTTTTTCCAGAATTCCAAACATGAACTATTGAGGCGAGCCTCTAGCCTTGAGATATTGCTGGAGCCTATAGCAGAAAGGGAGGAAGATGGAGAGGAATTGGCCTTAGAGGGAGTTGGGATAGTGCAGGGGGTCACGTAGTGAGGGGAGCTGCTATGGGTGACTAAGAGAGGTTTGGTGTGATAGAAGAAGTGACTGGGGCTAAGCTGGTGGTTTAGATTTGGATGTGGAGGTTGGGTATTGAGGTTAAAGGAACTAGTGTGGATTGGAAGGAGTGGATGATGAGGTAACCAATGATTGGGGGAAAAGATGGTTCGGTTTAGTTTGGTCAGCAGAGTGGGTTGGTGCTGAGGGAGATAGGGGGTTGGAAACAGGGGTAGCAGGGATGGTTAAGAGGTTGGGAGGTTTGCCCAGAATACCTTCAATGCATTGGGGAGTTGGCAGGGATGGCTTGAGTCTAGGGAGAGGGGAATCAGATTTGCATTGGCTCTCAGCATGGCCAGTGGATAAGCATTTTGAGTAGGGTAAGTTTTCATAGGAAATAGAGAGGAGGACCTCCGATTATCCTTCTAGTTCCACTTTGATTTCTAGAGGCTTTGGTTTAGAAAAATCTAAGTTAACCAAAGTTCTTGCAAAGGTGAGGAGTTTCTGAGATGTAGTAATGTCATCTAATTTGAGAGGGTAACCTATTGCACCGGCAATAGAGATGAGAATGTTGATGCTCCAGTAGTGATAAGGAACTCCATGGATTCTGATTCAGATCGGGTGCAGGGCAGGCTAGGTAAAAGGGCCTTGGCGAGGGAACCTGGGTAAGAGGTAAAGCCTTTTGTTTGAGAGAGACATAGGGATAAGGAGAGAGAAGAATCTCTATCTACCTTATCACTCAATCTAAACAGGAAGTGACCCTAGTCTGTTAGGGAGATTAGGCAAGGCATGGAGAGGTTCCAACTAGAGTTTACTTGCTGAGTAAGCCATTCAAATGTGGGTCTTTTGCCAAGAAATCTCTCAATAGCAGCATTTGAGAAAGAACTCTTGCTAGGATCTATCATGGAAGAGGGGATCTTCAAGGATGTTAACTCTTGCTTGGACGAGAGGTTTATCTAGTTGCAAGGATGCTAACCTTAGGATCTGATCCAAGAACTCTGTAGGGTAGGAAATTTGCTAAGCAAACAAAGGGGGGAGGGGGGGCGGCAAGGGAGGAGAGGTAAAGATTGTGTCAGGGGGGAAAGGGTTTGCTGGGCCAAGTGGATAAAGGGAGTAGCTAGGTTAAGTGAGGTAGGGAGCTTGCTACTACAAGATGAAATAATACCTGTTAAATGTTGCCGCAAGAGGTCTAGCTGGGCTCAGTCCTAGTGCAGAGGAGGAAAACTAGTAATTTGGGCATTGCGGGGGGTGGGGGGGCGCAAAAGGAAGACGGTAGCCTGGTCGGAAAGCTCTGTCTGTCTCACTATTAGGTTGCTCAAGGTGGAGAAGGAATGGGGAGGCTCTTGTACATGGAGGGTGTTTGCTGGCATAGATGAGTGGTGGCTACAAAGAGGGGAGAAATCAGTGCTTTGAAATAGGGGTGGAGCAGCTGGCGTGAGATTCAGGGAGGAAGTAATGAGAGCCATTGAAAAAAAAATGAGCAAGATGTTAACATTACATAATCGCAATTATTTGGGAGGGGGCAGGGGAAGGCAAGTTAGTATTTACAGATAAAAGAACGGTCACATCTAATGCTTGTGAAGTAGACCAGATGCAAAAATAAAATAGCAATATGCGTCACAAATATCAAAAAATGAGATTCTTTTTTTTTTTTAATTGAAAAAAGTGTGAAATGCTTACACTATAAATTTCAAAATCTTCAGCCAAACAGGAACTTAACAAGGAGGGTTTTTTTTTTTTTATGTTGTCTCCAGTTGGGTTAAGTTTGTCGATTGTTGCATGTTACTTTTGTTCTTATTTAAAGCAATCCACAAAAATGTTTCTACAGTTCAGCCATGTTTCTTCCCAGTATATTTTGTATCTTGGGTTGTTTTTTTTTTTTTTTTTATTTGGTAATGCAATCCGAGCGAGGAAGGCGTTGCGATGAGGGAGGGAGGGAGGCACTGCGATGGTAAGAGGGAGAGAGAGAGATGCTGCTGCGTGGAGGCGGCACCATGGGGAGGGACGTGCTACAATAGAGAGCGAGAGCGAGATGAGAGACGGTGTCTAAGGCATATTGTTTTCTTCTCAAGATAAGAACAAAAACATTCAAAACATTTGGCGGGCTTCAAAAATTCTGACGGGCTTTAGGTCCAACTCACTGTCCACTTAAGATCGGGCTAGAATTCGGGCAACCAAGTCGGGCTCGATAGACTAATTGTTTGACTTATAAGCCCAGGTCAGGACTTAGATATTTTCGATGTGGGACTTGAGGTTTGACTTATTTGGGACTTCGACAAAGCCTCATGGTGCTATCGATACACTCCACCCTCAACCCCAAGAAGTTTCCCGGGCAGCCTTGCTTTTTGGGAGTACCCCCAAGCACTTCTCCCTCACTTATTGAGCAGTTTGGATCTGAAAGGTAGACCTACTTACTGATTTGTTTGCACCATTACCACATGGATCTTTTCAAGTCTAGGTAATTTTCACACCAGCTGACTTTTCTTAGCCCACCTTATCTTGTGTTATTCAACATGACTTAATATCAACTAGTAGAGGATTGTTGGATATTTACTAATTTTGAAATCAATTGGATCCATGAGCTGAATGTAATTACAATTAGTTTCTAGTAATTCCACATCTTAGTTTCTCGCATTTTTCATGGATTGCCTTGGCGCTGAGCATTCAAGCTTGATGCCTTCTGGTATGAAGACAATTAAGACAGTGCAAGAGGCATTTGTATCTTCCAGCTAGATTTTCCAACAAGTCCACTTGCAATATTATAGAAATTATGGATAAATGTCGTGGCACCGTGGAAGGTACTCTCTATTGTAACCAAAAGGTTGTGCGTCTAAGTAATGTTACATTCAAAAAAGTTCTTAAGATGACACAAGCCATGCCTTGCTCTCATCTTTTAATTTCAGTTTTTAATTTTAATTGCACATTTTTCGTATTTCTTCCAACAATCCAGAAAGAAGAATGCCTTACAAATGAATCTAGTGATTCAAAACCTAATATTTCTAAATGCAAATAAGACCAGTCTTACACAACATGTCATGCAACATACTATTTTACAAGTGGGACTACAAAAAATGGAATCTCAACCGCTCCTCTAACCAAGTCTTTCTTGTAACCACTGAATTCCATCTTTCTCCAAGTCCTTTTCAAGTTTTCTGAAGTCCTTTTTTCTATTCATCACGCATATGTTGAATTCATGTGCATGTATGCTCCTTTCTAAACTACTAGTGTAGAATTCAATAAAAGTGAAGCCGCCGACCTTGACTTATTGGTCCTGTGTCTGTAGATCAAAATTGACATGGCAGCAAGGATCCTAAAATGATAGTTGAATTCAATAAAAGTGGCTCATTAGGAGGGAGGTTGGTTCCTGAATTTCTTCTGTTTTTGGGTAAAATAAAGAGATCTACAATACATGAGTGGAATATGACTAACCGACTGAAAGTGGATGCAACACCTAAGTGGACACCACCATTGGTTTGGGTTCCTCCACCTGTGGAGTGGAATAAACTTAATTTTGATGGGGCTTTCAATCTTAACGATCAAATGGCAGGATGCAGTGGGATCATTAGAAATCACTTTGGCCTACTTGGTGGGTATTGAGGTGCAAAATCCCCTAAAAGCAGAGCTCCAGGCCCTTCTTAGAGGACTCCAAATTTTCAGGTCCCTTCAATTGAATCAAATAACTGTGGAAGTCAATCTGTGTCCTATGTTGGGAAGTCAAGCTCTCCCCCGATATAACCTTGCAATCTTTACAAGCTAAGCGGTCTCTTTCCCTAGTTAAGAAGAAGTCAATCTGTGTCCTTAAGGAGCCACTCTTATAAGTCACTAAATGCTCCTCTCTCTTCCTAAAAAAGGTGTTAGTTACCATAAGATCATAAGCTACAGCAAACTCCAAAATATCCTTCCCTTCTTCATTTCTATTACCATATCCATGTCCCCCGTGTACTCCTATATATCCATCTACGTCACGTCCTACATGACCGTTCAAATCTCCTCCTATGAAAACCATCTCACCTTGGGGTATCTCTAGTAGTACTCCTTCCAAGTCTTCTCAAAACTTCTCCTTAAGTTCATCTCCTAAGCCCACCTGGGGTGCATAAGCACTAATAACGTTCACTATCTCTTCTCCTAACACTAACTTAATTGCAATAATCCTATCTCCAGAGCGCTTTACATTAACTATATCTTCCTTTAAGTCCTTGCTTACCACTATGCCGACCTCATTCTTCGATCTATTGAGTCCCGTATACCATAACTTATACCCAGTCCTCTCAATTTCTATAGCTTTCTGTTCCACCCACCTTGTCTCTTGTAAGCAAGCAATTGCGATACGTCTCCTTTCCATTGTATCCACCACTTCCATAAGTTTCCCAATCAGGCTCCCAATGTTCCAAGAACCTAATCTCAGCCTTTTATTTTAGACTAGCTTCCTTACCCCCCACACTCGTCCACTAAAGTGTGAGGACCCTTGCCTATTTAGCACTGCACTCGGGCGCCGATACAACGGTCATTGCTCACTTATCACTGTACTCGGACCATATAGAGCGTCGCTAAGTAGGGGACGCCCCAACGAAATTTCATTAGGTCTCAAATCCATAAAGAAATCCGATTGAGTATTGTGCTGGCTGTCGGCTACCTAACGCACAACCCTCCTCCTTTGTCCGGACTTGGGACCGGCTATGTCAAGGATATCCCAACATAGGCGGAGTTTTACTTCAAGTTCTTCACAAAAAAAAAAAAAAAAGTAAATGTGACACAATAGGGGGAGAGAGAGAGAGAGAGAGAGAGACGAATGTGACTTTGACAACAGCTTTATGATTGCTTGCAAGTAAATTCTGAACCCTAATCTAGTACAACAGTAAAAAGAATGAACCCTAATCTACTACAATAGTAAAAAGAAACAAATTGAAAGAACACTATAATTACATCATGTCTTTTTGCCCAATGCCTAATTTGGCAATAAAACTTAGTCTGGCAAATATCAAGGCTTGGGCCATTGAATAGAGAATTTGAGAAGACATCTAATGTTGTGGCTTATGAGCCTTGCCAGCTTGCCTTGTCCTTAGCCAATGTAAAGGTATATGACAGCACCCTAATAATCTACTCATATATTAGTGACAAGATAAATAAGTAAAACTAAATTATTTTTTAAAAGCATGCATGTTCCTTGGAAGAATGTAAATCTCTACCATCTCAGCCACTTTTAGGTCTCACTTAGATGTGAGGAATCCTGCTCTTAAAATAAAAAATGGGGGACTCTTTGAGATTCTGCCGTTTGAATTAGCCATCAATTCTGAAAAGATTTCCATGTGATTCTCATTCCCATGCTCTTTTGAGGAATCCTCATGTCCAATTGAAAACCTGTCAATCCTCATTACCAGAGCTAACCATTGTCTATATGGTTTTTTAGATATCACATCAGTTATCCAAACAAAAGCCATTCAAATAGGAATCCAGATGACTTCAGGTGTCCCTGGGTACTAGGTGCCTTACATCCAATTCCTGGTCATTACTTGAATGGTTATCATAATTCAAACAAAAGCCATTCTGAATGAGCTCTGTTGATGAAGTTAAAAGGCTTAAAAGAGTTTCGGCTGATAGCAGCAACATTTGGCCCCATTTACATTTTTTCTTTAAAATGAAAAAATCTATTAAATCCCACAAAGATGAATTAAGCAGTTAAAACAGAAAGATTAATAAGTATCAAACTAGTTTACATTTTCATCATCTTGCATATGGTCCATCTATGGTTGGAACAGTATGTGGGTGTTTGATCACCTAAAAAACAGACAAACGAACATAAACAGAAAAACAAACAAACAAAAAAACTAAAACCGCCCCTCACAGTGGCTGGGTTCTTGCAAAAAATCCCAAAATCACCTGCACAAATCACAAAGCTCGCATTTAAATTAATGAAAACGCCCAACCAACATCGATTCCACTAATTTCCACCAATCACATCATTCCCCCATTTTTCCCCTAATTGTTTCAAAATGATTTTGTCAAGGGTTCCCCCACTGTGCAGCCACCCCCAATGAAATCAAAGGTTTCCCCTAATTGTTTCCATTCCCTAGCTAAGGTAAGCTCACTCTTCCACTCCTCACCATCTCAATGGCTTCCCTTAGCCAAAACCATGCCCCGAACCCCCCACATTTCATAAATGTGCCTCAAAAAAATAAAATAAAAAATAAAAAAACAATGAAAGAAATGGAAGGAGAAGAAGGTAAGTGGGGCCCACATACTTGGGCGTCGAAGGACCCGCGCGTTGCTCCTCTCCCTTCCTCTCTCCTCCTTTTTCCCCATTCTGTTCTCCCGCTCGCACCTCACCATAAACAACAACGAAAATGCAGTCCAAGTGAGGAAGGCGCTGCGATGAGGGAGGGAGGGAGGCGCTGCGATGGTAAGAGGGAGAGAGAGAGATGCTGCTGCGTGGAGGCGGAGCCGTGGGGAGGGAGGCGCTACGATAGAGAGTGAGAGAGAGATGAGAGACAGTGTCTAAGGCATATTGTTTTCTTCTCAAGATAAGAACAAAAACATTCAAAACATTTGGCGGGCTTCAAAAATTCTGACGGGCTTTAGGTCCAACTCACTGTCCACTTAAGATCGGGCTAGAATTCGGGCAACCAAGTCGGGCTCGATAGACTAATTGTTTGACTTATAAGCCCAGGTCAGGACTTAGATATTTTCGATGTGGGACTTGAGGTTTGACTTATTTGGGACTTCGACAAAGCCTCATGGTGCTATCGATACACTCCACCCTCAACCCCAAGAAGTTTCCCGGGCAGCCTTGCTTTTTGGGAGTACCCCCAAGCACTTCTCCCTCACTTATTGAGCAGTTTGGATCTGAAAAGTAGACCTACTTACTGATTTGTTTGCACCATTACCACATGGATCTTTTCAAGTCTAGGTAATTTTCACACCAGCTGACTTTTCTTAGCCCACCTTATCTTGTGTTATTCAACATGACTTAATATCAACTAGTAGAGGATTGTTGGATATTTACTAATTTTGAAATCAATTGGATCCATGAGCTGAATGTAATTACAATTAGTTTCTAGTAATTCCACATCTTAGTTTCTCGCATTTTTCATGGATTGCCTTGGCGCTGAGCATTCAAGCTTGATGCCTTCTGGTATGAAGACAATTAAGACAGTGCAAGAGGCATTTGTATCTTCCAGCTAGATTTTCCAACAAGTCCACTTGCAATATTATAGAAATTATGGATAAATGTCGTGGCACCGTGGAAGGTACTCTCTATTGTAACCAAAAGGTTGTGCGTCTAAGTAATGTTACATTCAAAAAAGTTCTTAAGATGACACAAGCCATGCCTTGCTCTCATCTTTTAATTTCAGTTTTTAATTTTAATTGCACATTTTTCGTATTTCTTCCAACAATCCAGAAAGAAGAATGCCTTACAAATGAATCTAGTGATTCAAAACCTAATATTTCTAAATGCAAATAAGACCAGTCTTACACAACATGTCATGCAACATACTATTTTACAAGTGGGACTACAAAAAATGGAATCTCAACCGCTCCTCTAACCAAGTCTTTCTTGTAACCACTGAATTCCATCTTTCTCCAAGTCCTTTTCAAGTTTTCTGAAGTCCTTTTTTCTATTCATCACGCATATGTTGAATTCATGTGCATGTATGCTCCTTTCTAAACTACTAGTGTAGAATTCAATAAAAGTGAAGCCGCCGACCTTGACTTATTGGTCCTGTGTCTGTAGATCAAAATTGACATGGCAGCAAGGATCCTAAAATGATAGTTGAATTCAATAAAAGTGGCTCATTAGGAGGGAGGTTGGTTCCTGAATTTCTTCTGTTTTTGGGTAAAATAAAGAGATCTACAATACATGAGTGGAATATGACTAACCGACTGAAAGTGGATGCAACACCTAAGTGGACACCACCATTGGTTTGGGTTCCTCCACCTGTGGAGTGGAATAAACTTAATTTTGATGGGGCTTTCAATCTTAACGATCAAATGGCAGGATGCAGTGGGATCATTAGAAATCACTTTGGCCTACTTGGTGGGTATTGAGGTGCAAAATCCCCTAAAAGCAGAGCTCCAGGCCCTTCTTAGAGGACTCCAAATTTTCAGGTCCCTTCAATTGAATCAAATAACTGTGGAAGTCAATCTGTGTCCTATGTTGGGAAGTCAAGCTCTCCCCCGATATAACCTTGCAATCTTTACAAGCTAAGCGGTCTCTTTCCCTAGTTAAGAAGAAGTCAATCTGTGTCCTTAAGGAGCCACTCTTATAAGTCACTAAATGCTCCTCTCTCTTCCTAAAAAAGGTGTTAGTTACCATAAGATCATAAGCTACAGCAAACTCCAAAATATCCTTCCCTTCTTCATTTCTATTACCATATCCATGTCCCCCGTGTACTCCTATATATCCATCTACGTCACGTCCTACATGACCGTTCAAATCTCCTCCTATGAAAACCATCTCACCTTGGGGTATCTCTAGTAGTACTCCTTCCAAGTCTTCTCAAAACTTCTCCTTAAGTTCATCTCCTAAGCCCACCTGGGGTGCATAAGCACTAATAACGTTCACTATCTCTTCTCCTAACACTAACTTAATTGCAATAATCCTATCTCCAGAGCGCTTTACATTAACTATATCTTCCTTTAAGTCCTTGCTTACCACTATGCCGACCTCATTCTTCGATCTATTGAGTCCCGTATACCATAACTTATACCCAGTCCTCTCAATTTCTATAGCTTTCTGTTCCACCCACCTTGTCTCTTGTAAGCAAGCAATTGCGATACGTCTCCTTTCCATTGTATCCACCACTTCCATAAGTTTCCCAATCAGGCTCCCAATGTTCCAAGAACCTAATCTCAGCCTTTTATTTTAGACTAGCTTCCTTACCCCCCACACTCGTCCACTAAAGTGTGAGGACCCTTGCCTATTTAGCACTGCACTCGGGCGCCGATACAACGGTCATTGCTCACTTATCACTGTACTCGGACCATATAGAGCGTCGCTAAGTAGGGGACGCCCCAACGAAATTTCATTAGGTCTCAAATCCATAAAGAAATCCGATTGAGTATTGTGCTGGCTGTCGGCTACCTAACGCACAACCCTCCTCCTTTGTCCGGACTTGGGACCGGCTATGTCAAGGATATCCCAACATAGGCGGAGTTTTACTTCAAGTTCTTCACAAAAAAAAAAAAAAGTAAATGTGACACAATAGGGGGAGAGAGAGAGAGAGAGAGAGAGACGAATGTGACTTTGACAACAGCTTTATGATTGCTTGCAAGTAAATTCTGAACCCTAATCTAGTACAACAGTAAAAAGAATGAACCCTAATCTACTACAATAGTAAAAAGAAACAAATTGAAAGAACACTATAATTACATCATGTCTTTTTGCCCAATGCCTAATTTGGCAATAAAACTTAGTCTGGCAAATATCAAGGCTTGGGCCATTGAATAGAGAATTTGAGAAGACATCTAATGTTGTGGCTTATGAGCCTTGCCAGCTTGCCTTGTCCTTAGCCAATGTAAAGGTATATGACAGCACCCTAATAATCTACTCATATATTAGTGACAAGATAAATAAGTAAAACTAAATTATTTTTTAAAAGCATGCATGTTCCTTGGAAGAATGTAAATCTCTACCATCTCAGCCACTTTTAGGTCTCACTTAGATGTGAGGAATCCTGCTCTTAAAATAAAAAATGGGGGACTCTTTGAGATTCTGCCGTTTGAATTAGCCATCAATTCTGAAAAGATTTCCATGTGATTCTCATTCCCATGCTCTTTTGAGGAATCCTCATGTCCAATTGAAAACCTGTCAATCCTCATTACCAGAGCTAACCATTGTCTATATGGTTTTTTAGATATCACATCAGTTATCCAAACAAAAGCCATTCAAATAGGAATCCAGATGACTTCAGGTGTCCCTGGGTACTAGGTGCCTTACATCCAATTCCTGGTCATTACTTGAATGGTTATCATAATTCAAACAAAAGCCATTCTGAATGAGCTCTGTTGATGAAGTTAAAAGGCTTAAAAGAGTTTCGGCTGATAGCAGCAACATTTGGCCCCATTTACATTTTTTCTTTAAAATGAAAAAATCTATTAAATCCCACAAAGATGAATTAAGCAGTTAAAACAGAAAGATTAATAAGTATCAAACTAGTTTACATTTTCATCATCTTGCATATGGTCCATCTATGGTTGGAACAGTATGTGGGTGTTTGATCACCTAAAAAAAACAGACAAACGAACATAAACAGAAAAACAAACAAACAAAAAAACTAAAACCGCCCCTCACAGTGGCTGGGTTCTTGCAAAAAATCCCAAAATCACCTGCACAAATCACAAAGCTCGCATTTAAATTAATGAAAACGCCCAACCAACATCGATTCCACTAATTTCCACCAATCACATCATTCCCCCATTTTTCCCCTAATTGTTTCAAAATGATTTTGTCAAGGGTTCCCCCACTGTGCAGCCACCCCCAATGAAATCAAAGGTTTCCCCTAATTGTTTCCATTCCCTAGCTAAGGTAAGCTCACTCTTCCACTCCTCACCATCTCAATGGCTTCCCTTAGCCAAAACCATGCCCCGAACCCCCCACATTTCATAAATGTGCCTCAAAAAAATAAAATAAAAAATAAAAAAACAATGAAAGAAATGGAAGGAGAAGAAGGTAAGTGGGGCCCACATACTTGGGCGTCGAAGGACCCGCGCGTTGCTCCTCTCCCTTCCTCTCTCCTCCTTTTTCCCCATTCTGTTCTCCCGCTCGCACCTCACCATAAACAACAACGAAAATGCAGTCCAAGTGAGGAAGGCGCTGCGATGAGGGAGGGAGGGAGGCGCTGCGATGGTAAGAGGGAGAGAGAGAGATGCTGCTGCGTGGAGGCGGAGCCGTGGGGAGGGAGGCGCTACGATAGAGAGTGAGAGAGAGATGAGAGACAGTGTCTAAGGCATATTGTTTTCTTCTCAAGATAAGAACAAAAACATTCAAAACATTTGGCGGGCTTCAAAAATTCTGACGGGCTTTAGGTCCAACTCACCGTCCACTTAGGATCGGGTTAGAATTCGGGCCACCAAGTCGGGCTCGATAGATTAATTGTTTGACTTATGAGCTCAGGTCAGGACTTAGATATTTTCGATGTGGAACTTGAGGTTTGACTTATTTGGGACTTCGACAAAGCCTCACGGTGCTACCGACACACTCCACCCTCAACCCCAAGTAGTTTCCTGGGCAACCCTGCTTTTTGGGAGTGCCCCCAAGCACTTCCCTCACTTATTGAGCAGTTTGGATCTGAAAGGTAGACCTACTTATTGATTTGTTTGCACCATTACCACATGGATCTTTTCAAGTCTAGGTAATTTTCACACCAGCTGGCTTTTCTTTGCCTACCTCATCATGTGTTATTCAACATGATTTAATATCAACTAGTAGAGGATTGTTGGATATTTCCTAATTTTGAAATCAATTGGATCCATGAGCTGAATGTAATTACAATTAGGTTCTAGTAATTCCACATCTTAGTTTCTCGCATTTTCATGGATTGCCTTGGTGCTGAGCATTCAAGCTCGATGCCTTCTGGTATGAAGACAATTAAGACAGTGCAAGAGGCATTTGTATCTTCCAGCTAGATTTTCCAACAAGTCCACTTGCAATATTATAGAAATTATGGATAAATGCCCGTGGCACTGTGGAAGGTACTCTCTATTGTAACCTTAAGGTTACGCGTCTAAGTAATGTTACATTCAAAAAAGTTCTTAAGATGACACAAGCCATGCCTTGCTCTCATCTTTTAATTTCAGTTTTTAATTTTAAGTGCACATTTTTCGTTTTTCTTCCAACAATCCAGAAAGAAGAATGCCTTACAAATGAATCTAGTGATTCAAAACCTAATATTTCTAAATGCAAATAAGACCAGTCTTACACAACATGTCATGCAACATACTAGTTTACATGTGGGACTACAAAAGTTGGAATCTCAACCGCTCCTCTAACCAAGTCTTTCTTTATGAGAATATGTTAAATTTCATCCATCCAAGTCTTTCTTTATGAGAATTTAAAATCTTTTTCGGTCACCTGCTTGATTTTTGTGACCACTGAATTCCATCTTTCTCCAAGTCCTTCTCAAGTCTTCTGAAGTCCTTTTTTCTATTCATCACGCCTATGTTGAATTCATGTGCATGTATGCTCCTTTCTAATGTTTTATCTCTTGGCTGGGTTTACACTTTAGTTTAACATTAGGTTGGAAGGTAGAACCCTCCTCACTAAACTACTAGTGACGCCGCCGACCTTGACTTATTGGTCCTGTGTCTGTAGATCAAAATTGACATGGCAGTAAGGATCCTAAATGATGGTTGAATTCAATAAAAGTGGCATGTAGGTGGCTCATTAGGAGGGAGGTTGGTTCCTGAATTTCTTCTGTTATTGGGTAAAATAAAGAGATCTACAATACATGAGTGGAATATGACTAACCTACTGAAAGTGGACGCAACACCTAAGTGGACACCACCATTGGTTCGGGTTCCTCCACCTGTGGAGTGGAATAAACTTAATTTTGATGGGGCTTTCAATCTTAACGATCAAACGGCAGGATGCAGTGGGATCATTAGAAATCACTTTGGCCTACTCGGTGGGTATTGAGGTGCAAAATCCCCTAAAAGCAGAGCTCCAGGCCCTTCTTAAAGGACTCCAAATTTTCAGGTCCCTTCAATTGAATCAAATAACTGTGGAAGGGGATTTCTACATTATTGACAAGTTGGAAACAAATTGGAAATATCTTATAGGAAACCAATACGCTTAATGTTTAGTACTTTTTAGCTATAGATTTATTGAGATCCAATCAACGGTGGATAAAGCTTTGATGAGAGTGAAATTGGGCTTGGTGCTAGATCAAAGGGGGATGAGAGTGTGAAAGGTCTCACACTGATCAAAAGTGGGCCAATGTGGGCCGCTTATTGTTGGACTGCTTGTGCTGTAGCTCATAGGAGAACATTTTTCCTCCCTATTACGTACATGTGTTTAGAAAGTAGGAACCATCCATTCTTTGCGAGAATGTCGGCGTATATATAGTTTTGAGTGCTTCAAAATTGTACAAATCATAAAGGTTGGATAAGTGGGGTGGATACCAACAGAAGGCCTAAATAGCTCGAATGACAGTTAAATTTGGGTCAATATTAATTCATATGGCCCGGACATTAACAATTGTGAATGAATTGAATTGATAAAGAGGAGCTAGCTTGGAACCCATAATCTGGACAAGTTCTTATAGCTAGGTTGGAACCCACAATCTGGACAGTTCTTAGCTAAGAACCGTCTTGACTGTTGCGGAAAATTTGGTTATATGATTACATACTATATGCTTATAGCATCATCTGTGGCTGGGCGCCCCATGCTCAGTTTTTTACCCAGCCCAGCCACCTAAAGTAGCACCCTACTTCCAACATTGACATTGGCTGCACTTGGCTAGGCCTAGGCTGATTAATTTCAATGGAAATGTAATTAAAGACACTGCAGAAGGCAGCATACGTCTGAGACCGTCATTTAAATTAACAAGTAGTCCACCTGCAGTATTAAACAATCTGCTGTCTTTTAAGATATAATATAGAAGTATTAAACAAATCACCTACCCACGGGGCCACGACTAATCACGATGTGTTGATTTTCATCCTTACAAGTCTCTTTCTTCCAGAGAATCTGAGGCATTTAGTGCTCGCCAACTTGATAATTTTTTTTTTAATCTATTGAGTTTCACATTTCTGCTCTCCTTCCAGTCAAGTCTTAACAATTATATATCCAGTCCAGAGCGTCTTCCTTGGAAGAGAAGATCGGCAAAGATGTCACGAGGAGAGAACGGCAGTCGCAATACCTTGAGTTACGAGGCATGGGCAGACTCCATGGAAAAGAGATACGATGCCAAGGCAGGCAAGCAGCCCTCACGTACAGAGCCATGCACCATCTATCGAGTCCCCCACAGCATTCGAATAGTTGAGAAAGGCTCATATGAGCCTAAAATGTTATCTATCGGACCCTACCACCGTTCAAACCCAAAGCTAAAGGCCATGGAGGATCACAAATGGCATTGTCTGAAAGGCGTCCTCCGTCGATACAAAGAGAGGAGCTTAACCAGATATCTCTATGAAATGAACAGGTTGGAAGTACAAGTCCGAGGATTCTATTCTGAGAATGAAGAAATCAAGGGAATCGACGGTAAAGAGTTCGTGGAAATGATGTTACTTGATGGTTGCTACATTCTTGAGCTTCTCCTCCATGCAGAGAGTGAGAATACTGCTGGCAAGGTCGACGACCCGATCTACAGCACAAACTGGATCTTGCCTATTCTACGCCAGGACATGTTGCTCCTCGAGAACCAACTGCCTTTCTTGGTGCTGCAACACCTATTCCAGTTTGTCAACAGATCAAATAATAGTTCCCTTGTATCGCTCGCTGTCCAATTCTTTGACCATGTAATGCCCATCAGGAGAGAGGTCGCTCAAGTGGATTCATTTCACCATTTGCTGGATCTTTTTCATTGGCATTTGCTTCCTGTAACATCTGTAACATCTCCCGGTTCTCGCATAAAAGTCGAAAAGGTTCACAAACAACCACAATCACCTCCGTCTATCCCTTCGGCAACAGAGATCGAGTACCCTGGGATCATATTGAGAAGCAAAGAGAGCGCATCCAGCATCCTGGATGTGAAATTCAGGAAGGAGGGTGTTTTGGAAATCCCACATCTCTGCATCGACCATTCTACCAGCTCTATATTTCGGAACTTGATCGCCTGGGAACAGTGCTATTCTGTGAGTGGAAACTACTTCACAAGCTATGCCATCTTTATGGATTGCCTCATCGATACACCTCAAGATGTCGTCGTACTCAAGAGGAGAATGATTATTGAACATCGCTTGGGCAACAATAAACAGATGGCTCTTCTCTTCAACAAGATGTGCATGGGTATCACTATTAATTTCGAGGGTAGTTTCCTGTACGACCTTTCTGACCAAGTGAAGCAGTTTCAAAAAATCAGGCGGAACGAATGGCGGGCAGAGTTGGTACGCAACTATTTTAGAGATCCATGGAGCCCTATTACTTTTCAATTCACAGTGATGACCATAATTTTCACCCTTGTGCAAATTGTCATTGCCGAACTTACCTATTACCGATTTTCAAGGTAACAGGTTTGTTAGTGCGAGGTTTTGTTGGTGCTAACCTTTTGGCTGATGCACTTGAAGTGTTGGAAGCTATTGATGGAGCCTCTATCTGTTCTATTGAGCCAGTTCTGCAGGATATTAAGGCTATTGGTCACTCTTTTGAATCTATAGCCTTCTCTTAATCCCAAGAAGTTTTAACTCAGTGGCCCATTCTTTGGCTAAGAATTCTTATGCCCTTTTGGACGGTAGTAAAGCTAGGGTTTGATTGTAGTTTTTCTTGGGAGTCATTGCTTGTCTTCTGTTTGTCTCTTGTTTATTTCCGAATCTCCTTTTGTTTTCCTGCTGTTCAATGAAAGTTCCGTTGTTTTACCCAAAAATAAAAACGTACAATGTCGAATTGTGTCAGTGAAAGTGACTTTATATTTTGGAAACAGAGTGATGATGGATAATTGGAATTTAAAGCTATGAACATTTGTATGTTTTGTCCATTCCTAGTTGAACCATGCAATAGGACATCTTGAAACAGTGCAATTAAACTCCTATCAAAGAAGAGGGTGATGAAGGGAGTTGTTAGGACCATAACCGGAAGTAATATATTGTCCACATATGACCATTACCTACATCTTTAAGTACAATGAATGGAGTGGAATCTGCTGCCTACTTGTCCACTATACTCTAATTGATGGCATTGGCAACCCAAGCTATACTTTGTACCTCCAGAAGGTCCAATACCAACCTGGCTAACTCAAAATGCCCTCCAGTGAGGGAAGAAAGGCATGGCCTATCCAAAATCTTACAACTGACTCTTTATGAAGAATATTTGTTTTCATTGATTTTTGAAGCCCCTTAATCGTTGCACATTCAGTAGAACCCAAGTTTTAAACATTCCAAGAAACAACCTTATCGTATTGCTGCATGATCACAGGCTTGTCATGATCAACAGGTGGAGCTAGGGACACGAACTTCCTTTTCCATTTTTCCTACTAACAGATTTCTCGCTCTTTCCTCCCTTTTGTTTCTTTATTTTCTTCCTTTAGGGCATGTTTGTGTAACGCTTTTCCGCGGAAAAGTGGACGGATTTCCACGGAAAACCCATTTGTCCAGCGTTTGGTGCAGAACAATTCCGCGGAAATGCTTTCCTGCCCAGTCAACATTTTCCTTGATAATTGTGGAAATGGATTTCCTATGGGGGGGTATGGGAAATGGATTTCATCGGAAAACTTCAACTACTTTTCCTCACTTTTGTCCATTTCAACCCAAAAACCCTACAAATCTTTCATTTTTTTTTATTTCTTTATATAAATTATTATTTAATATTGAATAAATAATATACATTAGCACCAAATAAGTATATCACCAAATAAGAAATTTTAATTTTCTATAAGGAATCCAAGGCCGCACCAAACAACATTAGCACTAATTCAATGAGGAAACTCTTTTTGCACCAAACATGAATTTCTAAATTCTATGGAAATCATTTTCCGAGGTTTTTATTTCTATGGAATTTGCTTACGTGGCAGTTTCCCCTTTCCGCGGAAAGGGTGTGTACACAAGCTCTCGTGTGCCATTATTGTCAAAACTATGTAGCCCCAGAATAGCACCTCCCTTTAGAGCTCTCGTGTGCCATTATTGTCAAAACTATGTAGCCCCAGAATAGCACCTCACATCCATACAACGCCAACCCGCCACCAGCACTGCATAAAGGGAAAGAGGGAAAAAAAAATATATTCTCGAATTTCAGCAAGATCATCTTCTTCTATTTATTTATCTGGACATGTTGCTTCTGGAGAACAGACAGCCTTTCATAGTCATCGAACGCCTACTCCAACTTGTCAACAGATCAAATGCTAGTTCCCTCGTGGAGCTTGCTCTCAGATTCTTCGAGCATCTCATGCCCATGAAGGAGATTCCTTCATTCAATGAATTCAATTCATCATTTATTACATCTTTATCATCACCAGCATCTCCTTCCAACCCCTCCCTAATCTGATACAGTAGACCATGGTGGCAACACATCTCTTGCAATGAAGACGGACAATAGACCACGGCCGCCACCTCGATCTATTATCCTTGCAGCGTCGGAGATCCAATACTTGCTTAGCTTGAGAAAGAAGGAGAATGCATCAAGCATACTAGAAAGAAGGAGAATGCATCAAGCATACTAGACGTGAAACTCAAAGGTAGATTTTTGGAAATCCCAACTCTTCCATCAATCATTCTACAAACTCTATATTGCCTGGGAACAGTGCGATCCAAAGTGTGGAACCCAATTCACAAGTTACGCCATCTTCATGGACTGCGTCGTGGATTCACCTCAAGATATAGAGATACTCAAGAATTGCAAGACTATTGAACATTGGTTGGGCAACAATGAAAAGGTGGCTCTTCTCTTCAACCAGAGATGTGCATAGGCAACTCTTATGATTCGGATGATAATTTCCTGTCTGATATATTTAACCAAGTGATTCATACGAAGTAAAAGCAAGTCAAGAAATTTGCAATATATTATGGAATACAATTATTTTAACGAACCATGGAAATTGGTTGATTTTCAAATCACAATTATGACCATTTCTTTGGCCTTGGTGCAGATTTTCTGATTTCCCTATATCCCACCACTAAACGAACTTCCTAGTTTGCAAGGGTTTGAATGATTCAGTTCTAATGAGTTTGGTATTTCAAATAGAAATGGAACTCAGTTCTAGTTATCACCTTCATTTAAATTGGTTTGGTTTCAACTATTATCTCTTTCTAGCTATCATTTATAGCAGTTTATAGTTAAAATGGAAAATATCCTCTTTCTTTTCTCATTTTTTTTTTTTGGCTACTTTGGGCTATTGGCCCAAGAGTGATACTTAAAACTTGAAGACCCAGGGATCATTCTCGGAACGTATGTGAAACCAAGGTACCAACACCACTCAACCAAGAGTGTGTTGGCATGGAAACTATCCTTTTCACGATATAATTCAGCCACTTACATTTTTAAAATACAATCTGCAATCCTACACTGTTGCTCAGCTGGTTTAGCATCTGCGAGTGCATGAGTTTGAGTCCCCATAAAGGAAAATTAAAAAATAAAAAAAAAAAAAAAAAAAAAAAAAAAAAACACAATGTTCAAAATCAATTTTGTCAGTCACATAGGAAGGGATAGAATTATATATAGAGAGTCTTTACAATAGGATCCAGATCAACAGGTCTTGTTAAATTGGGTAACCCACCACAGCATACTCCTATTAGTGTTTAGTAGTGGTCTTCTTTTAGTTTGAAGCAAGTATTGATTCATACAATTATGTCCTGAGTCTGGTTCTGAGCGGGTTCTAGATTAATTTTCCCTAGTTCAATACCTAAAAATTAAAAAACAGAATCGATATAGGAAATCAAGCTGGGTATAGAGCAAATATCTTTTCCTCCATTAAAAATATATCAGATCTTAAATGCCCTGATTTCAAGTTCTGTGTGCAAATCAACTATGCATTATAAGAGGACTTTCTTTCTTTTTCTTTTTTGAAAAGAATGCCTTACTTGAATTTAAGAATCAAAACCTATAACATTTTTATACACAAACCAAATCGTCACACAAAGTGTGATAGAAGCACCTACTTGTTTCCATGTGGGACTATAGAAAATGAAGTCTCAACTGCTCCTCTAATTAGGTCTTTCTTCAATAAAAGTCTTTCTTTAAGAGAATCCGTTGAATTTCATCCATCCTAGTCTTTCTTTATCAGAATCTGAAGTGTTTTCACCAACTTTGATTATTGGTTTTACTGAAATTCCATCTATCGGTAAGTCCTTTCCCAAGTCCTCTCTGAAATTGTTTTTTTTTTTTTTTTTTTTTTTTTTTTTTTTTTTTTTTTTTTTTTTTTTTTTTTTTTTTTTTTATGGTTTTCTATTCATTAGGGCTACTCTGAATGCATGTGCACATATGCGCCTTCTTTCTAATATTTTATATCTTGGTAGGGTTTAAGATCAGGTAGGAAAGTAGAATTCTCCCAACTAAACTACTAATAAGGCGCCAACCATGACCAGTTTTGAGTCTCCTGATCAAAATTCACATGTCATCTCACTGAACTATTAATGGCAAAGCTAGTGCAATGGCATTTTTCCATAGATCCTTAACAGTAGCTGAATACAATACATGTGAGTGGCTCATCTACAAAATAAAAGAGGGTTTAGTGTATTAACTATCTCTAAAAAGATCAGTCTTGATGAATGTTACTGGCTGTTTGATAAAGGAAGTGATTTTTAGTCATTCACTCCTATAATAGTTTCAATGTAATATCATTTTCTTTGATCAGATCGCTAGTAACACTTGACAATGCTGATTTTTATTTATAGATGACTTATCTAACAAGCCATCTATTTTATATTACAGCTATGGAGCCAGACCACTGTATCATTTGTGTTCGTCATATCTGTGAACATGGTGTGGGCTAGAGAGAGCAGCTATTGAAATAAAAGGTGCCAACCTAGACTTATCAAACCTTGTAGCTCCTATTTCACAAATTAGCAAGATATCAACAATAACACAAACCCATATCTAGTTCCTACTTCACGAATTAGCAAGACATCAACAATAACACAAATTCATATCTTCCTCGGAAGAGAAAATGGGCAAATGATGCAGACCCTAATAAAGAGTTTGGCTCCAACACACGGACCACGGGTCTGGTTGCATCCGTTCATTAGCCTTGTATCAGCAAAGATGTCTGGAGCAAAGAATGACAGTCACAACGTCATTCTTTGCTCCAGACAGTGTATGAAATGGACGTACGACGTCAAGGTGGCTCAATGGCCCTCACATACAGAGCCATGCACCATCCCTAGAGTTCCCCATAGCATTCGAGCAATCAGCCCATATCATCAGTCCAACCCAAAGCTACAGGCCATGGAGGGACATAAATGGCGTTATTTGCAAGCCATCCTCCGGCGAGACAAGGAGAGAGAATTGACCAACTACCTAAAGGAAATGGAGACACTGGAAGTGAAGGTTTGGACTTCAGAGCTTCTACTCAGAGAACATAGAACTTGAGAGTAGAGAATTTGTGGAAATGATGCTGCTGGACGGTTGCTTCATTGTTGAGCTCTTTCGCAACGTTGGGAGTAAGGACGATGCCACAGAGGTAAACTGCTCAATTTACAATACAAAATGGATCTTACCCATTATAAGCCTAGACATGTTGCTCCTGGAGAACCAATGGCCATTCTTAGTCCACGAACGCCTGTTTCAATTTGTCAACAAATCAAATACAGGGCTTGCTCCTCGATTCTTTGACCATCTCATGCCGATGAACAAGGACATCCCTCCAATGTGTTCAATTCACCATTTGTTACATCTTTATCACCACCATCTGCTTCCAACCGCTCTCCAATCTGATATATTAGATCGAGGTAACCACCACCTTCATCTGCACCAATTCAATCGTCCTCCCACTGCTCTTAACACATTCCAGCAGCGAAGATGGACTGCAGGCCATCGCCACCAATGCAATGTATCCATTCACTATCAGAGATCAAATTATCAGGGATCAGATTCAGAAGGACGGAGAATGCATCCAGCATACTGGATGTGGAATTCAGAGGTAGTATTTTGGAAATTCCACCCCTTTGCATTAACCATACAACCAATTCTTTATTTTGGAACTTGATCAGTTTTGAACAGATATATCCCAAGTGTGGAAGCTACTTCATAAGCTATGCAATTTTAGTGAATTGCCTCCTCGATCCTCGATTCGCCTCAAGATGTAGCAATGCTCAAGAGATACAAGATTATTGAACATTGGTTTGGCAACTACGAAGGTGGCTCTTCTCTTGAACCAGATATGCATCAGTAACTCTTTCGATTTAGGCCTGTCTACTCTCTTTGACCAAGGGAGGCGATTCCAAAGACGCCCAAAGAACAAGTTGCGGCACCTCCTGATGCACGATTATTTTAAAACTCCATTGGTCATCCTAAATTTTCAGTTTGCAATAGTGTCAATCACTGTCACCATGGTGCAAACTTATCTTGCCATATTTGCATATGAACGAACTCTCTAGTTGCAAGGCCGGAAATAGAATTATTCAGCTCTAGTGCGTTGTGTATTTCACATAGAAATGAAATTAATTCCGCTCACCTTGTTCATTGTCTTTCCTTAAATTGCTTGTTTTCACCTATCATCTCTGTCTAATACTTATACCAGTTATTTTGTTAAGATGGAAAATACCATATTATATGGGTTTTAAACAATATTTTCAAGAAGCCCACATCAAATAGAACTTTCAATCTTCAAAGTCAATTGTGCAATATCTAACACCTTATGCTCAGGAGTTTGGATCCACATCAATGACCACAACAGGAATTTTCTCATGCGTCATATGACTAGCAACCTGGCATGTTTGTGGCAGTCATCCAATCCCATTAGATAAAATAAGCTTCTAGATTAGAAGTAGTTCTCTGATGATTCATTTCTAGAGGTAGTTCTTTGATTTCTTGATACAGGATGGATGCTCCAAATTGTTACTTGAGTTGAGGCTTTCTCAGCTTGTGGAACACTCAAAGTCAATGCCCTCGGCCTACATGAAATCATCACCATGCACATGAACAAAAGAAGCTTCATTTTATTAAAGAAAGACGGAAAAAAAGTAAAGAAAAAACAGCAACTGTGTTTTCTCTCGTTCCCATTGTTGAATGTTCAACATATAAAATCCATTGTGTTCAGCAATTGCATCTGACAATATTTTCCTCTTTTTTTAATTGAATGGTAACCATATGACAATCTTAGAGAGAATCTGAAGGAGAAACAGATCTATCAGCTTCATCAGAGGTTCCTTGTCGATAGAACCTGTTGCTTTAAAATCTACAACACGCTTTTTTGTCCACTTGCTCACAGCCAGGTCTTTCTCTGATTCTTCTTGAGAAAATGATTCCTTGATCTCTTGTCGTCTGCTTGCATTGGTAATTTTAGATTTGTCATCAGCTTGCATTGGTAGTTTTAGATGATGACTTTTTGGTTTCATCTTCTAGAAAGCTTCCATGGTGTTCACTGGCACTGATTTGCCTTAAATTTGAACTTCTAAATATTCATCTGCTCACAATGTTTACCGATCAAATAAAAAAAGAAAAAAAAATCGACTCACAATGTTGTGCTTCTCACTGAGACCATGCTTTTTCAACAAAGGCATGGATGACACAACAGGAAGTATGTAGTCTTCATAAACTCCTAACTTCAAAATAAACCAAGCATCATTCCTTCACCAGGAATATTGTGTCGTTTCCCAAGATGTTGTAGGATTTGTATGGTCTCAGTTGGGGTGTGTAGTTCATTCATTACTCTCCATGAAACCAAAATGCTAACTAATCTCTGCCAAAGATCATATTATAGACTCAGCTTTGAGACTCAACTCTGGGAATGAATGAAATAGTGTACCCAATCATATGATACATTCCTTTTTTTTTTTTTTTCTTCCACTTTCGGAGGGTTCTTAACCCTTTGGGCTGGACTAATCCCTCCAGGCTCAGAGGAAAGCCAGGTAAACACACCTGTGGCCTCAAGGTGGTAACACTAGTGGACTCAACCTTCAATTCTTGAAGAATGGGAAACCGATGGTCGATACCAAGACCTCTAGCTTTGGAAGAGAGAGGAACTGTGGTCCTGACCACTCAGCCAACCCCTTGGAATTGATACAAACCGTCTACAAACATGACTTCAGTTTAGGAGTTACAAGTTTAGGGGTTGTTGATGATTATTGCCAATGTCTTCTTTCTTTTTCCTTCTCTTCTTTTGGTCAGGTATGTCTTTGTTTCTTTTATCCATAAAGCAATGTTTGTATCACTTTTGAGGTTCAAAATTGGATATCTCCTTCATGAACATTCAATAGTCTATCCAATCAAAACTGGACAACACTCAAATGCTCCGTTTACTGTAAAACTTATGTGCAGTGATGAAAGTGAAACGAGATGCAACAAAAAGTTTTGTGTTTGTTTCTGGTTTAGGGAATTCAGTAAGTCAAGAAACAGCATTGGGTTCGCAGGAGAACATTTGTAATTGTATTTTTGCAGTTTAATTTAACTAGGTTAGTATTTAAAAACAGATTTGATGCAGAAGATAAGGTCTGGAATGAGCATAATTTCGAGATTGCATGGTTACTCCACTATGAATGTCAGATTTTAAATGTCCAGCACTCAAGTTTGACGTCTCTTAGGTGTGCCAAAACTGAGGCACCGTAAGAGGATTGCATCCTGGAAACAGGCCATCCAACAAGTCCACCTATTAAAGTGGGAAAATCATTTGTCTTTAATACCACCTTAAGTTGTATGTCCTGTTGTCACCTTTGCTTTCAATATCCATTTCCAGATGCACATTTTTTGTAATTTTTCTCCAAAGGTCAAAAGGCATCAAACTTGATCGTTACGAGGACAAGAAAAACTTAGCTAGATAGGGTTAAATTTTAAAGACCAACCAAAGTGGAATACTGGTTGTGCATGTTGTGATTTTCAACCATATCAAGGAATGATCAATGATGTCGAAAAGACTAAACAGAAGTACAGACAAACTTAGCTACCACGAAGAAAAATGTAGCATTAGAGAGCTTCAGTGATATATCTAGAGAAATATGTGCTAGATGGCTGGAACTAGATTGATTGTTTAGCCAAATTGTTCAACCAAAAATTGAGTACAAGAAGAATGCTTGATGAATGGAGAAAAGCAAAATAGACCCTTTCTATAATAATAAAAGACATTCAGAACCGTGCCAACTCCTTGGCTGTATGATGAAATTGTGCGAATTGAGTAAGAAAGCATCATCATGAACAAGAACAAACACTTCATAGAACCATTTCAGCCTCAGGTTTATGCTCTCCTTTAGGCTTATCACTGCAATTCTATATCCATCTTCTTCCTCCTTTTGATGCACCTTTTTTAGGCCACCAAGCTGGCCAGTATCTATCATAGATCTAAAACTTGTTTTGTCTGCACAAATCAGGGTGAGCCCAGTCAACTGAATATATCAGAGTTGGGGCTATAGTTAGGAAAATCTGACGGAATATGAATAAGTATTTAGTGGGACTCAACCAAGTAACTCGATTTGTTGATTACTCCAGTTGAGAAGTCTACGAACTTACACTGGTTACTGTCCACATTTTGCTCACCCTGTACTATTTACTGCTTATGTACACATTATATTGTATCTAATAACATAGAACTTTAGTTACCAAACAAATCTCTATTTTGCACTGCTAAACCAGATGTTAGTACAAACCCTTCCATGTCAAGCTTTCTAAAATTCAGCCTGGATTAATAATTCGGTTAACATGTGTTTAAGATCTTCCGTTTGCAATTTAGCACATCACAATAGAAAACCTTTTCTACTAATAACGCGATCAATGTCATCAATTTGATTCTTCTTCTGAACTGTTGGGAATTCTTTCAATAAATTTTACCACTCACTCACTCTCTAATATAATCAAATCCCATATCAAAATTCAAATATCAAAATCCTGAGATTTGACATTTGTAAAAAAGACTCCTCCGAAATCGGTGACAAAATGTGGTTACCTAACAGTCCATGTACATCTGAACTAAAAGAAGAGGGATGGACATTTCTTGTTCAAATCCGAGGTTGGCAGTGTCAACTCAGAGGATCATTGCAAAAAGTTGTAAACTCAATGGGTCTCTGCAAAAGCCTCAAAATCTCAGAGGTCATTTTCAGTTGCTAAAAATACCACAAGTCGTTTTTATAAACATCCAAATCACAGGAGGCATTCACAAATACCTCTAAGAGAGGCCTCTCTTAAAAAGGGCCTCCCTGGAGAGTATTGAATCTTGTTCACAACCCATGTGGATTAAATAACAAGTTAATTGAATCAACCTTACAACATACCACACATTACACCAATCATAAGAAAAAAAAACTGCCACATGTTACACCTGCTAAATTACGAATCAAGAATTAAGCAAAACAAAAAAGCAGGAAAAGGGAAAACATAAAACTAGAACGTGAAACAAGAGGTGTCCTCTAGAAATTGGTAAGAAAATGATAAAATGCCCATAGAATATAAGAAAGCAATGTAAACATGGATTCCCTATTTTTTAATGCTAACTGGTTCTTCTTCCGGTGTTCTTCCCCTTCTAGTCTTCTTTCTTTCTTCCCCCTGCTACTGAGTCAACAGCTCTTCACGTCTGCAACTATTGAACTACTCAGCTGTAACTTGACAGCCGACTGTAAAAACCGGACCAAACAGCTCCTGTAAAGAACATCTTAGTTTGTCTGGTCCTCCCCTCGTCGTCAGAAAATATATAGGCAGGAAATGAAGGGATCTGAAGTTGTTCCATGAAATCTGGAGACTCCACCAGTCAAATCTAATGAGATCCATCTCGATTTTCTCAGATCCAGTACAAAATTGAAGCCATTCTAAGATTTGAAGTTGCCTGAGGAACTGGATCTCATTTTCCGGACCAAAAGCAGTAAATAAGGTTTCCATTGTGCTGTATGAACACATTCAGCTGCAATCAGATCTCACATTTGTCGATGGAATCTGGTAAGCATTTTGAGCTGCTGCTTGGTGAAGCCTTTTGAGCATCCAATTGTTGGGTGATTTCTTGGAGAGTCAAATTCCATGGGTCTGCCAAAGAACCACCGGAAGCAGATAATGCCAATGAAATAGTTTCCTTTTGAGTTTTGAAACAAAAGAATTCCCCTTTTTCTGTTCCCCATAAAGTGTTAGCACATGTCTGCTTTGTTCACATCTCAGGTCCCAATGAATCCAAATTACGGCCTAAATCTTCTTGGTACGTGGGCCCACAGGACCCACACGATGACCATGTCTGAGACTCGTTCTGCATAGAAGACTCGTTCGTCTTGGAGTAATGACAAGTGATGAGAAAAAATTAACCATTACGCTAAAATTATACGACGAGGTTGCAATGGAAGCATTGCTTCCCCAAATGCCTCGCAACCAACCATTGGAAGAAAGCAAGAGGATCCTCCCCGCTACTGGAACATATGCATATGAAACATCTGAGAACAAACAAAACCACCGTTTGGTATACTTGAGATCATCCGGCGATCATCAGCTTAGCCGCCTTCTCACTTCATTGCAGCAATGAATTTCACTCACCATTTTCAAAAAAAAAAATCCTCTGCTAAATTTTTTTCTTCAAATCTATCAAATTCATTCCTTGGATGCTCTCACTCCCAAAACAGATATAGGTGTCATTCCAACCCACTGCCACAACCCGAAACATATATATACGCACATATATAGGGCCCTGCTCTTGTATATCCTTATGGCCATACCAACTGTTGGGCCCACTTGGGACCCCACAAATTGTGGGACAAGGAGGGATCGAAAGATCCAAGTGGGACCACCCCAGATATCAAATTTGAATTCAATCTGATGCCGCTAACCTCCTTCATGCGTGGCCCACAAATTTAATGGCCTTATGCATATTTAAAAATTAGACCTCCGATCCAACAATTCAGTCCATTTGGATCAGTGCAAACCCATGGGATTGGCAACTATCAAGGTGTGGGTGTATGGTCCATTCAGAGGGGTCATAAGGTAGTTAACACGTTGTGAAGAGCACCAAGTAGGTAATACAATTTACTAAGATTATACCACCACCAAACTCTCAAACACGTATAGACATAGATTTTTGAATTATCCACATTAGGTACCATTCATATATATATATATATATATATATATCCACATCATTTCTGGTTCTACTGTAACAAAAGATTCCAATTATATTAACTTACTTATGATATTAACTATGGACAGTTTTTACATAAGTATTCTCCACATCACCATTGTACAACTGAATTTCCCACCACTACAAGTAATGAAGAAATAACAAACAAAAATCAAATATAAAGAACAGAGACTAACCTTCAAACGGGACTATCAAAACCTCATCCACATCTATGCTTAGAACTTTGTAAGGAAGTATCTCTCTATGAGCAACAGCCATGACTTTTGGTTGCAGCAAATTCATGCTTCTGCCTCAAAATGTTCCTTCTTGCAATTGTAGATGCTTCTTCCAATAGGCTTGGAACACCCAGAATCTGTATACAAGAGCATATTTTCAGTTTCAGCTACAGTCACCCAATGTCATCCTAAAATGATAAGGTACAACCACAAGGAACAATACCACAAGTTGTGGTACAGGTGCACAAATTTGAATTGTGGGGCTAACTAAACATAGAAAACCCCTTTGTGAATTGCAAAGCCAGATTATACCTAAAAATCAGTGTGCTATCCACATTTAGAGTGAAAAATGTGAGAAAAGATTACTCTAAACGATGATTATCAATCCGATGTGAGTAAATTCAGGCCAGTACGAATGCAGCCTAAAGCCTGATTTTACATTCAATGCTCTGCTTGACTAGAAGTGGGACCCTTTGATCAAAACTAAAATATTACACCATTAAGATAATCATTTTCACTGATTCACTGACTCTGTTTAAGATTGACCGATTAAAAAAAATGAATGTTGAAGATGGGTTGTAAGTTGTAAGTAACCCTAGGTTTAATATCATGAGAAAAAAAAAAAAAAAAAACTAATGACAAGACCATCTGACCACCATAATATTTAGTTATGAAGCATCCACAAAAGACCACACAAATTTATGGTGTGCATGTGTGCCAATGTACAGAGATATTCTTGGTAACAACTGACCTTCCTCACAAGGAGATATGTTGCATGACAATAATTATAGAAATTAGATGGAAACTAGAATGGATATTCTTTTATAATTAGTACCTTCAAGATAAGGTCTTCAAAGCATTGCTGCACATTTTCTCTAGTTTTTGCACTACATTCAAGAAATAAAAATCCATATTTTTGTGCAAGAGAAACCCCCTCTTCCCTTGTCACAACCCTTTCATTTTCCTGAAATATTCAAATTCAGGTCAGTTGGTTTCAATGAAATGAACAACAAAATTATTAGAAAAAATCAGACTGCATGAATGACACAATGACACTCATGAATAATATGCTTAGATGCAGGCCAGCCCATGGGTCGGCTAGCCCATTGGGCCCAGCCCATAAGCCCAAAAGTTTCAGCAGATGGCCATTAAAAAGAACGACTCCAGATTGTGGCTGATTCCCAGAGATTATGCTAAAAAATGTGCAGCAATGTTAAATAATTATCCTATTTTAGCAACAGCTACAAATTTAGGAATTTTTTACTAAGTGGATTTTATTTGATCTAGAAGTAGATTTTGATTGCAATTGTTTCCAGATTAGGATTAGGACTCTAAACTCCATTTAAGGGATTGTAATCCCTCTTATTCAGTAGTTCATTGATAATAAAATTTTCTCCCTTGAGTTTTTGTCTCGGTTATGTGTCTGTGGCGTGAGACCAAGAATGGCGGATCTTTGATCCCTAAGCTTCGGCTTGAATATTAATCCTTGCCCACTCTTCTCCTACCTGTGTTGCATCATGCTTCCATTTATGGGATGAACATACATGAATAAAATTGAAAAAGGAATGACAGTTTCCATAAGCAAAGATAAAATAATTTACGAAAAAAAAAGAAAAAACAAAAAAAAAACAACATATAAAAGAACACAAAACTATAGAAAATCTAAGGAAAATGAATCATTTATCTTCACATAGTAATTCTAGGCAAAAAAGGAAAAAATATTGGAGGATATATATATATATAGAGAGAGAGAGAGAGAGGAACTAAAGAAAGTTCGATTTCTTGAACAGTATCTTCAAAACCAAACTAGATCGAAAGGCTGGGAATGAAATGCTTTGGTGTGTGTGCGGAATGAGAATTCCTGGCCTTAAAGTCAAACTCCCTCCACCACCCTCAAATGGAAGGGAAATGAATAGGATATGATGGAGGCAGCCCCAGAGATACTCCACACTATTGAGATTTCCAAATCCAAGGCTGTGTAAAAGTGTCAACCCTTATGTGATGACCAATGGTAACACGTGAACCAGTGAGCAACAAATGGGTTACATGCATTCATTAGTCACTTCATTGATAAGCAACAATTCTATCAAATAAGTTGAATTGCCTACAGCATGGAAGTTGCTTACTTGAAAGAAACACATGAAAATTGTGCACATGGGAAGTGAGGTTGGAGTTTCATCTTTTAATATGGGTTTAAGAGGGCTCCTACTTGGGAAACTTGCACATGGGATAGTTATCAAAAAAATGGTTTTAACAAAGTCAAGTAGAGGAATTTTATACTAGAATGTTCAAGTTATTGACTATAATAAAGTCATTAGCAGTTAAGTAATATCCCACAACATTAATTGCCTATGGATGCAAGCCAATCATTACAACAGCAAAGGTATTGGAATCAAAATTTCCGCCTCGGGATACAGTTTTTACTTATTTTCAACAACTCTGTTGATCTACTTAAAGTACAATAACTTTGTATTTCTGAAATCATTTAAGCAAAACTTATCCAATAGCTGTTACATCAAATTGAGATGATTCAAAACAGTTCGCCAAATAGCCAAAAAAGAACTGAAGATGTAGTTTCAACATCTGGTCCATTTTGCATTTAGGTACCTTTCAACCATACATGCAAGTGCCTTTGCTTTTCAAAGGCTCTGGAGCATTTTTCATATTACTCATAAGTGGCACTTAGCCATTTAGCATAACAATGGAACCTACCTCTTGTTACCTGACTGATGGAATAAAGAACCAACTTCATTTAGGTTTTTACATTAAGTGCTTTCAAGCAAAAAGATGCCTCACACCTTAACCGTTATTATTTTTAACACGTTCTTCCCACAGCCAAAGAGCTTCTTATTCAATGTTGTCTTACCATAAAGCAGGCTCTCATGGTAGTAGCAATGGAGTTTCTAGTTGCTAGACTGTTTTCTGGTCATCGATCTCTAGGTTGAGACTGCTTGCTAACTTGTCTCCTGCCTACTAAAATGTTTGTCTATCCCAATGGATGGGCCAAAGGCCATTGCATATTCCTTCTGAAATTCACTCCATTGGCTGCTTCAAAGGTGTTTCTGAAGCTCTTTGAACTGATTTTGTTAGTGCAGTTGTCAACAGCAGCAGAAACAGCTCTTGTCAACATTTACTGTCTGTTGTTGGCACAGGCTTGAGTCTGTAGTCAAAAAGAGTCTTTCAAGGTCACCTTTATGGTTTCCCAACCACAACCAAGAAGAGGGTTATGATCCAGTCAATCACTAAATTCAGTTGACCGGCTAAACCGCCAAGTTAAATTGTTCATATTTTAAAAATTGTTAGAAATGCATGTACTTTTTTTACAATAAAGATATAGAAATATATGAGCATCATCAAAGCCTTGTCCCAACTGTTTGTGGTCATCCTTGGGAGTTCTACCTGAAAATAGGAAAATGAAAATACATAGAAGTATATTTCGTTTTCAATAAATTTAGACATACTCCATTTGAATATGACAAAGTAACAAGAATAAAAGTTAAAGATTATAATATCAAACAAATAAACAAAATGAAGAACTATAAAGAAGTTTCTTTTTTCACTTCTGATGCAGGCCCTAGGGTTAGAGCTTGCGGGGAAAGTACTAAAAGCACAATGGGTGCCGAAGCACGTGTCCGAAGACATAATAAATCTCCGCAGAGATAATAAACGAGGACGCACCTCAATGGGAAAAACCCAATTTCATTAATCAACTCTCAGAAATAATTCTCTACAATGTCATATAAATAGTAAAAGTAAACTTAAGCCTTAAGAAACCTAATAAAACTAGGAAACTAAATAATATAGGAAATCCAATCCTAATAACAATATTTAAAGAAACTATTGACATAAAAATAAATCCTAAATCTATGTGGGCCCTACACATGTGGCCATGAGGTCTACGTTGCATCATTCTCCCCCACTTGAAAAAGAACTCGACCTCGAGTTCGGAAAATGTCCACCTGGATCAAAGATCAATCTAACGAACTTCCGATTTGTCGGTCAATCTATAACTTCTTGGCACAACTTCATGCATAATTGCTTTTGATGGCAGAAAAATCTGTTGATGTGCCTTACTTGTAGAACATGCACCATCAAGTCAGAATCTCTGACTATCTGTTGGTCATCTCCCAATTGACAGAGTTGATCCCGAAAGACAAAATCAATTGGAGAATTAATGTGAGGAATATCAATAACTTTCGCTTCATCACTCGGTATTTGCACTTCGGAATTATTAGTACTCATAGGAGAAATTTCAAGGCCAACTGTAGATATGGAATCTTCTTTGTCCAACTCTGGCAGATCGGTCTGCATATTTGCTAGCACTGGTTCCTCAATACAGTCTGTTACCGAAGACGACTTTTCTTCTTGAGGAGTAACTTCCATTAGATGAGACTTTTTAAGCATCCGCTCCACACGAATTGCTTCCCAAAATGCTTCATACATATCGTTGCATTCCTTCTCCACATTCTTCAATATACTTGGTCTCAAACCTTTGAGAAAGTGATTGAAATCAAGTGTATCTCCTAATTCACAAAAATAATGTAGCCTTTCAAATTCATAAGCATATTCCTCGACAGACAATTTTCCTTGTGTCAAAGTAATATACTGCTCAAAGCAATCTTTATTTGCATAATATCTTTTCCCATATCTGATTGCATATGTCATCCTTGTAGCCCTGTTGTTGATTTCTTTAAGCTCGTTGTTTGTTTCTGTAAGCCTTCGATTGATTTCAAGAAGTTGCAATTCCCTCTTGTTTGACAATTCCATATAAACTTGATGCAAACACTGAAAATTTTAATGCTCTTAGAATTAAAATCAAACTGATCAGATGTGTAGATCCGCCCTTCACGATCATGTTGGCAAAAACGGATCGAAAATCTGACACTAAAGGAGCCCAATATCGGAAGAAGAAATCTCACCCATGGAACGGGTCAAATCTACTGTTGATCAGGTGTGCTAATGTCTACACACTGGCTGAAAAAAAAAAATTTTTTTTTTTATACAGCGGTGCTCTCCAAAACAAGTTGGGCTTCATTAGTAATTGGGTCGGATCCACCAGATCCCGATTTGCAAAAAAAGTACAGCAAAAAAAGTGGCTGAGCGGATCCAGACTAGAGCCCAGGCCCCAATAACACTTAAGTTGGCACGTGTCACTGCACTAAGAAGAAAAGGGTTCCCCTGCCCTTTTCGAAGAGATGGAGCTGGGAAAAGGCTCTGGGGCTCTGGCTGTGGCGATGGCGAGGAGGCGAGCGGGCGAGCGGACGACTGTAGTGCAAGGTACACGACGCTGTCCTCTTCTCCGCTTCTTCTACTTCTCTTCTTGCTCTTTATTTTTTTTTAATGCTTCTGGGTTTGGGATTCGAAAAGAGAAAGGAGTGTTAAGATGTGGGCAGACAAAGGTGGAGTTCGAGACGAGGGATGCGTGGTGTTGGTGTTGGTGTTGAGCTCGGAAACAAAGATTTGGGACTGTGGCAGTGCAAAAGAGAAGGTGTTCTCTAGTGGGGTAGAGGAGATGGGTCTAGGGTTTTGGACTTTGGCAGGGACGACAGAGAGGGTTTGGGTGTAGCCGATGATCTCGGCAGGGATGGGGATGGTGTTTTCATGGGATGAGGATGACTGGTGATCAGGGAATGGAGTTTGAGAAGGGCGATTGGGGTTTGGCAGTAGGTCGGTGGTGTAGGCAGTGGTATCCGCTGGTTGCGGAAAGGGTCGTTTGAAGATTGTGGGTTGTCGAGGATGAGAGCAGGGAAGGTACATAGGGGATGGACGACGGGTAATGGTGGGGATAGGGGTAACATGCCGACGATCGAGGGATCGTTCGGCTCTGATACCAATTGATGAAGGCCCTAGGGTTAGGGCTTGCGGGGAAAGTGCTAAAGCACAATAGGTGCCGAAGCACGTGTCCGAAGACACAATAAATCTCCACAGAGATAACAAACAAGGACGCACTTCAATGGGACAAACCCAATTTCATTAATCAACAACTCTCAGAAATAATTCTCTACAATGCCATATAAATAGTAAAAGTATAAGCCTTAAGAAACCTAATAAAACTAGGAAACTAAATAATATAGGAAATCTAATCCTAATAACAATATTTAAAGAACCTATTGACATAAAAATAAATCATAAATCTATGTGGGCCCTACACATGTGGCCATGAGGTCTACGTTGCATCAACTTCCTACTTTCTAGTGAAATAGAAAAGTGTAGAATCAAAATACATGTCATGGATCCCATGGGTTTTTCACCGATCCAAATGGACTGGACGGTAGGATTTAAGTAAATTAAAATTGAATTTAACACTGTTTAATTTGAGGTGGACAGATCAAGGGGTTAGGGTGATGGAATTGAATTGAAATTCTCTACATGGTATGGTCCCATCTGGATCTTTCGGTCCCTGCACACATCCAACTTCATTTTAAGGCTAGGATTTGGAGAACTGAAGCACTAAAGAAGGTACCTCCCTTGATGAGATGGTTCCCATAGTTTGGCTTAGAGGTAGGTTATGGTGCCCGCCTATTCCTAAAACAAACTCTATGCATGCAGGCAAACTGTCCAGAAACTGGTGCCCCTTTTTGTTTCATATAGGATCCCACAAACGACCAATCTAATCCCTTCAACAAACACCCACCCTCCTTGCACTGCTACTTTGACACTGATCCAGACATCATCCACCTTTGACTCTGTTGCAATAAATTTTCAGAATATAGAGCTATTACACATTAAGGATTACACATTAAGGACCAAAAATCAAGGGCAAGGACTAAGGATCATTTGATCAAATTGATATTACACATTCCCATAATCTAGGTCCAAGGCCATCCATTACTATGCATCGTTTGATTCTCATGCATTCAGGTAGGACCAAACAAGGGCATCTTTTGAGGGGAAAAGAATCGAGACATTTTCCTGCGTTATATGTTTATGCATACACCAGATTTATTGTCTGAAAGAAAGTTAAATGAAGTGCATTTTATATTACAATCAAACACGCTAGAGTTTGACTGACGCCCAGAATTAAGTTACTGCTCATTTGGTATCTAACCTAAAACTGGGGTCCAAGTCTGACCCACCAGACCAAAACCTAAGCTGAATCTGCCTAAACAGAGATGGATTAAAGCCAGACTCAGGTTCATTGGCAGCCCTGTCTATAAGTTACAATTTGTGGGGCACAAATTTGGTCCAATGCAATTAGGAGAACATGCTGAAACTGAAAGTGGTACCCAGCAAAGCAGCAACATAAATACATCTACTGTCACAATAGGTTAAAGACAAATGGTGGTTAAGAATTTACCTTATCGACTTTATTCCCAACAAGCATCTTGATACAATCCTTACTGGTGGAGTAAATCTGAACTTCTTTTGACCATGTATCCAACAAATTTGTAAAGGTTTCTCGCCGTGTCACGTCATAGACTAATACAATAACAAATTAGTTCATTTTTTAGTTTACTTCACTAAGTAAATGGATCTAACATTTAAGAATATGGAAAGAAACTTGGAAAAGATTCAACTAACAGTGCCTACACAGAACATTTGAATAAAGAGAAAACAGTATTAGTGACAGAAATAACCGAGTGTCCATGAAAGTCAAGGTAGCATTCTGAACCCTTTGATAATTCTGTACCCAGATGGTTGGATAATAAAAGCTTCATAAAGTAAAATTTTATCACATCTTACAGAGGAAAAACAATGTTTACTAGAAGCACAAACGAGCATAAAAGTGTCTCTTCTTACACTTTTTCTCTTTTAACTTTTAGTATATTGAGGGCATCTTCTGGGGGGCAACTTTCAGCAACAAGTAGACTGCAAATTATTAATATGCTGTCCAGCTCTGGAGAGCATGCCTATCAGTGGGAGGGAGGGTAGATGGAAAGATCACCTTATCGGTAAGGATCAGCCACAATCAGCTCCATCAGATTATCCTTGCCCTTGATTGAACAAACTTAAAATTTAATGTCATTTTAACCATTTATGTATTTGAAAGGGATAGGATTCGATTTCAAAATTGGAGTTCAATTTTGTAACCAATAGAAATTTTGGCTCCAATTTCGAAATTAATTTTGACCCAATTTTGAATTAGGAGAAAGTTTAGGGATTTTAGATTTCACATTTATTAAAAAGGAAGGGATAAGAATAACCAATTGCCATGAGCTTAGTGGTTCGACTTATAAGGCCAGGGATCTTAGGCAGCCATATCCGATGTGGGACTTGCGGAGACTCTCCGTTGAAAGCTCGTGGTTGAGATGCTACACCCCATGGTTAAGGCCTTAAGGGTGCCGCCCGGACCGAGTTCTCACAGTACTGTAGCAAAATATTGTAGGGTTGATAGTTAATGCCGATTATTTTTGCTTAAATAACATTTAAAACATACTAAACCATAGAATTCCTACAATAGTGAGGACACTAATTTAGTAGAAAAACAAATAGATTATGGTTCTAAACACGTCAAATAGAAAGAATAGCCATATACACATGAAGATATACTCACCTTTTATAAAAAAAAAGGTGGCTTTAGCAATGTGAGGGAGGCTTAAGGACATTAACCAATGCTCTTATTATTGCTTCTTCACTTCTCCTTCTAGTTCTCTCTAGTGTTCTAGTTGACAGGAATGCTACAAAGAAAGGAGAAATTGTGTGAGTCTTCTCTAGTGGAGACAAATATTTCTAATTTAGGGCTACCTATCCACTTTCCTAATTCAGACTCTAGTAGGAAAGTCTTCTTTCTAATTTGTATTAGGAGTCCTTTGCAACAAGGTTGATTTTCTAATTCTTATAGTCCTCCTTCCTATTCTAAGTCAACTAACTCTTTCTAATTCAAGGTCCTTTCTCATTATGAGAATACAATTCCTATTAAATCACTTCTCATGGACCCACTAATATCTCTCAATTCCCAAATTAGAAGTCCACCAATAAAGTAAAAATTATTTAATATGCAAAGGTCCCACCAATAATTCTAAATGACTTGATCCTATTATCTTAAAATCAATGGGCCCAAAAAAGCCAAGGATCTATTTTAAAAAACCAATTTTATGCTACACAAAAGGGGTTCCACATACTTATATACATATATATAAGAAAGCATCATTCACCAAATGAAATATATAATTATTCAAGACAAATCATATATCCAAAAAATAAAGGAAATTAAACAAAGAAAATATTAGATTAAATACTAGCCCATATAACAGGGTCAACGTTATTACATCTGTATTATATTTTTCTATTTCAAAATAATTTATACAAAAAATACCATATTTTTAATTATTATAAATTTTTAAAAGTTCATAGATTTTCTTATAGTATGAATTATATTGCCCATGCTGAGCGCGGGCATGTTTTGCTAGTACAATTTGTTGGGATTCAATCCAAAGGTGAGTGAAGCTTTGATGAATGTAGAATTGGGCCTGGTGCCAGATTATGAGATGAAAAGAGTGTGAAAAGGATTGTACTGATCAAAGGTAAGCAAGTGGGCCCCATAAATGTGGACTGCATATGCAGTTTGCTCGTAGGAGAAAATCTTCCTCTCATGGGATCTTGCAATATTGTTAATAATAACTCTCCTTTCAAAAGGAAAACGATTCACTACTCCAAATTAGTGTAACTAATAGTATTATGAGCATAGAAGAGGAGGTTGAAGAAGTAAATTTCTGTGAAAGTTGTATGAGTATCTAGTAACGGAACGACCGTCTTGTTTATATAGAGTTAGGTAGTGTTTGGCAAATCTACTTTGCACCTCTTATTGTCTTAAAATGGATTCAAAACACATTTAGTGCGTTTGGAAACCAAAATTGCAACATCTGTTACAAACATCATAAAGAGGATTTACCTCTACTTCACACAGCCTAAAAAATGAGGTAAATCCAAATAGAGGAGTGCATCTTAAACGGACAGACTGTGGATGAACAGTAAAACCCACATTCATTTTAGCATGACTGTTTTTTTTTTTTTTTTTTTTTTTTTCATTTTTCTTTAAAATCTAACAGCCTACATGATGATCCGATTCCGAACAGTTGAAATTGTTAAGGCCAAGCATGGCTTGTATACCAAATTTCAGTAGTTGATCTTGTCAGCATCTCAAGATATTTACCAAAAAATGTGAATCCACAGGCCCCATAATCATGATCCAAACCGTCGATCCTCTTTGGAAGGCCAAAAATGGCTATGGGCTCACAAATCAGCCTCTGATGCCTTGTGGATATCATGAAATTCTCAAAAACTTGTAGACCATTGACGAACAATGTGTTATGGCTGGGTTTTGAACATCTCCACAGGCAGTCCAGTTTTTTCATTTTTTTTTAAATTCTGGGACCATAAATTATGACCCAAACTGTTGGATATATTTAGGAGGTGAAACACGACTATGAGTCCAAATTTCGGCCATTGGATCATCATACATCTTGAGACATTTGCAAAAAAAACTCCATACAATTATATCTATTTTTTTTACATCTGTGGGCCCCAAATGCAAGATTTGAGCCGTTAATTCTCTTTATAAGGTTTAACACAGTAATGGGGTCAAATTTCAATGCTTGAGTCCTTGTGGATCTTAAGGAATTTAAGAAAATATTTCAACCGTAGACTTTAAAAAGTCTATTTCAATTAGTTTTTCTGTCTTACCAAACGAACTAATGCAATCCTAGGGTTAGGATCACAAGTGCCAGAATACAATTAGGGTTCCCACAGGAGCAATCACACGATGAAGACACTCTCCAACGATAAACCCACAAAGGGAAAATTTTATTAACTCCAAACCTGAGATTATTAATCTCTACAATGCCATATATATAATAAAAGAAACTTAGGGGGCTAAGAAATCAATTCTAATCAAACTAGGAAACTAAATAATAATCCTATCCAAATTAGAAACTAATCCTATTTACAATCTTTGCTAAAATTAAAACTAATACTAAATAAAAATCAGAATTTCATGGGTCCCACATGTGGCCCATGAGTGTATCTCACGGAGACTATGGTGCTGCTGCATCACGAACTTATTTCTAAAACATTTGTTTCAAATAGGGCCATTTGAAACGGATCTATTTCATATAGACAAGATTTGCCAAACAAGCCCTTAAGCCATTACAATCAGACCCTGACTGGGCAAATTAAGATTACAAACAATCCTCAATTAGTGCTAAATAATATCCTAGCCTATGGTTGGCTAATCCGTAATTAAGGAATTCCAGCTATACACAATCAATCATACAAAAATCAAAAAATCTCACACATGTTGCACTGCTACAAGCCCACTAAGTCAACCTTACCGCTACACTCCCACTTAGATTGATGCGAGAGATGGTCATTATGACTCTTGATTATAGCTTTTCTGAAGAGATCAGCCAGTAGATGTTTAGATGATACATGTGGAAGATGGATAGCTCCAGAGAAAACATGCTAACGAATAAAGTGACAATCCACCTTAATAAGCGTTGTCCATTCATGAAAAACTGTACTGGTTGCTATTTGTATGGCACCTATGTTATTTGCATAGAGTGAAGTAGGACCACTAAGAAAGACACCAAGTTCCCAAATAAGTCATCAAAGCCAAAACACTTCACTATTTGCAAAAGACATAGACAGTGCTCAGCTTCGGCAAATGATTTTGAAACAGTTGTTTGCTTCTTGCTCATTCAGAAAATCAATGAGGTATGAAGAAATATACACCGCCCGATGCTCGATCTTCTTGTGTCTGGACAACTAGCCCAATCTGCATCCGCATAGACACTAATCAACAAGGAAGAGGTGGATGGATAAGAGAGTCCCCAATCAAGAGTGCCCAAAGTATAGCAAAGGATATGATGAACCATTGTTAAATGCGATTTATGAGGATCACTCACAAACTAAATAACAATCTGAACCGCATGGGGAATATCAGGACGTGTCATGGTGGATATACATGCTCCCAACAAGTCGCCGATGTAGTGTAGAATCAGACAAAGGGATGCCATCCTCTTTTCAAAATTTCGCATTGAGTTCCAAGGGGGTATCCGTGATCTTAGAATCCGCAAGTCATGTCATAGAGAGCAAATCCTCAGCGTACTTCCCTTGGTGAATGCGAATGCCAACTTTGGTTAAAGAAATTTCCAGCCAAGGAAGAATGCCAAGGTACCCAAAATCTTTCATCTTAAAGGTGTTCATAAGATGTCTCTTGAGGTCTTTTATGCCAACTGCATCATAACCACTGTTGATCATGTCATCAACATAAATGAGTAAGACGGAACAACCTTTGATGTCTTGACAAATAAACAAAGAGCTACTTATCGAACCTCGGTAGAACTTTGCTTGAAGAACGCCACCTGTGAATTTATAAAACTATGCATGTTGTACTTGTTTAAGACCATAGAGAGATTTTCGTAGACGGCAAACATGATTTAGGGGGTATGCATAACCTGGAGTAAGTCGCAAGTAGATAGTGTCCTGCGAGTCACCATGAAGGAATGCATTCTTGACGTCCATTTGCCACATGGGCTAATTGCAAACAGGCAACTGCAAGGAGAGCTCATTTTGGCTATTGGAGCAAAGGTCTCTTCATAATCAATTTCATATTCTTGTTTATAACATTGAGCAACAGGATGGGCTTTATATCGGTCCAAGTTTCTGTCGAATTTAACTTAAATAGAGTAAACTCATTTCCTTCCAATAATCAGTTATGCTGATGCAAGTTTTGGAACAAGATCCCATGTATGAAATGTCTTAAGAGCCCGTAGCTCTTCTATCATAGCATTTTACCAACATGGAGCTTAAACTATTTGTGAATAAGACGAGGGAGTAGAAATGGAATCTGGACTGGTAAAAAGCACAAGAAACCCATAGGGATCAGGAGGTTTACAAAAGGCAAGTAAAACATCTTACAAGTGGAAGGTTAGGAGGATCATTGCCATTTAACAGAGGATGTAGGGAGAGGATCCAGCAATGGCGAGGGATCAAGAGCAAAAGCAGCAATCGAGGCAGTCTTTGGTCGAATTTAATAATGGGAGGATATGAATTTTAGAAGTGTGGAAGAAAAGACACTTGTGTAGGATAGAACTCAAAACGAAGTGAATAAAACAGAATGTTTTAAACAAATATTACGTCGCGGGAAATACAAGTGCAGCGAGCTAGAGGATTATAGCACAAGAACCCTTTATGGTCATCACTCATCACTACACCCCAAGAAAACACATTTTGCAGCCTGAGGTGATGGTTTTGTCTCTTGAGGAGAAAACCTCACAAAATAGAGACTGCCAAAAACATGCAAATGAGAAACAAGAAGGTGCACAATAAGGAGAAATGTTATTTAATACATGAGTTGGCAGGCAATCAATTAAATGAATAGCTATATGGGCCGCTTCCCACCAAAAGGTAGGGGCACATACGATTCAACAAGGAAGGCTCTAACAGTTTCCAGAACATGCATATTCTTTCTTTCAGCAATTCCATTTTGGAAGTACGTAGTGTAGACATAATTTTTTTTTTTGGAGAATTCCTTTCTCAGATAAAAAATCAAAGAAATCTTAAGACATATGCTCTCCCCCTCAATCAAAACGAAGAGCGTTGAATTGAGTTTGTATCATAGCATAATACTTTCAGAAAATGCAACACTTTAGATTTACAGTGAAGAAAATAAATCCAAGTATAACGAGAGTGATCATCAATACATGTATTTTTATTTTTTTTTATAACCCCAGTCGACTCATATTAGGTGCACCTCCCCATACAAGAGTGTGAATTAAATCAAAAGGAGAAAGAGCATGTGAATAGTGAATAGGAAAAGGCAAGACATGATTCTTATTCAGACAACAAGAAGCACATTTAGATTTCAAAAATGAAGAGCATATTTTTATTAAAAGTAGATCATAAATATCCACGTTTAAATAAAGACAATAATTTATCATTATTTAAATGACCAAGGCATCGATGCCAAATGGTCCACTATTTATTTATTAAACAGGTAGAAGAGGCAAAGAGGAATACAAATTCGAAATCCTACAGAAAACGCCACCCATGCTTACTCCCTATCCTGATCACCTTCCTAGTTCACCGATCCTATGTGACACAAACAAAAGAAGAAAATTGTATTGAATAGCCATTATCTACCAACTGACCAACAAAAATCAGATTTGCGGACGAAGGTGGAACAAAATGGACATTGGATAAAGTGAAGGGTTGGTTATGGGTATTATTTACCTACAATGGACAAACGTTGGCCATTGGCAGCAATAATTTGTTCATTGCCAGCATATGGTTGGGTTTTATGTGGACTAAATTCCACAGAAGTCATATGGTTTAAAGCCCCCGAGTCTATAAACCATGAATAAGGTGAAATAGAAGTGGTGAAGGCATTTTGAGTATACTGATCAGTGATCCCCATGGAAACAAAGGCAAAAGCTACATAAGTATTGATCATATCCCATATCTATTCTGAAGTAAACATCACAGCACCTGAGGATGAGGAAGAGGATGCAATCTCAGTATGATGTGTTTGGACCTGAAGAGCAGTCTGGAACTTATCATTCCTCCGCAACGTAGTTGCCTTTTACATTCATAAATAGTGTCCCGTCTTCTTAACGTAATTGCAAAAGTTCTTCTATTTGCAACTGAAAGCCACATGTTCTTTACCCTTGAGAGCCACAGCTGAATATTTTGGCCATAACACTGAACATTTTGGACACAGGTACCAATGAAAACTACATCTCCCGATTGAGGCAAGTGAGATGTCATAAAGGATTTGGGTTACTCAAAAATAAAGCGTTGAGATTTAAGTCTAATGTCTTCTCGGAGTACATCTTGAACACAAGTATCTAAGTCAGGAGATACCTCTTCGTTCATCAGTGTCGCTCGAACTGACTCAAATTCTGGCCCTAAATTCATTAAATCTGACTGAAAAGTGATTTTTTAAGCAGATTATTCAGGATCATGGAGTTCAATTCATTCCATTATAATATTCTAGTACTGTTTTGTCCCCATTACCATACTTGGCCAGTTTAGCATCCAAATAAAATTCTGGCCTTAATTGTTTGCTGATATAGTTTATGCAAGTGGTTCCACATATCTTAGGCATTAGAAAACGATTGTTGTTTTGGCTCCAAGCAGTGGGCTTTGTAACTGTTCAATCAAGGTATCCAGCAAGTCCCTGGCCTTCGACAAAATGTTAGGTGGAAGGACCAGACCAGCCCATATAATGCTTCCTGTTTAATTTGATCAGAATAATATCCCCCTTTTCCACTTTTAAGAAGAAAGCAAACAGATTGCAATCATGGAGAAATGAATCCAAGTAAACAGTCTTCTAAACGGCACAAAATTGGAACTTTAAGTCAACAAATATAGCCAAAAAGATTGTAATCCACTAAATAACAATTGATAAGAAGCTCTAATTTCAGGAGTCCATGCAAGATAGCAGTGGAGTAATGAAAACAGGGAACAGGAGAAAGAGAGAGACGGGAGTGGTTTGGTTTTTGGATTCCTATATCAGAGAGTGACCCAACTCGGTGCAATTCAAAGTTGACTCGGACCCAATTGACTTTTAAAACCATGGCCTTAGCATATGAAAATATGAGTTAAGATGATCTGTAGGCAAAAGTAATCATCAATCTGATGTGCACTATGATAATGAATGATGCATGTACAACAGCCATCTGAAGATGTTCAAGGATTTGTCATGAACCAACTGACAATGGCAATGGCATATGATATATCAAGTTGCAGTCATTGTTGGATAAATAAGACTAGGCACTAGCAACTAATATTCAAGAGAAGAATCATAACCAAATTGTGGATATCCATCATTTTGCTATTCAGCACCAAGTTCAATCAGAGTGTCAACCAGCTTGCAATTATGAAGATTAGCCATATCAATGAGGTCCTTGAGCTGATTAAGAACTATTCCTTTATCTAATGCATTAACTTTAAGACCCAAAAATATGTCAAACATCCCAGGTCCATTATAAGAAATGAATTCTTCAAGAATGTCTGTACCCACCAAAACTAAAGAAGGTTGCGAAAGATCAATAAAGAAACAATAAATTTTCCTATAAGAAATGAACAAATTCATTCATGAAAAGCCATACCAAGAATAATCCCTTGTGCACCTCTATAGTAAGAGCTTGTTAATGTTCTGAATCTCTCCTGTCCAGCTGCAAGATTTTGACAAAACAATTTATGTTACCCACAAAAACATATCAGGTTCATATGCGAATATTAAGAAATGAGATTAATATATATATAGGCTTTATTAGTCAAAAAGCATATCAAAGGCTAAGAATCATGCACTAACTCTGAAAATAAAGCATAAATTTCCTATCAGAAAATTTACCAGTGTCCCAAATTGTTAGAATCATGCACTAACTCTGAAAATAAAGCATAAATTTCCTATCAGAAAATTTACCAGTGTCCCAAATTGTTAGCTTCAATCTCTTCCCACCAATTGTGAGCAGCTTGATCTTAAAATCCACTCCTAGAGGGAAGTAGTATCATAAGCAAAATAAATGACTAGGTAAGGAATATAATCTTCCACAGAAAAGAAAATTGTTGGCATGATAAAGAACAACTCTTAAAGTTGAACTAAATATTATAAAAAGACTGCCTAGAGAATCTTCATTAAGTATGGTTAATACATCAATGTTCTCTTAATAGCCAAGCAAGAAGCTATATGAATCAAGGATGAGTATAATCAAAGCTTATTATAACATGAAGTTAAATAATACAGATGTGACGCCCAACAAATGACATCTGGAAGCAACAGCTTCCAAGCAGCAACAAAACTGGCTACTTAGTAGGTGTGAATGGTATCCAGCTTTTGTGCCATAGAAGTGAAGTAGAAATCTTAACAAAGACTATTAAGAATCTCTTCTATGGTGATAATTTCCTGTTCCCTGATAAATGGCAGTTATCGAATACTTCTAAAGAGTGATCATGCGATGCCACTATTCAAACTATCCATATGAAGAAATCATTGGCTCGGCCCCAAATATGAAATAAATGTGCATCTGCTGTACAGGAAAACAGACAGGACGTGATGGCCAATAACAAATCTCCATAAATGAACCTGAAGTTGTTTTTTATTTTCTTTCACTCTTTACCTTATTTCCACTGTTTTGAAAATGGGAACGTAACTAAAGAGTGTCATCAAAGACGTGAATGCACCGTCCAATCATCAGATTAAAGCCAATACATCATTTTATTCTTTTAAAAAATTGTGTTAAGGTAATATGTCAACCATTTCTAATTTTCTATGACTAAAATCCAGTTTTCCAGAACTGAACAAAGCATATGAGTTGCAAAATTTGAGGGGGGATACAATATAACTTTAAATCCAATCAATCTTACTAGAATTTCTAAAACGATCACTGCATTAGTGTGTTCTAGATGTGTTTATGGAAATGTGTTGGAAGTGCATATAACAGGGTAATGTGTAGAAGTATCTCAAAAAGAATGAAAGAAGTGTCTTTTAGTGTTCATTGGTCAAATATCTAAGAAGAATGCAGAAAAGTTTGAATCTAGGTACATGACAGCCAAAATGAGATCTCGTAAAAGCCTCGTTACTAAATCCAAAGTGAAACATCCTTTAGGGCCTGTTTGTTAGCATCATAATACATAGGAATTGCTTGTATATAATATATACCATAAGTGGTTAAAAATGAAGATCAAATGTGAATTTTAAAAATGTGCACCAAATGATCTTTCTTTTTAGGGAAATAGAATCAAAAGAAAATGGGAAATGAACTACCAAAGTGATGGCTCTGTAATAGAACCTGTAATAGAACGGGGAAATGGCCAAACCCATGAGGTCAAAATTCAAACTAGTCTTGCTATGATTGTAGCACAATCCAGCATTTCTATGCCAGGTGGATGGTGGATAGTTAAAATATAAACCACTCATGCCCTATGCTATGTCCTTTCTATCCAACATCCCAGACACACAACCGAAGCGGGGCCCAAAAAATGTCTGATCCTTACCATTCAAAGAAGGGGGAAAAAACATGGCTCGCAGCCTCATCCTATGATCACGGTACCCACCAGTTAGACTTGGATTTTCTTCTCTCTTTTTTTTTTTTTCTGTCTTTTTCCCTTGAAACCCACTACACACTGCCAGGGTGAAGCCCACCTGGAAACTTGACAACATCAGAATCAGTCCGGATCCCCTGATCACCCTCAGCTTCCCTTGAGTGGAAGGAGTAGAACCCACAGAAGAGCCACCAATTAAAATCGGAGCCGCTCAAATTTTACGTTTAAGCTAATTGGTCCCACCATAAGATTGAGCAATATCACTGTAACATGAACACAATCTTTTACATTATTAATTATATTCATTAATCGCGTTATCAATGTTACACTCAATCTTGCTATGAAACCAACTCACTTTGGAGTAACATTTGACGATATCTCATAAACAGGACATGGATTTTCAGTTTGAGCAGCTCAGATTTCTACTCCTTCCGCACACGGAACCGCGTGGAGATCAATCAGGAGATACCCACTCAAAGGGGAGAACAGGGAGGATTGACAGATTTCAATCTAGAAAATAGGCAATCCCAAATCGTTTGAAATCGTTGCAATCAAACGATCAAAACCCTTATTTAAAGGGCATCAAAATTCAATTGCTTCATCCAATTCAGATTTCCCATATCACTGCCAAATTGCAATCAGCACTGAGCCACTGATTCACATGGATACTTTTAGTGTGCCCCACACCAAAAATCACAAAAAGGGGCCCATTAGTCATGCTGGGCATCACCAAGAATCCCACTTTTCCATTACCTTACTCTTTCTACAATGGTCCCAAACATCTAGCTTCTTATACCAGATCAAAATGAAAAACAAAAAAATACAAGAAAATCAAATTCCATGGAAATGTATACATATCATACCAATAGTGGGTGACAGCTGCGCATTGGCATCGGATATGAAACTAACAAGCAAGCTGCTTTTCCCCACCCCAGAATCCCCAATGACCAAAATCTTGAAAGAAAAGTCCCATCTCTTGTTTTCATGCCCCATCTCTTCCTCCTCTTCTTCTTCTTATTCTTACTTGAGATTTCAAAACAAAGGTGACAGAATAATCAGAAGCATGTGGAAAATGAGAAAACATGGATTTGATTTTCCATCTTCTGGAGGTGGGATTTGGAGAGAGAGTTGTGTGGAAAGAAGGTGTTTGGGTCTGCATTTTGGTGGTGGAAGGTAATACTACTACTTGAGGAGGTTGGGGACAAATGGGCGTTTTCAGGAAGCCGGATTTTGTCTCTAAGCGCTGGCTGTTTTCGTGTAAATGAATGAGACCGTACGAAGCCCGCGCTGTTTGTTTTTTCAGAGTATACAATATAAGAAGAAGTGAAAGGCACCGTGTCGCTTTCCTCTCGAGTATTCCGCCAATAGATGGAAACGGGTGCCCGAATACCTGAAGCTGTCAAATAAGAATTTTCAATTTGTGGAGCCCACTCAAGTGGATTTCTTTGAATGGGAGATGGGGGTCTAAATTTTGTAATGGGAGGCAAGGAAAAATCAGCCCTATCAGAATATCCTAACTGTTGTTTTAACTGTATTAAAATTTAATGGCATTGTAATTGTAGAAGTTTCTAAGATTGAGTTTAACGGTGAGCGAAGGTTCAATGATTGTAAAATTGAGCATGTCGTGGTATTATCGGATGATCAGAATATCAAGGGACTGCATTGATTGATTTAGGCCCAATGGGCTCCATAAAAATTGGACTGCACATATAGTCCACTTGTGGGAGAAAATTCTCCCTACAAAACATATGTAAATTGAGTTTAGGCTACATTCCTATTATTGTTACAAAGTCATCGCCCCCACTATTAGTCTATTATTACTAGCTTTTTTTTTTTTTTTTTTTTTTCCTATTGGAGGGTTCTCCAGTGTAGTAGTACAGTTTTGAACTTACAACCTCCGAATGCAAACCATGATCCTAGGTCAATTGAGCTACCCCTTAGGGTTACTTGCTACGACTTTATCATTTGAGTTCTTTTGATGTACCTGCAAGACAACATCATCTATATGTAATTACCGAATATGTGATGGCTAAATACTGAATTATGGCCCTAATGCACCCACCACTCGATTCATATCACGCAAGCAGAGTAATGCTTGCCAAAGTTGAATTCCATGTTAGAGGTTCCGGATCTATTTCCATAATTTCATGAGACCATAAGAGGTATGAGTTAGATTGGAATGTTGTGATAATGTGATCCTCTACCATAAGCAGATGCCCAATAACAAAGTGTTTAACACTCATTGAAATGTCTTAGGATGTCCAGGGCTTTTAATCGACCTAAGCCTTTGTCTGCATAGGTGTCGCGACCCCGGCCCGGGTTACCAACCTTATCCGGGATCGAGACTAATGATGATAGAATGGATGATGAATGGTAACCATATTATGAATTTATTTTAATCAATACATATACGAATCAATAAAAGGATGTCACTCGTATACGCGATTTTTCATAGGTGTCTGCGGTGAGAATATCACAACAACATAAATATTTCTTCTAGTATGACAAATTTAGTGCGAAAAATTTACCCCGTGACAAATGATATCAGAGCCAAGGTTTTTCGAAACTTTTGGTGCATTTCTTCTCACAGCCATGTCTAAGAATGCGTTGGAGCAAGTTCGGGATACAGTTGTTCATTTGGAAGAGACTGTAGATGATCTGTCTGAGACCATCGCAGACCATATCACCCATGGTCCAAAGATTGTGGTGCTGACGGAGAAAGTAGAGTCCCTAGAGATGCCCCTTGCAGAAGTTGTTGCTCAAATCGAAGAGTTGAAGGTTGATATGCAGTCGACCACGAACTTCTTCAAGGAACAGATGGAGACTTTCTCAGATGAATTGATTCTCTTCAAGAGAGCAATTCGGACCACTAGTTCTTTAACAGAGAACAGGAGGGTTAAAGTTCCAGAACCAAAACCCTTTGCTGGCACACGCAATGCGAAGGAATAGGAGAATTTCTTATGGGATATGGAACAGTATTTCGCTGCTGCCCATATTCCTATAGAAGAAAGAGTTACGATCACCAGCATGTACTTGTCTGGTGATGCGAAACTCTGGTGGCGGAAAAGGGTTGATGACGACTTGAGTGCAGGTCGTACACCAATTACAACATGGGAGTCACTGAGAAAGGAATTGAAAAGGCAATTCCTGCCATGCATAGTCGCATGGGTTGCTCAGAAAACTCTTCGCAAACTCAAGCAAACTGGTCCAGTGCGAGAATATGTGCAATAGTTTTCGTCCCTCATGTTAGATATCAAAAACATGTTAGAGGACGATAAATTGTTCAACTTCATGTCTGGACTGCAGGGCTGGGCTCAGGCAGAGTTATGGAGGCAGGGAGTCAAGGACCTGCCGTCTGCGATAGCTGCTGCCGAGGCACTGGTGGACTTTAAAGCGGCCAAAGCAGAAAACAACGATGCTGGGAAACCCAAGAACAACAACAAAGGTGGTTCAAAGAAGGGCAAGAAGAAAAGTGGAGACACTGGCAGTAAGAAAAAACAACCACAGAATGGAAATCAACAGGGAAAACCCACCAAGGCAGACTCTAGTTGTTTCATTTGCAGAGGTCCCCACCGGGCTCGAGACTGCCCGAAGAAAGAGAAACTTAATGCCCTTGTTGCTGAGGAGGAGCGAAAACAGGATGAGACCAGTAGAGTCAATCCTCTACAACTTCTGAATGCGATTCAGAATGAAGGACCCTCTCAGACTAACAGTCTAATCTATCTGAAGGTTGTACTGAATGGGAATTTGGCATCGGCTATGGTGGATGCAGGTGCCACTCACAACTTCGTTGCTGAACGAGTGGTGTCTCGACTTGGTCTCTCCTTGACTAAAGGCCAAAGTCGAATAAAGGCAGTGAATTCAAAGGCAAAGCCCATTGTTGGAATGGCCAATGATGTGACTCTAAGGTTGGGTCAGTGGTGTGGTCTCTGTAACTTCATGATTGTATCCCTAGATGACTTTGAAGTGATTCTAAGAATTGACTTCTTTGTCAAGGCGAAAGTGGCAATTATGCCACATTTGTGGGTATCTTTATTGGTGATGAACAATGCCCCTGCTTCATCCCAAAGGTCAAAGAACCTGAGACGGTTCAAATATTATCTGCTCTGCAGATCAAGGATGGTTTGAGGAAGGGCCATCTAACCATATTGGCAACACTGGTGGAAGCGGAACACAATGCAGAAGACTGTCCAACAGAAGTACGGTCATTGTTGGGGGAATTTGCTGATGTTATGCCCCCAGAATTACTGCGAGAGTTGCCACCACGACGTGCTGTGGACCATCAGATCGAGTTGATGCCTGGAACTCGATCCCCAACACAGGCCCCCTACAGGATGGCCCCTTCTGAGTTAGCTGAACTTAGGAGGCAGTTGGATGAACTACTGAATGCTAGTTTCATCCAACCATCCAAAGCTCCCTATGGTGCACCGGTATTGTTCCAGAAGAAGAAGGATGGAGCTCTCCGGATGTGTGTTGATTACCGTGCTCTCAATAAGATTACGGTCAAGAATAAATACCATGTTCCTTTAGTAGCATATTTGTTTGATCGGTTGTCTAAAGTAATGATTTTCAGCAAATCAGATTTGCGATCCGGTTATTGGCAGGTGCGAATTGCAGAAGGAGATGAACCGAAGACAGTCTGTGTAACACGCTATGGTTCTTTTGAATTCTATGTAATGTCGTTTGGCTTAACGAATGCTCCTGCTACTTTCTGTACTTTAATGAACAATGTATTTCGTGATTATATTGATCGTTTTGTGGTTGTTTATCTTGATGGCATTGTGGTGTATAGCAATTCACTAGATGAACATTTGGATCACCTTAGGAAGGTGTTGTCCACATTGAGAACACATTAGTTATATGTAAAACCCAAGAAGTGTGAGTTTGGCTGTGCCCAAATCACTTTTTTAGGCCATATAATCTGTAATGGGGAGGTAAGAATGGATCCTAAAAAGATACAGGCAATTGTAGATTGGCCTGCACCCAAAAAAGTGAGTGAGTTAAGATCTTTCTTGGAATTTGCCAACTACTATAGGCGCTTCATTGACGGATATTCTCGAAAGGTTACAGTCCTGACTGACCTTTTGAAGAAAGACAGACCATGGAACTGGTCTGAGAGATGCCAGGAGTGCTTTGGTTGAAGCACTGGGTGTCTTCTGAACCCATATTAAAATTGCCAGACTTTGAGAAGTCATTTGAAGTCCAGACTGATGCTTCTGATCATGTGATTGGTGGTGTTCTGATGCAAGGAGAACATCCGGTTGCATTTAAAAGTCGCAAACTAAATGATGTTGAACAACGTTACTCCACTCATGAGAAGGAGATGACGGCAGTAGTGCACTATCTTAGGACATGGAGGCACTACCTATTGGGAGCAAAATTCATTGTGCAAACAGACAATTCGGCAACTTGTTTCTTCATTACACAGAAGAAGCTGACATCGAAACAAGCTCGATGGCAGGACATTTTGGCAGAATTTGATTATGAAATGAAGTACAAAATAGGCAAAAGCAATGTTTTTGTAGATACCCTAAGTCGCAACTTAGGTCCTGAGTCATACATCAATTCGCTGGTGCAAATTGAAAGGACCATGTTGGACAGGACTAAGACAAAGACGGCGAAAGATCAGATGATTGTTCAGTTGCTGAAGCAAGTTACTGAAGGCATAACCAAAAAATTCTAGGTAGAAGAGGGAGTTTCATATGCTAAGGGTCATCATCCTTTCATGCCATTGACTGGGGGACTGCAGAAGGAGTTGTTGAAGGAAACTCATGACACCGCTTGGGCTGGTCGTCCAGGCCAAGAACGCACTATGGCATTTCTGTCAAGAAGCTACTACTGGCCACGAATGGAGAATCACGTGGAACAGTATGTGAAGACGTGTCTTGTTTGTCAGCAAGACAAGACAAAACGAAGGACGAAGGTAGGACTGCTGGAACCGCTGCCTATTCTAGGGAGATCGTGGATGAGCCTCTCTATGGATTACATTGTCAACCTTCCTAAGGTAGACAATTGTAGGTCGATTATTGTTGTGGTGGACCGTTTCTCTAAGTATGCAACGTTCATATCAGCACCGCATGCTGTTTCTGCAGACACAACGGCCAAACTCTTCTTCAAGAACATTGTCAAATTGTGGAGCATCCCTTTGGACATTGTGTCTGACAGAGATGCGAGATTCACTGGTAGGTTTTGGGTTGCATTGTTTGAGTTGATTGGCACTCAACTCAAATTCTCCACAAGCAATCACCTCCCCCTTACAATTGCAAAGCACCCATCCAATCTCGGCCGGACCGGCTTACCTCTCGAAACACCATCCACATTAAACTTAAAGACCCCAAAAGGAGGGGGACACCAAGGGATTGTTCTCCTCTCCTTAAAAGGGCCACACCCCATGCAAGCTCTCCAACTAGGAATAATATCGTTAAAGGCAAAATTAAAGAACTCCTTTCTAACTAAAGTCCATTTTGCAAACCTTAAGGTGATTTTGGATATCAAATCTGTTGTTGATGACAAAGAACTCCTAAAGATCCTATCATTCCTTTCCTTTCAATTGACTATAAGATAGCAAATGGTATCATCCTCCATAAGATTCGGCAACACCCCATAAAGCACCCACCCAACCAAGACTGTCAAATCCATAACACTCTTCGGGCAGCACTACAAACCGCACCTACCAAGAAAGTTGCTCCACACTTTGAAGCTCCACCTCACATTGAAGAAAAAGATGATCTACAGACTCTTCCTCCTTACCACACATCGCACAAGTATTTGAAAAATTGTTAGACGTCAATCCTTGACCCGAAGTGGAGCCAAACCCAACCACATAGGGAATAAGTGGCCCTATGTGAAGGAGTTCCCTCCAAGGCCAAGTAGAAAGCTTTAACGGAGAACTCCTCGGAAGTTGAAGGCTTCCAACTCCGAGAGTACTTAGAAAGAATACTCAACAACTCCTCATACTGAACCCCTTCCAATGGCAAGAGAGTCCTCCTAAAAGACACCCCTCACACTATGCACTGATTCATCACCTCAAAGCAATCACTTATGGATGATTCTTTATTGGCCGCTAATCTAAAAAGCCTTGGAAACAAGCCACAAAAGGGTCCTATCCTCACCCAGTCATCCAATCAGAACCTAACTGCTCAACCATCCCCCACAAGAAAACCCATCTCCCTGTACAAAGTTTTCCCCTTACATCAGAAGCATCCCCGGTTGAGGCAATAGCCCTCCAAAATCTACAGTAACTATCCCCAAGCTTAAGCCATCAAGTGTCTAGATTGTTGGACGTAGGTCTTGATTTATGATGCCTTGACCTCTCCAATCACTCCTTTAATAGCCTTGTCATACTTGAATTTCAACAGGTTCAATTTCATCGATTATGAGCTATTTATGAATGAACCACCCCCTTCATATGGACTTAATTACATGAATTCAAGGTAAACAAAATGAAAGATAATAACATGTATGTTATATATTGAGTTGAAATTAGCATTAAAAGGGTAAGTGCTTTTAGAGGCAAAGGATTTGGTCATATAAGATAGTTTTGAAAAAGATAGAGGTCCTTGATTTCTAGATTGGTCCACTCAAACAATCAACCTAAAAGTGTGCAGAAATAAACATATATGCAGCGGAAATTAAATCAATATGCACACACCACAAGGACACCAAATTTAAGGTGGAAAACCCTAACCGGGTGAAAAACCACCGATCCGAATTGGATCAAATCCAGCACTATGAATCTCGCAATTACAAGAAACTCAGATCTCTTTCCTAGATATCCTCTACCCAAAGACTGAAGTTACCTTGTATCGCGTCACGCTTCAACGACTTCACACCGTTGATTGCAACAGATTCCAGCCAGCACTTGACCCCTCAAATCTTCTTGCAGGAAGATAATCTTCTATAAAGTATGCAGAAAAACTGACTCTAGAGAACTTGGCAGCACAACTTCATAAAAGCTCTAGAGAAGAAAGTCTCTCAATAATAATCTCTAACTCAGAACTTTGAGAGGTGAGGTGTGGTGTCTTTTTAAATAGCCTTTGAGTCCTTTAAATAGCCCTTGGGACGTGCTTAAGGTTGTCTAAATTGATTAGGACTAAAATCAGCAGTTTGATCACAATTAGAAAATCAAGTTTCCAAATTTGTAAAAGTTCATTAAAGTTTTCAAAGCATTGTAATAATTAAGGAAGGAGGACGGTTGGACAATACCGTCGTGGCCCCTCAAGTTCGTACACTGAAATTGGTGTCAGTGGCTTGGGTCGACTTCGACCGATCTTCCCCCCAATTTCGTTTGGGAGGTGTGTATTTCAATACACCCACGCATCCCCTGTTAGTGGGTCAATTTTGTTGGTTGTTTGATTATTTAATTGCTTTGTAGTGCTTAAATCAATTTAAAATACACAAAGTAATTTGGAAAGCACACACTTAGTAAGGGCAATCATACCCCCAACAAGATAAGGATATGATTTCATCACCATTTCCTTACCCATAGGAACTCATTTTCCTCACTACTTAGGAATCCTTAGCTTTAATAAAATTTGAGTAGAAACGTGACTATAGGACACGGGCTCATTAGGAGAAGACCATCAAAGGTTGTACCATTTACGCTCCTTGATGGAAATCGGTGCCTATAATAGCCTTGTCTCTTAAGGGAGACAATTCATTTGTTCTAGGAGTTTGGTATTTAAGCGGAACCTTTGCCACGCGCATCGTGATCCCACCAATCCCTTGGGGGCTTGCCTGGGCAACTACATTTCATAGGACCGGATTGGAGGCCTAGGTGTACTCTTTACAGTTAGGAGCTATCTAATTTAATCTTAGGTAGCCTTAGTTAAGCATAGTTTTATTTGTTTTTCAAAAATAATTTTGCTTTGTTTGTTTGTGTTTTAGCATTAATCCTCGTTCATCATCACTTGAGCAGACCATCACTTTCGGAGTTGAGTGGTAGTTTATGCACAATTGGTTACGTGTGCAGGGTCGTTTAGAAAGCTTTGATTTAGTCGATACCCTTGTTGAGAATTTCGCGGACCCTACTGCCATTGAGGAAATGGCTGACGGAATCCCACCAACTCAACCCATGACTCTTAGGGAGTATATGTACCCAACCCGATCTACCCAGCCCTCATGCATCATCATACCTGCCACAAATACCTTATTTGAGCTAAAATCTGGCTTAATCCAGATGTTACCAATTTTTCGAGGGGTGGAAAATGAGAACCCATATAAGCATGTGAGAGAGTTTGAGGAAATCTGTGAGACCATGAAGTATAACCATATGTCTGAAGAGGCCCTTAAGCTTAGGTTATTCTCATTCTCGCTGAAGGAGAAGGCGAAAGCATGGCTTTATGCCCTACAGGCTAATTCCATAAACACGTGGGAGGGACTAGTTGAGGCCTTTTATAAAAAGTTTTATTTAAAGCAGAAAATGGCCTTCATTAGACATACCCTGAACAACTTCCACCAACTGGAGGGAGAAAATGTGTATGAGTACATGGAAAGGTTCAAAGACTCATTGTTGCAATGCCCGCATCATGGATTCGAAAAGATCTGGCTAGTCCAAATCCTTTATGAAGGATTAGACTATCCTACCAAGACTATGGTGGAGTCTTTCTACAATGGAATATTCACTCAAAAGACAGCTGACCAAGCATGGACATACCTTGAGGAGGTCGCTAAGAACACTCTCCAATGGGAACCTATCAGAAAGGATCCCAAAAGACCCGTTGTTGCAGAAAAAAGGGGCATGCATAGAGTGGAACCCAAATTTGAGGCCGAGGTCAAGTTGGCCACATTGACAAGGAGATTAAAAGCCCTTGAAATGAACCAGACCTGTCAACAGACCACCCCAAAAACCCTGGAATCATTAAAGATGAGCTAAGCAGTCAGTGACCCTACTGTCCCACCTTACACAAATTGTGGAGATTTTACCCATCCTGGATCCCAATGTAAAGCATTCTTTGGTCAAAGTCAAAGTGAGAGTATGGAGGAGGTGAGTGCACTTTACCAGAATACCAGATGTGAGCGGCCGAGGTATGATCCGTATTCTAATACATACAATCCTGGTTGGAAGGATAATCCTAATTTTTCATGGACCAAAGGACAACACCAAGGAAAACCTTCTCAGCCAATGGCCCAGCAAATGCCACCTCCGGGATATCAAAAGCCTCAAGTACCCCAAATGTCATAGGGACCACCCATGGTCCAAAGTTATCAGAATCTTAATCCCCAGAATCAGCAGATAAGCTCTTTAGAGGACACAATGAAAAAGTTGGCCCAAAATACCCTCCAATTCCAACAAAAGCACTACTTAGAATTTGAATGCCAATACCCAGTCCATTGCCAAGCTGGAATACACTATCAGCCAGTTGGCCAGGTCAATAGCTCAAAGAGATAAGGGTACATTTCCAAGTCAGCCCGAAGCCAACCGCAAAGGCCAAACTTCAACGGGGCAATTTGTTGTCCATGATGACAAGAGCAAAGTCCATGAGCAAGTCAATGCAGTGCATGTAGTTACCACCCGTAGAATGGCTTTAAGGAAGGCTGACACACCAGAAGAGGACCATAGGCAATCTGAGCGGATCCAAGTAAGGAGGGAGAATGTAATTTTGGAAGAAGAACCGAGGAACCAAAGAAAGACCCAGAACCTACTAAAGAACTTGAGAAACCAATAGGAGCTGCCTCACCGAGTGAGCCCCCTCCTAGAACCTTTGTTCTAAAGGCCCCATACCCTCAGAGGTTAGGTCAAATGAAAAATAATGTCCAGCTAGATAAAATCCTTGAAGTGTTCAAGCAAGTGAGAATTAACATCCCACTGTTAGAAGCCATCTAATAGATCCCGACTTATGCCAAAGTCCTCAAAGATTTATGTACATTCAAGAGAGCAACCAATGTACCTAAAAAGGCCTTTCTAGTCCAGCAATGCAGTTCCATCATTACCACTTCGACCCCAATCAAATATAAGGACCCTGGGTGTCCTACAATTTCTTATCAAATAGGAGATCATCACATAGAACAGGCTTTGCTGGACTTGGGTGCAAGTGTCAATCTACTCCCGTATTCGATATACGAGGAGTTAGGTTTGGGGGAGTTGAAACCAACAAAGGTGACCTTACAACTAGTTGATGCTTCAGTTAGGTACCCCAAAGATGTTGTTAAGGATGTTTTGATCAAGGTAGGTGAGTTTGTTTTTCCGGTGGACTTTGTAGTCCTTGATACCCGACCACCAATTGGAAATGTTGTGAAGATCCCGATAATTTTAGGGAGACCATTCCTTGCCACTTCCAATGCCCTGATTAATTGTCGAAATGGTGTGATGCACCTATCGTTTGGGAATATGACAGTCCAGATAAACATTTTCAACATTGGCAAGCAACCCAGAGATGAGAGTGATTATGAAATTTGTGAGGTGAGCTACCTAGAGGAGCTTATTGAGAGTGTGGGATCACAATTTTTTATTTTAAGAAAAATGTATAAAGGATATAGGTTCAAAAAGGGTTACTATGAAAATGTTTTTATGGGTAGGTTTTTAATGGCCATTGAGGTTTTAATATGACTTAGATGTGGCAGCTGTCGTCTTCGCATTGAAGATGTGGAGACACTATCTTTATGGAGCAAATTTTGAAGTACATTCAGACCACCGTAGTCTCCAATATTTATTTTCTCAGAAGGAATTGAACATGAGACAGAGGAGATGGATGGAGTATATCAAAGATTATGATTTTCCAATCAAGTACCATCTGGGAAAAGTGAATGTAGTTGAGTGGGGCCAGTTTGTAAGGAACTAACATATTTCAGCAGTTTGAAAGACTTGGGAGTGGAATTTCAGCCATTGAGCAAGGGTGTTATCTTGGGAAATATGTCGGTGTCTGAACCCGTTTTCATTCAAAAAATCAAGGAGAATCAGTTGCAAGATCCAGATTTGGCAAAAATTGTAGAGCACATCTTAGAATGTCCGGATTTTCGGGTTGTGGATGGAGTATTGTACTTCCGTGATCGACAATGTGTTCCTAATATTGATAATTTGAAGAATAAAATTATGGTTGAAGCTCACAACACAAAGTATTCTATGCACCCGGGGAGCACGAAGATGTATCATAATTTGAAGAACAGATTTTGGTGGAACAATATGAAGAGGAAAATTGCAGCTTTCGTGTCTCGGTGCATGACTTGTCAATTAATCAAGGCAGAACATCAAAAGCCACCAGGTCTTTTGTAACCATTGGAAATCCCGCAGTGGAAACGGGAACATTTCACCATGGATTTCGTCTCGGGATTACCCACTACTAACAGAGGAAACAATGCCATCTCGGTTATAGTTGACCATCTCACAAAGTCTGCACATTTTATTCTGATGAAGACGGGCAAGAAGATGCACATGCTACCACTTGCAGAGGCATTCGTTAATGAAATTGTCAATCGTCATGGCCAACCAGTTTCCATTACTTCAGATAGAGATAGCAAATTCGTCTCGAGGTTTTGGAAAACTTTGCATGAATCCATGGGTATGAAGCTTTAGTTTAATACAGTGTATCACCCATAGACAGATGGCTAGTCAGAATGGACCATTCAGACATTGGAAGACATGCTTAGGGCTTGTGTTCTTAATTTCAAGACTTAGTGGGATGAGAGTTTACCTCTCTGTGAATTTTCTTATAACAATAGCTACCACTCGAGCATAGGAATGGCTCCTTTTGAAGCATTATATGACAGGAGATGCAGAACTCCAGTGTGTTGGGAAGAAGTCGGAGAATGCAGTTTTTATGGACCGACATTTATTGGCGACACAAGTGATAAGGTCAAACTCATTCATGAACATTTGAAGATTGCTAGAAGCCGATAGAAAAGCTATGCAGATGTTCGAAGGAAGGATCTTCAGTTCCAAGAAGGTGATAAAGTGTTTTTGAAAGTGTCACCAGTTAGAGGAACTTTGAGGTTTGGTCAAAAAGGTAAACTGTCAAAGCGATTCATTGAACCGTATAAGATTTTGAGTCGCATTGGTGGCGTGGCATATAGACTAGCCTTGCCACTGGAACTTTTAGGTGTTCACAATGTCTTTCACGTCTCGATGCTAAAGAAATATGTTTCAGACTCGTCTCACGTGTTAAATCATGAGTCGTTGGAGGTTAGAGAAGATGCCACCTATGTTGAGAAACCGGTCAGGGTTATTGACACGAAAGAACAAGAATCGAGGAACCGGACAATTCATTCGGTAAAAGTTCTTTGGGAAAATCACGGACCGGAAGAAGCTACCTGGGAATTATGCGATCAAGTTCAGAGGAAGTACCTTCACTTGCTAGCAGAGGTTAGTGTTCATTTGGAGGACCAAATGCTATAAGGGGTGGAGGATGTCAGACCCCGACCTAGGTTTAGTATGATTAATTATTGTTTTAGCCGTGATTAGTCTCTAAGTGGGATTAAAGGACTATTAGCTTGATTTCTAGCTAGATTAGACTTTTCAGTAGCTTTGGAGAATTTTGAGAGCCATCGAACTTAGTTTGACACGGGTCGGGGCGCCCGTGTGACCCGTATTAATTGGGGGAAATTTATTCTCAATTTCGAAGAATTCCAAATTTTACTCCTTTTGATTTGTTTCATTGATCTCAACAATTTTTATCTTTCGTCCGTTTGAATTTGAAACTCAGAAATCACATTTTTCATGAAAAAGGGTAAAAACGACTTTTCACACCAAATCTGTGCTTGAAATTTGAAATTTGCAAATCACGAGGAAAATAAACTATTTGAAAACTAGATTTTTCGACGATCCACTTTCTCTTCTTCGTCGATCTCGTTCGAGACCCGTAAGGTGGTGTTTTAGCCACTTGATGCTTTGGGGCCAATGGGGCCTACAACCCACTTAAACTTCAAGACTCACCCACGTTGCCTCTTCTTCATTTTTTTTCTATTTCAAAACTTCAGCTGAACCTAAGGGAGCTTTTCTCATCCCACCACTTTGCCTTCGCCTGCCTCCTTTTTGGTGCCCAAAGTGAAAATCTAAACTTACCAAGCTTTTCCTCTCCTCTCAAACTTTCCAACCATACCTCTTGCAAGGGTTTTCTGTTGGAACCACCTTCTTCTTCAAGCTTCTTTTCTTGGTTAGAGCTTTCCAAGGTCAGCAATGGCTTCCCTCTTTTAAACTTGGGTTTGTTTGGTCCCTTAGGGCTTCTTCATCATGCATGCAAGGAGGTTCTTAGAGAACTCCTTTCTTTTGCAAAATGCTAGGTTTCTTTTGAGATGTTTTTATGGGTTTTTGTAGCTTGGAAGCTTGCTGGGTTAGAGGAGTTCTTGGAGTGATTTAGGACCCATTTTGATTCAAGGCAAGTGAATAAACTGATATTGGAATGCATGCAATTAAACTTGTGTTTCTTTTTCAAAGTTTGATGTGGAATTTCTATTTCATTGATTCATTTCCTTTGTTTATGCAAGGTGGATTACCAAAGGTTTTTTATATTCAGATTATGTATTCAGATTTCTGCAATGTTTTAAAGGTTCAGATTATATATTCAGATTTTCTGCAATGTTTTAAATGTGTAGTTGGGTTTAGATTTATTCAATGTTTTAAAGGTTCACATTATATATTCAGATTTCCTGCAATGTTTTAAATGTTGAATTGGGTTCAAATTTCTACAGTGTTTTAAAGGTTCAGATTATATATTTAGATTTCCTGCAATGTTTTCAATGTTTCAGTTGGGTTCAAATTTCTGCAATGTTTAAAAGGTTCAGATTATGTGTGGATTTATACAATGTTTTAATGATCAGCTATATTCAGATTTCTGCAAGGTTTAGTGTTCAGTTAACATTCAGATTTCTGCAAGGTTCAATGTTCAATTATGTTCAGATTTGTACAGGATTTTAGTGTGCAATTGTGTTCAGATTTCTGCAGGATTTTTGTGTGCAATTCTGTCAAGATTTCTGTAGGATTTTTGTGTGCAATGGTGTCCAGATTTTTGCAGAGTTATGTTGTCCATGAAAACCTGGGAAATTTCTGGCCACTGGTTGTTTTACTATGTTAAAAATTTGATTTGAAGTTTTTGGTTCATTTATGCTAATATCAAAAATTTTCATCTAATCTGTTTATGGAATGAGATAGTTTGTTTGGCGTTGATTGGAGTTTGGATCGGGCCTAGGTGCTGTCCCTCTTTATTTATTGGGAAAAGTTTCTACTTCTTTTATTAAGGGATGCATGTTTAAAGCCAAGCTTGCTTGGGAGGAAAATTTGGATCTTGAAAACATATTTGATGATGGAACTTAAGGAAGAAACAAGGAGAAGTTTATTTTTTTGAATTACTCGGGAAATGTCTTGAATTTGATCAAAGCCTCACTCTGCACTCGGAGTTCCCAAATGCTGGGTAACTTTAGAAGCATCAAATATATTCTGTAAAACGACATTTGGACTTTTAGTGTGCATTGATACTGTTAGGAATTTTGTGTATTGCAATTTGATGGATGCATTATCATTTCAGCATTATTTTGAATTTCTTATTCCTAGATTTTAAAATTGTTAGTGGTTTTGCATAAATAATTTGAATAGCTTCGTGTGTGTTTGTTTTGTAATAAATCTTCGATAAGGCTACTCATCCATTTCGATTGCAGTGTGTTCGTATGTTTTACTCAGAGTAGTCCTTTATTGATTTGAATTATGTTTGTTTAGTTGGATTTATGTTTTTGTTCGGATTTTCCATTTCGTCGGCACCACTCAGCTTTGGTCACTTTGTCGGGCTAATCACCTGGCTTAGGATCATCATATATTTCGCCAACCTGGCAACTTGGATACTTTGTGTGGTGTGATATCCGTTCCACGGCGGATCTTGTGTGCTACCCACCATTTGTTGGGCCATTATGTGAGACGCTTCCATTTTTATATGGTAATGGTCAATTGTGAGTGTTCTCATTACTTCGGTAATCGGAGAATCTAGCTTATTATGGTTTGCCAATATGTTTATTCGAATTGTAGTGAATTTTCAGTATGATTACTAATCATGCTTGTTTCAAGATTTGATGTTTTTAACTTCATCATTACGTTCAATTATTTTTCCAAATGTATCATTTATAGTGCTAATTTGATTTGATATAAAACTTGTGTACCATATCTTTTGTTTGCTTGCCAGACCGTCATGGCTGATATTTCATTTGTGTTGATGCCAGATTTTTAACCCCGTTGTCCATAAGGCGGAGCGAGCGGGTGGAGGCGGTAGGTCGCCTGTTGGACGCGAGTGGGTAGCCCGACAATGCCTTTAGACAACGGTTGGGTTAATGAGATTCGAATACATTTGGGGCTTAAATATGATCATCTTTTAGGAAGTTGATACTTACCTTTGTTGCTTTGTTTTATGGGAATTGGTAACTTTAAACTTTTCTTTGGTTTTTTAAAATTTAAATCTTTAAACTATGGGATTGGCTTATGAATGTTTCTCCTTCGACATGAGTCTTGTACATGTTTAGTTGTTTTGGATTTTTATCTTGTTTGCTACCATGATTTCCGCATATCTATTCTTTCATATGTGATTTATTGATATGGATCTTGTGAATCCTCACAAGCGGAAACCTGTCGGGAAACTAGCGCTTACGGGCAAGATTTTCTAGCTCGTCGCGCCACCTGCCCCGGGATAGGGACTTCTTTGGTTCCGGTCTCGGTTCCGGGGGGAGTGACACTGGCGATGGTGACAGCCATAATGCAACACCACTTCAAATAAGGCTACATGAAATGGTCTCAAAATACTCCCAAAGGCTACACATCAAAAATTATTGGGTCATTTCCGGCATTATGAAACCCAGTATTTTGCCCCCCAGTAGTTTAAATTAGGTCTCCCCGCGATGGAGCCCCTTACGGCCATGATTTGAAAATTCAGAAGCTGAGGGATCATCTTAAAATGGTCCCATTAGACTTCCCAACCAATTTTTTTTTTTTCATCGAACATCGTTTGACTGTTTGTCAACTCGCGACATCTCCCTCGTGATGAAACCAAATCTACTACGATAAGACTCCTAACGACTTAAAATTCAAAAAAAAAAACAAAAGCTACGTTGGTCTTATTTCTTGCCCCATGAAGCTTCACTTGCAAGTTTCAGGTCATGCTGACATCGTTTGACCCGTTTTCATTTCTGGCTACAATCGGATCCGCTTCCATGACAAGTCTCAGCGTTCTCGAAATTTAGAAAACTTCACCCGTCATTTGCGTGGCTTCAGTTTCTCTATAGGGAGATTATGCAAAAAAATATACAAATACCAGAAAAATTTGCAAAGAGAAAAGTAAAAAAAGGGTGAAAAGGCTACCAGAACTGTGTAAAAGCCCATGGTCAAATCCGGGGTTGCCGATTTCTCCACAAAAAACCATTTTGGGGTCTTCCTTTTCAATTTTTTTAAGCCATTTGGCCTATGTAATTTTATAAAAATTTGACTTTTAGCGGCACGAAATCCGTTGATCTCGTCAATATCACGGATTCGCCATCAAATCATGAATTCTTTCATCGAACACTCGAATTCATGCTTCGACCACAAATAAAGCATACATTCTACTCGACTGATTGGAAATCAATTGGACAATGTATTGGCCCACCTGATGGCGATTAATGTCTAAAATTATAAATCAAGCATAAATTCGTTGTTATCAAGTCCCCTACGTCGCACATAGAATACACGCAAAAGCCACGACATGGCCGTGACTCTTTAAGCGCTTTGGTGCCCACTAATGCGGTTAATGACCCATTTCATGCTCTTAATGCGGTAATAACCCGTTATTATGGATGTCCTAATGAAAAATCGAAAAAATGGGAGTTACAAGTCAACGCAATATGGCATTAAACTATATAACTCCTCCCATCATGAAGAATCAATTACAAATAATGGCACATTATTTGCAACGGCCATTAAAATCAAGAAAAAGGAGTTACTAAACCATAAATCCAAAGTGTGTGACTCCTCTCATCATGCAACATTTAAATGCATTTAAAGCTCATAAACCTCTGCACATGTCCCACCAAAAGCCTATAAAAGGAGGTCTCTCCGCACTATTGCAAGCATGATGCAAGCTACACGTAATTTTGCGACACTGGTTTGCTACACGGCTCTTTCACGGCGGTCTTCGTCTTAGTTTGAAGAAGTGTTCTAAGACACCAGCCACGCACGTGACAAGGTGATTGAAGACCCTTTGGGGGGGTAAGTAAAGGCCATTTCCTTGCTCCTCTATGGTTAGACGCGAATCGTTTAAATCGTCTATTGGAATTTTTTTGATATAGGAATCTCTATTCGATCCTTATTTTTAAAATATAAGGAAATAACCTCGTCAAAGAATCAAGCATCCCTGTTATCATCCAGAAGGATGACGACGAAAGCCCAAACATGGTTTGCAACGGTCATCTAAACGAGTCTCTGCATTCTCTAAGAAGTTATATCTCTTTTTTCTACTTATTGTATTTGATTTTAAAGGGTATAAAGAAAATCAAAGTCTTGTCCTTTTTTTCGATGAGAATTGTAAATCGCCTCTCACAACAAACAGAAAATCGCATTTCATGGCAAACAAATGAAATTTCAATTTCACAATATGCAAATAAAGTTAAAAAAACAGAGTTTATTTTCTTTTCTGCATGCACGAAGTTGATCTGCGGATCACGCTTGTTATTTTCAAGTAGAATAAAAAAATTTGGCGTATTCGTATACAAAAGAACAAGGAGGTTATTCCGCTCGTCTCTGATCAGAAGGGTTCGACGTCACGAGATCTCACATTCGCTGACCTTCAGGTAAGTCCTGAAACATAACCGCGAACGGTTATTGAAATCAAACATCACTATGATTTTGATGCCAGAAGTATTCTCACAACCTCTTTGTTGTCCTCGCCTAGACTTTGGTAAAATGAGTACGATGCAAAATAACATATTGACTAGAGCTATGAAACTAGCCAACACTATAAGGTAAAGCAATAAACTATGAAACACAAGGATAGCATATTGTCCGAGTCCTATCCAGTGCCTCATCAAACACCCTAATGTTTCTAATTTCCCCTTATTCTTCAGAAAATCTACAATCTCTGATACTAGTCTGTCACAACCCTGGAACGGGTTGAAGATAGTCCTATTATCTTGATAAACCAAGTCGGAGGGTATGGTGGATGGGGAAAGTAGGGCCAATTTAAAATTTTCCCCGAAGCCGGTTGTTTACGACATGATTTTGCGATGTGAGATCTAATAGACATTTAGACGACTACCATAATTTCAATTTACGGAAGCTTGTGTAATCCTA